>JAUMJL010000271.1:3055000-3393112 GCA_033558185.1 Dromococcyx pavoninus | reverse complement strand
AGAGAACAAAGAGCGGGGCCGGCCTGGCGGCGGCGCTTGAGCGTGGGAGCGGGCGTCGTCCGGTGGGGGCAGGGGAGGCGGCTTGGTGCGCCGGGAGCCGCGGCTCCATGCGGCAGGAGAGCGCCCGCCTCCTGCGGGGGGCGCCCCTCCCGCGCCGCAGCCCTTTTGTTCCGTGGCGGCCGCCATGTTGGGAGCCGCTCCTCGTGCCCGTGCGGCGGCACCGCCGCCTCAGCGGCGAGAGACGCCTGCTGTCGGGCGCTTCCCAGGACACCTTTCCGAGGTGACGGTGCTGTTACGTCTCGGAGCTTCAGAATGGTGGAGCTTCAGAATGCCAGTGGCTTTGCTTTTCACGTGCTTCCCGAGCGTTAATGTCCCCGTGATTCGCTTTTAGGGGAGCAGTGCAGTGGGATTGTTCTTCCTGCTCCTGTCTGGCAAGCTTGACGTCGAGGTGGGGAGGGGCGGTGGGATTTTTCATTGTTTAGTAGCTTGATGGGCTGTTGTGACTTGGATGTAGAATACATTCCTGTTGCTAAGTGTGTTTTTTGTGATCTGGTACTTTGAAACTTGACTGCTGTGTGTTGTCAGTAATCATATATTGTAAAGTGTATCAATAAAGGATTCATTTAATGATGCTGGACTGGCAGCAAAAAAAATGACTCTTTATCTGCATGTGCCTTTAGGGGGGTTGACGAAAGGTAAATTTGAGGCTCTTGTGTTCTCAGTCCATGATTCTCTTGTGTCTTCTCCCTTCCCCCACTGGAAAACATGGCTGTGATGGTGACATTGGCCTTCCTGTGTGCCCCAAATATTGCATAAATTTGTTTTCTTACCTCTTACGAAATTTAGCGTTTTGGGGGCTCCTGTTTCCCTAACAAACGTTTGTATTTTGATTTTAAGCTCAATATTATGGCTGCTAGTAAAACAACCGTAATGTGAATGCTTGATTTGTCTTTCTAGGTTTTGTTTTTCCCCCACCCCGTCAATTTAATTTTATTCTTTTGAAGATTCTTCGTTGTCAAGCCGCCAAAGTGGAGAGTGCGATTGCAGAAGGGGGTGCTTCTCGTTTCAGGTACTGGTTGTTGTGTTTTGGGTCTTTTTATGAACACTTGGCAGGGGAAACTATCCTTTGAGGAGAACTTAAATTTGTCTTAAGATTATACCAGAACTGACGTGTAACTGAAAATGTTAGGGATTTTGAACTTACACAAGATTATATTGTTTTAACAGTGCTTCTTCAGGCGGAGGAGGTGGTAGGGGTGCACCTCAGCACTATCCCAAGACTGCCAGCCATAGGTATGTCATCTTGCTCTTCAGTTTGGCATGATCGTAAAGGCAGAGTGCATGATGGTAGACACTGAGTTGAAAAAATTGAGCATCTTCAAACTTGTACAAGGAGTAACTGCTGAGTTCATGACATGTTAATGTCTGCCAGTCTGAGGCAGGATCTTGTCTGTTGACAGTGTGTCATTTTACAGTGATACGATGCACTAAGACTTTCAAACATTTCACTTAAATTTAGAGGAAGGGCCTTCTTGGGTGTCATTTTTCTTATAAAATGAGTTAATACTATGCAGCAGATTCTGCAGTGTTGGCAGGGATAAGTGCATGCTCTTAACAAAACTAGTAACAGAATTAGTTTAAGGCAATACTTAAAGGTTAAAAGGGCAATTATTGAAACTGTTTGTTTAATAATCACAGCGAGTTCCTGGGGAAAACCCCAGGGCAAAACGCTCAGAAATGGATTCCTTCACGAAGCACTAGACGAGATGACGACTCCGCAAATGACAAAGAACGACATGATGCAATCTTCAGGAAAGTAAGAGGGTAAGTTCCTTGTAAAACAACTTTTTTTCTTACAATTCTCTTCCACAATATATATCTGCAGTAAATAGCCTGTAGGAAAAGAAGATGGGGGGGTTGAGTTTGGTGTGATGCCCTTTGGAGGGAATGTGGCAGAAACTGATGGGGCAGCAGCAGCAAACATTTGAAGTAATTGCGAGGATTGGTTGGATGGAAAATCACGTTTTTCCATTTCCATTCAATAGACTTGAGAAGTAATAGTAAACTTGCGTTTAAAATCACTTGTAGCGTGCTTACGAGGTCTGTAATCTGGAGTTTTATTTTTGTTTGTTCCTCTTTAGCATACTAAATAAGCTTACTCCTGAAAAGTTTGACAAGCTATGCCTTGAGCTCCTCAATGTGGGTGTAGAATCTAAGCTCATCCTAAAAGGGGTCATACTGCTGGTAAGCTACACTGCATTTTTTTTTAACTACAGATTTCTTAAATGTCAAATGATAAGAGATTTGGCGGTTTCTGGGATAGAGAAGTAATGTGATGGGGGATTTTTTTTCTATTTTAAATAATCTGAAATCCTAGTTAAGTTTTACTTCCCTGGTATTCATCTTCCCTTCCTGTTCTGACAAACAAGCCTCGTGGTTTTTGGAGAAGATACTGTAGGTGATCTATCCCTTGGTACACTGATTTAACTGTCATGTTACTGTGTGGTAACTGAGATCAGATTTGCAGTACTAACATCGATATTTTGATGATGAACTTGAAATTTGTCGCATTTGTTGGCTAAGAACTATAGAAGCTCTTCGTTAGCATAGAATAACACTTTCTCCTTTGCTTCAGTATTGACTAGTGTTGAGACAAATCCATCGCTACTTCTGTATGTTTGATGAAATAGCAAAAGTAGTTTATTCCTTTAGGTCACGTAGAGTGTTAATACTTCACTGTGTTTTGCAACTTACTTTCATAATAATGTTTGCATCCTACTTTACTCAAAACATATTTATTTAGATCGTAGACAAAGCCCTTGAAGAGCCCAAGTATAGCTCACTGTATGCTCAACTATGTCTGCGACTGGCAGAAGATGCACCCAACTTTGATGGCCCATCAGCAGAGAGTCATCCAGGACAGAAGCAAAGCACAGTGAGTGTCTCTGTCTGGAATGAAAAATTTTACTAGTGTGTGTAGTTCCACTGGTGATCTTGATTGTTTTCTTTGTTCTCTTTTCTTAGACATTCAGACGCCTCCTAATATCTAAACTTCAAGATGAATTTGAAAACCGAACCAGAAATGTTGATAGTAAGTTTTAAAACTCTAATTCAGAATGTATTTATCTTCTCTCTTCATAGCAATGTTTAATATGCTTCTTTGTTTTCCAGTCTATGATAAGCATGATGGTCCCCTCCTCCCTGAGGAGGAGGAACAGAGAGCCATTGCAAAGATCAAGATGCTGGGGAACATCAAATTCATTGGAGAACTTGGCAAGCTTGATCTTATTCATGAATCTATCCTTCATAAGTGCATCAAAACAGTGAGTATTCAAGTTACGTATGGGCTAAGAGCAAAATAGGACTTCTAAACTGAGAAATGTAAATGTTTGTGCTGCTTTGGGAATTTTGGGGGCATAAAGTACCACAAAAATGTTTCCTGTAAATTATCTACTCCCACCACTTTTTGAAATAAACAGTCTTTTGGTGTGATTAAATAGTAAAATTGACTGTTCAAAGCCATGGGAGTTTTCTCCAAGTGAACGTGTAGTTTGACCTAGACAGAAGTACCACAGGTACTTCAAGGTATTTAGACTTATGAGTAATAAGAACTTCAATTAGCAGTTCTTAAACTAATTTTCAAGTCTGTTTGTCTTCAGAACAAGATGAAATGTTTCTGTAAGTCTCTGTGTACAAAGTTGTTACTGACTGTAAAAAGTCATTTGTAATATGTTGAAATACCCAATTCCTCTTCAATATTTCAGCTTTTGGAAAAGAAGAAGAGAGTCCAACTCAAAGATATGGGGGAGGATTTGGAGTGCCTCTGTCAGATAATGAGGACAGTGGGACCTAGATTAGACCATGCAAAAGCCAAGGTATGTGCATATCCACTGTAGTCATTAAATTAGTCAGATTCTATGGCTAAGACTTCAGGTGCCTGAACCTTCTGCATTGTGTTCTATTCGTAAGTACAAAACTGAGGTCTGACTTTAGTCAGCACAAGTACCGGTTATTGCTTCTGCATGAAATCTCTTGATAGCAGAAGAAGGCAATTTTTAAAATGGTTTTGAATGTCCTTCCAGAATGCAGTTAGGGTCATCAGGAAGTCATAAAAGCAAGAAGGTTGTTTACCTAAATACTGCTTGGAAAGTTGTGTTCAGACTAGGGTTTGTCACCACAATGAGCTGATCCAACAGATGTATTTCAGACCTTGACTTGTGAGTTTTGAATGCAAACTTGAAATTGTATCAGTGATGAGAACTCTGGCAGGTTTTCATCTCTCGGATGAAATGTCTTGATGCATTAACTTAAGCTCTACTCTCATCAAGGAGTTTGAGGTGACAGGAAAGGGCAGTCTTTATTATTTGATCTAAGATGTCTTGAATACGGTGATCTTTACTGAAAATGCTCAAGATATTGATGGAATTAGCCCTCACTTTTAATGTCACTTCTGTTCCCACAGTCCTTAATGGATCAGTACTTTGCCCGTATGCGCTCCTTGATGTCAAGTAAGGAATTGCCAGCAAGGATTCGTTTCCTGCTGCAGGTATGATGATAAAACTGTTTACTGCCTCCACTTTCTGGCAAAGTTGTCTTGGATCCTTCCCTAATAATTGATTATGTTCCAAGGATACTGTGGAGTTGAGAGAACACAACTGGGTTCCTCGCAAAGCTTTTCTTGACAATGGACCAAAGACTATCAATCAAATCCGTCAAGATGCAGTAAAAGTAAGTGCTACATGTGAAGTATTGTGCTTGGCTTTTGTCTAAGTGTTGAAGTGAATCCTTACACTGTTTGCTCATGTCACAAAACTTGTGGTTTGCACCTATGGGTAGCACTTTCAGCAATGTGAGACAGTAAGCGGTTAGGAGTTCAAATCAGATGGACTTTGATACAGTTCAGGGACTCCAAACTCACCAATGTTACAATTTCTATTCTAAAGGATCTGGGAGTCTTTATTCCTGCTCCTATGTCTCAAGGGATGAGAAGCGACTTCTTTCTGGAGGCGCCCTTTATGCCACCCAGGATGAAACTTGACAGGGACCCACTCGGAGGGCTTGCTGATATGTTTGGACAAATGCCAGGTACGCTGGAACTGTAAGTCTGGTGATGTAGCTGTGCTGTATTCAACAAGAACTACAGTTGTTTCTTCTCTCCTTAATATAGGTAGCGGAATTGGTACTGGTCCAGGGGTTATTCAGGATAGATTTTCACCCACCATGGGACGCCATCGTTCAAACCAACTTTTCAATGGCCATGGGGGTCACCTCATGCCTTCTGCTCAATCCCAGTTTGGAGACCTAGGCAAATCTTTTCTGAAAAGTCAGGTAAGGAAGACATTGTTCACAAGGTGACTTAAGCATGTTTAGCAGCTCTTCTGCAGATGCGTATGTTATGGATTATAATCTTTATTGTGAAGGACTTGCTCAGATTTGATTCTGATAAGAACTGATGCTCAGCTGATAAAAAATCCTGAACCACTTTTTAAATTGTGCAAGTGATGGAAGGACTACACTTTTTTTAATGCAAGAAAAGGTGCATGTGGCTTTGGTGGGTCAGAATGGTGTGAATATTATTTAAAAGACAGCCCTGGTTTTAGGGATAGATGCTACTCTCCCACCACCCCTGCTCCTTCTTTCTCCCTTCCTGGCGAATAGAATCTTTGTTCCTCTGGTCCCTCTGGTACTACTTGCCATATGATGTACGCCACTCCATCATCTGCACTTCTTTCTCTATATCTCCCTTTCTGAAATAGGGGCAAAGCCAGCTCTACCATAACCAGAATCAGGGACTCTTATCCCAGCAACAAGGACAGTCGAAGGATATGCCACCTCGGTTTTCTAAGAAAGGACAGCTTAATGCAGATGAGGTACATAAAATGCCTACATTACTTAAAGCCTATTCTAAATATTGCCCAATGATTATAGCAAGACGCGTTATTATGAGGACTAATGCTGGAACTCTTTCTCCTTCTCCTCCTCCTTCTTTGTCCCTTCCTCTTTTACCTCACCCCTCACTTCCCTTAGGGTATCCAGCGTCCTATGAGCAAGACTGAGATATGAGGGCAATTTTTTGGGGTGTCCCTTCCCCCCACCTCCCCAAGAACACTACTCTGACATCAGTTCCCATGCATCATATTGATAACAATACGCTTGAATAAAGCTTAAAAAAATCCTGAACTTTAGAAGTTTTAGAAACCCTGAAGTGCTGGACCAGACTAAAACTTTTTTTTTTTCCACAACTGGCTAATAGGCAAAGTGCAAAATACAAAGTAAACAGCGTTGTTATTTTGAGCATTAACCAGACTTGTAGTCTGATTTCTGAGCAATTGTTAGCGTTTTATCTTGGCTGTAAAATCATCAGCAAACATGCTAAGTATCTTCTTCGGTCTTTAACATACTGCATCTAAAAGGAGCAATTCCAGAACCTGATACCAATGGAACTAAGTGCCAGTAACTTGCAGCAAGCTGTGATTCATTGAGTCGTGCTTTTGGGGGGATTTTGGTACATGCATGGCTTAGTTGGTTTTCAAGTGTTAATATTGTAGAAACAGAGAAGCCATGCTTCAGTGGGATCAGTTGGTGTAAGTCCATGGCTGCATATTCTTGGTCACAATACTTGAAACAGTTTGAGGGTTTTTTCCTGACTTATGTGTTTACAGATTAGCCTGAGACCTGCTCAGTCTTTTCTAATGAATAAAAACCAAGTGCCAAAGCTTCAGCCCCAGATAACTATGATTCCTCCCAGTGCTCAACCACCACGCACTCAGACACCACCTTTGGGACAGGTAAATATAAAAATTGCTGCATATTGTTGCCTATGTATAATTTTTTCACTTTTGAAAGCTGGATGTGTTTCTAATATATGGGAAGAGAGCAGGGTACACAAATGTCTGACGATCCAGTTTGACTTTAGTCTGTCTTTGTTTTGAGTGTTCTTAAATTTCATACAAGTGTGGGTAGATGTTTTATAAAGAAGAAAATTCTGGTACTGTCTTTTCAGCCTCCTCAACTTGGTCTTAAAACAAATCCTCCACTAATACAAGAAAAACCTGCAAAGACCACCAAGAAACCACCTCCTTCTAAAGAAGAGCTACTTAAACAGACTGTAAGTATGCGCTAGTGCTCCTTAAAAGCCTTGTGTATGCTCTTTAAAAATGAGTGTGTAACTCTAGTGGGTTTTTTCTTTAGGAAGCTGTTGTGACTGAGTATCTGAACAATGGAAACGCTAATGATGCTGTCAATACTGTGAGAGAAATGAGAGCTCCGAAACACTTCATTCCTGAGATGTTGAGCAAAGTAATCCTTCAATCTCTAGATAGATCAGATGAAGACAAAGAGAAAGCAAGTACTTTGATCAGCTTGCTCAAACAGGAGGGAATAGCCACAAGTGACAACTTCATGCAGGTAATGCAGTCTCATGGGCTTACGGTCCTTGTTGCTTGGCAGTTGATGATTTTTAGCTTACATAAAGGAAGTGTGCAGATTTTCCTTAAATGCTATTGATCTTGAGGTAAAAATGTCTGAATTTGCAAGAGGCATAAGGAGTTATGAAAGGAAGAAATGTAGATCTGTGATTTCAGGAACTGGTTATAGGCAAGTGATTGAAATACAGAAATACAAGCATCTTATCAAAGAGTATTACTGTGTACAAGAACAAATTATTTCAGAATTCCAACTGTGTTTGCTATTTTTTAGGCATTCCTGAATGTGTTGGATCAGTGCCCCAAACTGGAAGCGGACGTCCCATTGGTGAAATCCTACTTAGCACAGTTCGCAGCCCGTGCCATTATTTCAGAACTGGTGAGCATTTCCGAACTGGCTCAACCACTGGAAAGTGGCACCCATTTCCCTCTCTTCCTGCTCTGCCTTCAGCAGTTAGCTAAGTTACAAGATCGTGAATGGCTAACAGAACTGTTCCAACAAAGCAAAGTGAATATGCAGAAAATGTTACCAGGTAAGAGTTACTGCACAGCTCTTGTGTCACATCATTGTGATGCATGCAAGATGGTTTTTGCCTTTGGGGTTTTTTTCACCAGAGTAAAATAATATACAGAATCAACTGTCATGAATCAACTGTCATGATTGTTGAGTGGTGTTTCTTAAGTGGGAGTTAGACCCATGAACCATTGATTGTAGGTTTTGATTAGCACCAGCACTGAAGTGTGTCTTTCTTATTTACTTGTCAGAAATTGACCAGAACAAGGACCGCATGCTGGAAATCTTAGAAGGGAAAGGGCTTAGCTTCTTGTTCCCACTTCTGAAACTGGAGAAGGAACTGCTAAAGCAGATAAAATCGGATCCATCCCCTCAAGCCATCTATAAGTGGATTAAAGATAACATTTCACCCAAACTTCATGTAGATAAGGGATTTGTGAATATATTGATGACCAGGTGAGATGCTATCTTGATGTAGTTCAGACACATGGGATTTTTGAGCTATTGATGTCACTAATTCTGTAAAGGCTAATGTAGTTCTGTGCAGAAAAAAATACAGGGAGATAAGTGGTTTAGAGTGAACTTCTCTTGTTTTAAACACCTGTTGTGTTTGAGAAGACAGACCTGCATCAATGCGAAGTGTTACTTTTGCTTGGAAAGGAAAAGTCTACAGCTGAGTATTCATTTTTTTTCCAAATGTTTAAAAGCCATCACGGAAGCAAAACTAGGATGGTGCCATCAGCCACAATACTAAGGCACTGTGCATGCATTTAACTGCTGATAGAAACAGGAATGTGTTCTTAGGAATAGCTACCAAACAGCTTGAGAGTACTTGGTTTAGTGTTACAGAACAAAAAATGTAGCTGCTTACAAGTTTACAAAACTTAGCTGCTTTTTTTTCTCTCTTTGTTTAGTTTCTTGCAGTATATTTCTAGTGAGGTAAACCCACCCAGTGACGAATCGGATTCTTCATCTGCTCCATCTAAAGAGCAGTTAGAGCAGGAAAAACAACTGCTTCTTTCCTTCAAGCCAGTGATGCAGAAGTTCCTCCATGACCATGTTGATCTGCAAGTGAGTGCTTTATATGCACTCCAGGTGCACTGCTACAACAATAACTTTCCAAAAGGTACGTACATCAAGATCTTACCTGAAATTCAACTTCCCTGTGCTTTTTTTTTGTCAGTATATGACTTTCAGGCTCATTACTACATTTCTTAGGCAAGTAAGCTGATCAGAAAGTCTTTAAGCTAACTTGTTTAAATTTACTTCCATAGGCATGTTACTGCGCTTCTTTGTTCATTTCTATGACATGGAGATCATTGAAGAAGAAGCTTTCTTGGCATGGAAAGAAGATATTACTCAAGAGTTTCCAGGGAAAGGCAAAGCTTTATTCCAGGTAAATTTGCGAACGTTAGGGTGTAGATTTGTTTTCTGTGGTCTACGCTGCATTGCCGTGTTTTGAATGCTTTCAGATAGTGTTTAAGATTTCATAGAGGAAGGACTGAGGCAAGATGAACCAAGTCTCTTTTTTTTTCTTCACTGGAGACCTCCATTTAGTGTGAAGTGTGGGTGGAGATTATTAAAATGAGTTCGGAAGGAGCAGCGTTCTGCAGAAGTACATAGTGGTAAAATAATTGCTGCTGCTGTAAACCATTTTTATGTGTCTTCAGGTGAACCAGTGGCTAACCTGGCTGGAAACTGCTGAAGAAGAAGAATCTGAAGAAGAAGCTGACTAAAGAACCAGCCAAAGCCTTAAATTGTGCAAACATACTGTTGCTATGATGTAACTGCATTTGACCTAACCACTGCGAAAATTCATTCCGCTGTAATGTTTCACAATATTTAAGGCAGAAGTATGTCAATAGGATATCTTCTGCAAAAGGTTTTTGTAGTATGTCTTAATAGTCTACAATAAAAATATTTTAGAGTATCTTTAATGTTTAGATAACAGTGTATTAGCAGCATGCAATAATTACATCATGAATTCTCGAGCAGAAGCAGTCTGTTGCAAGGGTCTTCTTTGCTGCCAGTTACCATAGGCTGTTTTTAAGTTAGAAAACTGAATAGCAACACTGAATACTGTAGAAATGCACTTTGCTCAGTGTAATACTTGAGTTGTTGCAATATTTGATTATCCATTTGGTTGTTACAGAGAATCCTTAACTGTAATCGATGGTTGTTGCCGTAATAGTATATTGCCTGTATTTCTACCTCTAGTAATGGGCTTTATGTGCTAGGTTTTACTATCCTTGAGCCTGGGCAAGTGCACAAGTCTTTTGAAAAGAAACAGTTTACTTGCACAAAAACTGATCAGCTGAGAGATGGTTTAATGCCCTTGGGAAGAGGTTGTTGTGGGTGTGACACATGACACAGTGAGAAATTTGAATTGGTCCCTCAAATATTATAGTATGGAAAATAAGTCTGCTTAATTTATCGAGACATGTTCATGCCCTGATTTTATATACTTGTATCTATCAATAAACATTGTGATACTTGACTTGTTTCTGAATGTCTCCCCATAGAAAAGATTTAACAACTAGTTTATGGAAAGAAATATCAGTGGGAATTGACTTAGACTGGGACCATCTTTAGCCTGTTTCACAATTATTGTCTTAAAATACAATTAAACTCTAAGGGCATAGATGAGATCAGACACTACAGTTCTGCTGTGACAGGAAAACTAAGTTCGGCACAAGTTTGCGTTGTCCAATGTATGCTTTATCAGTGAGTATGTTATTTTTCACTCCCTAGTGCTTTGTACTTTTCCCCAGGTCCTGTGCATGTTTTTTAATCAAGCAGCACTGACTTTAGCTGCCTGCTTCTCAAATTGGTGAAAAAAAACTATAAAACACTTTGTTTGCATTGTATAGGCTTGAAATATCTATTAAATACTCAAAATGCCTTCCTTCCTAGAACCTTACCCCAGTGAAAAATTTTTCCCTCATTTGATACTTAAGAGTTAAAAATACATCAGCTTCTAATAGTTAATGGCAAAACTAGTGTTCCTGTGACTGAAACATGGTTTCGTCAGTGCTTTAGACTGTCTTCTGCAGTGAGAGGTGAAAAAGTGGAGCATGAGAAAACTAATGAGATCGTAAAAGAGCGTGCTTTGAGCAGAGGGATAGTTTGCACAGGAGAAATGGGTCTAATAGTCATTTTGTTGTTTGCTGTGAAGGCCAGGCATCCCAGCCTACATTTACATGGCAGAGGTTTTGCATGCTTGGAAGTTTAGAAACCTTCAGTGGCTTTCTTCAGATGCTTCGGTAACTTGTACTGTGTGTAGCCCAGTCAATGAAGGCACTGTGCTTCTGCAAACCAAGTTACATTCATAAAGGGTAGTGAACTTCTTGAATTGCTAACAAAAATTCAATGACACTGTCTCTGCACCTCAAATGTGACAGTAGTGAAGAAGAGAGTAGAATATTTCTGTAGGTGCTAGTTCAGTTAATGGGAAAAAACTCTATGCTTTAATGGCTTGAGATCAGGAGGTGGCTGGTATTGATGTAGCTGCAACTTCTGTGTAAGAGTGGCAAGCAGTGGCATCATGGGGCCACAAAAATTGTTAGTAGTATGTTGTTCCAGTTAGGATGCATAGTAGTCTTTAATTTACTAAAATATTCCCTTTGCTGGATCAACAGAGGCTGCGGGGCTTGCCCTCACTTCCTGTCCATTTCAAGGCAGATGAAGACGTTTCTCAAGTGGATGTCTGATATACTCATTAAGGTTCTGCAGTTGAATACCCTTTATGGGGACAGAGGAACATAAGTATAGTTTAAGGCTTATTTGTTCCTATTAAATGCAAATTCTGCTGTTTCAGAATTGTGGTTTTATTTTTCATCTTACTGTGCTCAATGTAGTGAAATTTAGCATTGTTTCAATAACAGGGTTGTGTTTCTGTTTCAGTTATGTTTCAACTTTGCTGTTAACAGCTGATCAGATACTTCAGTTCTAGGTTAAGGCACACAGTGTACTTCATCCCTGTGTACTGCAAAACTGAGACAGGAAAGAACCACAAATCACAGAAGAACAGTCCGAACTGGTAGACTTCAAACTGAGACGAAAAACAATTGTAGAAGAAGGAAGTGCAAGTAAAAACTAGTCAAGCTTAGGAGAACAGAACATGCAACAAATATTTTTGCCAAAGTTTTGGAGGTTAAGCTGGCAGTTCTGAAGTTTTTTGAATAGCATAACTAAGCCTTGTATTCTTGCCCAGTCTAAAATGTAATTGTGATCTTGATGTGTTGTGCATGGAGGCTTTGCTTATTAGCTTGTTTGTAACTGGTTGCTGAGTTAAGAATTCTGTTGGGAGAGTAGAAGCGTAGTAACCACAGCCAAAAATATGGTGGTGCCACTGTATGAATAGATGCCACTAAGCTGTAAGATTACTCTCCACATCATGAGGCACTTGCAGAATTTACATGCAGTTAGTATGAACAGATAACAGCTTCTTCAAACTGATGTAAAAATGGCTCTGAGAACTGCAGTTATTCCCATAGGTAAAGAGAGGTAGTATCTTAATGAGTAGCTGAAAATCAAGTTGTTTTCAGTGTTCGGCTGCCGTGCTTGTGACTTAAGTCATCTGGAATGGGGAATTGGGTGTTCAGTCAGTTTTAACTGTGGCACTTAACTAAGAGTTGCATTGTACTTCAAATGTGAATAGAACGTTCTCCATTTCAAATAGTAAGTCAAAATTAAACCAATGTAACTGATCAATGATAATGTTTTTTTATTAGTGTTAACTTTGTTAAATGTTAGGTATAACGTAACACTCCCACAGGAGCATTGGGAAACATTGCCTATTAAACATACTTCATACCAGTTATAGTGATGGAGTTTACTTTCTGAAATACTGAACTAGGTACTATTCAGGGAACTTCACTTCCATGTGTCAGAGTTGCCTGGTGTGCTTGGCAGCAAAGTGCTGGAAAGCATGTCTATTTAAACAAGCCAATCCATATCAGATTTAAAGGTTCCTGCAGAAGTTAGGGGTTGGCTAGTGAAAAGAAGCAGTCACTCAAAATTCTCACTTTTTCCAAGAAATAATAATTGGACTGCTGTTTGCTGTTGTCTTTGTGCCAGTAGAAGACTTAGATCTGTCTTTTTCAAGCTGCAGTTGTCTCTGGTGCTTAGTTATGTTGAACTTCAGTATTTCAGGGAAGTGTTCTGATCAAAGTTTCCAAGAGCCAAAACATAACTGCACAGGCATCATTTTTCTGGGGTGAAGAAGAAGGGGACAGGAGCTTTGGTACAGACCAAAACTTTTTAGTTACTTATGTGACCTGGTCTTAACACACATAAGGTTCCACCTGAATGCTGTTTGGATTTGGGAGTTTTTCCAGAGCTCTGAATAAATGCAAACAGTTACGAGGTAATTCCAGCACAATGTTCAATAATAGTTGCTGTAAATTTTTAGAATGGATCTAAAAGATGAAGTATTATAGCTTATGTTGCAATCTAGGCTCGTGAATGATAAAGAATGAGTTCATTGCTAGTTTATACTTGTTCTCTAAAATCAGTTACCAGAGAACTGGTGCAGCAAACTCTTAGAGCAGGGGTGTCAAACTCATGGCCTGTGGACTGAATCGGGCCCTCCACCTTGTTTTATCCAGTCTGGCACCTTGTTCCTACCCAGCAGCAGCACTGAGCTCCTTGCCGCCTATGTTCCTGCCAGCGCACCAGTCGTGTGCAGTGCGTGTGACACACATTACGCTGCAGGAGCAGAAGAGTGGGAGCTGTGAGCTTGACACCCCTGTCTTAGAGGTACCTAAGAAACCCACGTTTAATAATTTTTGCTTCCCACAGTGTTTACTTCAAATACTGCTCTTCTGAGGCCTTCACTGTGGGAAACAAGTATGTTGGCGTGTTCCTATCCCATGTACTGGGGTTTGGAGTATGTAGCACTGCTGATGTCACAAGTATTCCCCCAACCTAGAACAAATCGGAGAGGAGGCTGACACTCAGAAGCTGATGAATAGCAGTAGTGCAATTCCTAGAATTCCCTATGTTCTTCTGGGGATGGATGTGGGGCTATTACAGTGTCACCTGCAGCTGATCGCTGATCTGTTTCTGGCCAAGGTTAACAGCTGCGTACCACAATGACCTAGGGAAGTCAGGGTGATAATAGAAGTTGTGTAGGAGAGAATGAAGCAGTGGTAAATGCTTTGCACCCTCCTAGAAGGAGGGAGCAGGGTACAGAGGAAGAGGGTGGTAACGTTTGCTGCCTTATGCTGAAACAAAGCAACTGTTGAGGCGTAAGCGTACACTGGTTCAAATGGGGCCTGAGCTCGAGTATGTTTGGAACATTCCCACTATGTGAGACCTGTATGTTAGTTCTGTAGAGTTGCTTAAGTAGTCAAATACAAACCAGTTTTGAAGCTAGTGACTTCGTACAGTGGTGATCTGAACTGATACGGAAAATGGAAATTAGAATGTGGGACTATCAGCAGAATGTGCAAAGATTCATACAAAGGTAGAGTACTCAATTATCAAATGCACTTGGGTGAAACTACTTTTTCTTCCATCTCACATAAATTGTTTTATCTTCCTGTAAGTTTATTGTTGCTGCTTTTTATCTTGAATGTTGACCAGAGACCAGAAGTATTCTGCACTCATCTTGCCTCTACAGGCAGATGCAGTCTTGGTTCAGGGGCGCAAAGTCTGCTTATAGGCACATCTATAAATAGGGACAGTTACTTACATGTATCTCCAAAAGCAAAATAGAAATAACCATATGCAGCTGAGATTTAAGCTGCTCAGTCTAATAGGAAAGGGAAAAAAAAGAATTGTACATCTATAATTGCAGATAGTAGAGTTTAATAGAACTAGCAACAGTAATTTAGAGATGGTATCAATATGGCTTTGAGATTTCTGCAATTCTTCCAGAACAACCGAGACAAGACTTCCAAAGAAGAAAGTTTGTCCTGGGTTCAAAAACAGCTGCGTGGAAAAACTTTGCTCTCTAGTAAGACACAAACCAGTTACGGTATCTCCCTGTATCCACTCCTATCCAGGTATTACAGACTAAGCTTCACTTGTAAATGACCAAGAATTCTCTGGAACAACACCTCTAAGGTTTGGGGACTAAGATTCTTTAGGCAGAAGGAGTTCTTTGAATGGGGTGGCTTTTCATGTGGTGATGTTAAAGCGACATGGGCTCATCTGGATTCATTTTATAGAGCCCACATCCATTTCCTCTAATGGATTCCATACAGCTGGTAGTTGGAGACTAGTTATGTTATTTTTAATGAGTTGATTAAACAGCCATGACAACAGAGTTACACTTGGCATAAACACATGGCTGGAGTGAGGAAAGCAACTGAGTGGGGATTTTTATCTTCAAATATTTTGAAGTCTATAACAACATACTCTTAACACAGTTTTTGTTTATGTTAGCAGTGAAAGTGCCTGAAAGATCTGATCTGTGAGGTATTGCCAGAATTTTTATTAACTAAAAAGCTGAGTAAACACTCAAGTTTGTGAAAGGGAAAGGGATAACTGTTTTTGAAGGTTGTGGAGGATGAAGAGTTTCTAGGACTTGTTCTATTATAAAAAAATGGTTGTGGTAGGACGAAATGACATTTCAGAAATGAAGGTGAAGTTAGCAAGAACATTAGAGTTAATACTGAAGTAGGGGTGAAGGTCTGTTTTGCATTTCTATGATGATTTTGTTTAACCCTTTAATGAATGTTTGCATATTCTTTCAGACTTTATGAAGACAGTTGAAGATTTAATCACTGCAGAGTATAGATGGGCCTTTCTGAGAGAGGAAACTTGCAAATTCAAATTAAATATTAAAAATAATACTAAATTACACCGAAGTTTAGAGTTCACTGCAGTAGAGGCTTGCTTTGTTTCTGGTGTTGTCTGCATCAGCTCAGGGACTCCTGGTACTTGAAAATATTTAACTGGAGTTGGTCCCAGCATTTTTCCTATGCATTAGTCAAATCACAAATCCAAAGGCTAAAACAGTTTTGTGTTGGGAATTTACATTCTGTGGAAATGAATTTTGCAGAGTCCTGTGATACAATACTGCTATTACGATTCAGCGACAAGGTGACATCATACAAATACACATCTGTTGAATCAGTTCACAGCTGCTCCTTTCAGAAAACAGTTGCTCTCCACAGCAAAGTAATAAACAAGGTGCCAAGCATGCGCGTTAGGCCCTCTCTGCATTCCTTCTGAGCCAGATGCTTAAAGCGGGAAGTACTTAAGGCCTTAGATTTTCTATTTTTATATATATATATATATATATACACATATATGTATTCAGTACATGTGTAGATTATATACATAAGTTTTTATATATATTTGTATTCCTTTTGTGCCTAATATACAAATGCCATCCAGCTCTTTAATTATTTTAAGCTTACATTACTTGCTGAGTTAATAGTTTATATTCTGCTGAACAGTAGAAGCGTTCATACTAATAGTCCTCCCCAGTATTGATACAACAAAACATCAGGAATTGTATTCGGGTACAGCTGACATTTTAACCTTAAATCTTCTCATAACATTTAGCACAATGAGCCAGTCTGAGAAGTACAGGATACACACACAAAGAAAACTGTGTTGAAGTAGAGCCTTAGCCAGACTTCTGGAGGAAATGCCAAATGACACAGTAATGAGAGCAGTTTTATTTTTTACTTCCAGCTTTATAAAAGCTTTATCAGAGGTGTGTCTTCTTTCGGAGGACACAGATAATTGTGATTATTCACTAGATCAATGCATCAATTTCATGTCCTACACCAGTGGACATTTCCTTGGAGACCTGTGATTTCCCATAGTTTTCCATCTACAGCATTTATGTAATGACAGTACCAACTCACTTTCAAGACCATGAAGTATTTACGTATGATGACATTCATAAATGCAATTAGATAAATAGCCAGTATATTTACAGTGTTAGTAGGGATCATAATGCAGTAAATGCCCCACTCCTATCTCTGCGTTTCAGCATGTATCTTTAGCAGGTTACGCCTGTGGAGGCCTATTGAGATCAGGAGGAGTGTACAGAGCATAGCAGGCCAGTGGCTGGAGTATTTGGCAAAATATATCAGTACTATAAACCATATAAGTATATGTTATTCTATCAGCTATGCTTACTGAATTCTTGCCAGTGCAAATTCCATAATAAATATGAAGGACCGAAAAAGAACTCAATTCAGGAAATGGACCAACAAGCAAATAATTATTCTACCTATTCTCCTAGAAGTCTCTGCACACCTAATCTGATTTATAAGAGGAAATTTCATTGATTCAAACCCTTCCCCTCCCACTTCTATAAACAGAGTCTTCCTCAGTCCAACGATATAAATTCAGATAATACTGTTATTTTCTGACGTTATATGAGCTTTGGATTTCATCTTCGAATAGGAAACATTCAAGGTAACAACAAAAGATTGAGTTGAATCCTGGTTATCTGTGTGTAATGACCTATAATATAGTTAATATCTGTGCAGTAAAATACATAACCAGCAGCTGAGAAGTTGGACACTAAGCCCTGGGAACACTTACTAGAAAGATAGGCTTTTCTATAAAACCTAGTGCAGGCATTAGAATAGCTCAGTCTTACACACCTCTGTGGTACCAGTACATATGCCCATAGAGGAAGATTCCCCCTGCACTGCAACAACTATAAATTTGGGCAAGTAAGTTATACACTGTCCTGTTTCTGTGTACTTACCACAGACCACCTGAAAGTTCCATCTTGATTTCTCAGGCCCAAGTTTGCTAGGTACTTTCACAGATGCACAAGAAGTAATTTTTAAGTTTAGCTGACAGTATGAGAAAAATACTTCAAAAGGTGTTGACATTTGCTGAAATAGCAGACCTAAAATACAATTTGGAAGAAACCCTAAATGTAACAAAAAAAAAAATCATCTCATGAAAGCCAAAATGTGAAGGGTACTGGTAGATGGATACCACCTGTATTCATGCCTGTTCTTGGAAATGTCCCTATAAGTTTTAAACCGTGATCAACGCTCAAATAAACTTGATCCTACCCAATTGTTCTTGAGGGGAAACCGAGGGTAAATTAAGTCTAAAATTGGAAATGAATTCAAATTAATACAAAAGATAATGTCTGAGCTAGTGTTTTGCTGGGTGGGGTTCTTCTAACTTCAATTTAACTATCCAAATGTTGAGTGTCTAGACATCTATACCCTCCTTCGGCAGCAGACAGAAACAGGTTCCTCAGAAAGTGATTCGCACCACCTACCTTAGGTAATTATCTCAGGCAGGATGATTTGCCCTCTGGGGATGTCAGTCCATGGGCCTCCATGGGCCCAGGCAAGGCGTCTAGACTGCTAATTTTTTGATGTCTGAAGATAAATGAAATTCATCATAATCATCTGGCCATGTAACACTGAAATAAAATTTGCCATAATTCCTTATTAACACATAACTTCACTCTCCACAAATTGTGTGCTTTCCCAGTGCTCTGCCCTGATTATACATATCCATGTTCTGCGACCTCACAGAACAACTGTGCCTGAAAAGCATTAGCAGTGATAGGTGCCTGTTGGTTCATCAACACTAAGTTTTAAAAAAATACAGTATAGGGCAAAATGAAATGTAAGAATGTAGCAGGGAAGAATAAACACCGAAACGTGTTTCAAATTGTGTTGGTGGAACCAGCTAAAACTCCTGTTTCTAGAAGCATTCTAGCAATACAAATGTCCTACATTCCCAGAACTGTTAGGAATTCAAATTGTTTGAGTTAGTCCATTGGATAACAAACAGAAGTTATCGTTTAGGAAAACCTAAGCTCTACTCTGTGGACTAGCTGGGAACAGTGAGACTTTCATACTTCAGCAATTTTCAATTGCTTTCATTATTAAAAAAATTACACCTTATTTCCTGTAATTGAAGTTATCAAATTTTTACTCATTGGATCTTCTCTTGCTTTTGTTGATAGAGGAAAATTTAGGAATCCAATTTATCCAACCCTAAATATCTCTTCCTTTTTTTCTGATGATAGTCATAGATTGCCTTGTGTTTGGGACAGAAACTTAGAAATCTACGTGGAAATTTTCTCCACACAGCATTTACAGTAACCCATTTAATTATTAAATTTAGATGTGTGACTTGTAAGAGTAATGAGGTGTGATGAAAGCAATACATACGTCTACATGAGAAAAACAAAAGTAGCAATACACTTAAAGAAAACCTTGACCATCATGTCTTTCAAGATCAACATTTCTTTTCAAATGCCCATTTTATCAGATTGGTAATCATTATACGCAGTTTTATTTTGGAAAAATACTTCAGGAGTTACTTGAAAACGCGGTATTTCCACACCTAGAACTCACATTCTTTTCCCTTCTTCTCTTTGCCGTATTCAAGGAAGTGTTTCTGACTTTCAGCCTCACGTGCCAGCCCTCTAGGTTTCTCTACAGCCTTTTCAGCTGCTGCAGCCCTGTAGCTTTGAGAGAATTCCCCAGATCCGAGGGAGATAATTATTATGAAAGTCAGAATCACCATAAAGGAAAAGAAATCCATGCATACTTCTCTATGCATATCATCCTGTATTATGTGCTATTTCCCTCCTCCTTTCCCATTTTCAATCCTAACCATCCATCAAAACCTAAATTTAGAAGGTTGGAATTAGACCTCTTGGCACATAGTGAAGACTGATTTGGTTTTAGTTACTTTTTCAGTTTTGCACCTCTGGGGGAAACTCGCTTCAGACACTCAAACTTGACACTGCAATCGATACCTAGATAGGTATCGATACCCTTTTAATTAAGAAGCTTATTATAGTTGTCCCTTGATTCTTTTAGCTGGATTTTTAGCTTATTCTTTGCATGTTCTAGACATTTCTCTCAGATAACTTTTTTTGTGGTAATTCTGTGCAACTCCAACTTGCTTTTGAAATAATTCTCTTTCACTTGACATTAATCATGGCTGTAATTCCTTTAACTAAAGCGACAGCATTCCCATTTTCCTCTCTGTGCTTCATAGGTAAATATGAAGTTATATACAGCAGCAAATAACTCCTCAAATTACTGTTACTGGCTGATTTTGTAAAAAAAAAAATAAAAATCAAGTAACAAGTTTCTAAACATCATTCCCAAGATGGAAGCATGGATTTACCATATTAACTGCCAGGGGCAACAGCACTCTCTGCCTCTCAAGGCAGTGTGCACGAGTTCACACAAAAGAGAAGAAGCTTCAACCAACCAGTGTGAGTTTTCCTCCACCCTTGTCCCCTTCTCACCCTCTCAGGAGAAAACCTGCAGTTGAATCCTGCTCACGGTGTTCATTTTTTGTTTTGTTGGATTGGGGTTTTGCTTAAATGTATATCCAATGAGCTACTTAGAGCACATACAAGGAAGTATATTCCACATGTCACCCTAGCAGACAGATGCAAATCTGAAGGATTTGTACTTCCAGGAAAAAAAAATTCTATTTGCTATGGAATAACCTGCCTTGCCATATCTTTTGTCTTACAGCCCAGAAGTTATACCTAATTCATTTTAGTTGTATCAGATTTTATGATCTCTTTTTAAGAATTAGTAAAATGCATCCTCTTAACTATTACTAGAAGTGATGTCTGTGTTTTGTAGCAATTAACAGCATCCTAGAACAGATTACAATGAGGTGTTAAACTAAATCAAATTGGAAGACAGGAGGAAGGACACTAAATCTTAGGATAAGCCAGTAAGTCTATGGAGATATATACATTAACTGCATCTACTACAGTTCTCATTCACTGATTACACTATCCGTGAACTCACAGTTTTGTCTAATGAAGATTCTCCAAATAATCCATATAACAACTTATGTCAGGATCTACCAGTTGTATGAAAGTGAAGCATTCTTGATGTGAAGCCTACACCTTTCAGTTCAGCTGGAAGTTTTCTTCTTTTAAACTGTCTCAAGAACAGCTGCCTCCTTCTCCTCTTTGCATTGCTGTTCCTGACCATGAGCTTCTGCCCCGTATTCCTCTGCCTCTGCTAGAGCCAGAGACACCTCCACTAAGTGTGAAGCACAGCTCTGGTCTGTGCTGGGAAGCACAAAGTGTCAGCCTTAAGAGGTCCAAAAGATGAGAGAACCTTTCTATAACCCAGCCTCAAGCACATCTCAAATAAGAAGAACACTCCTAGGCAGTTGTTCAGTCAGGTAACTTCTTCAAGAAATTCTGAAAGAAACATCTAAGTTGAAAGATGTCTGTTGTCCCCTGCTGTCAGGGAATGAGCGAGACTTGGTATGAGTGGAACTCTTTGTATTTCCTACCTCTGAAGTGATTCAGAGCAGTACAGGTGCCAGTAGCAAGGGAACTGGAGCCTTACAAGTCTTGGTTACCTCAGGCAACAGATAAGGCTTAGTACGCTTCAAGTACCAGTGAAGTATCTTCTCCTTTCCCTCTAGACTAGAAATGCTAACTACAGTTTGATAATGCTGTTTGAGTAAGATAGCTGTCAGACATTCACAGATTTACGAGCCACTCAACTTACACTTTCCTGGGATTTGGGAGGTATTTTGTGGGTTAATTGGTTCCACGCTGTGTCCCCCCCAAAATGACTGGTTTATTTAAAAAAAAAGAACCCAAATCATCATGGGAAGTTTCCACAAACAAAATAAACAGATGTGATTATTTGGCAGCCTCAATGATTGTGCAGCCTCTGCTGAATCTTTCCAGAAGGTACTGATTAATTGCCTAACTCTGTAAGAGAAAGGCAGCTTTGTGGCAGTTGACTTAAGGCAGGAATTGAGTCAAGGCATGCCTGGCCCAAACCCTAGCTCTTGAGCTCAAAATGTGGAGATCAACAACAAGGAATAGATTTTAGCAATCATGGTTTAATTCTGTAAGACAATTCTGGCACTCATTTGTTTTGCAAGTCATACTCTTGGCCAGAATTTCCTTTCTAATAGTAAAGTTATGTGTTTTTATTCTCCTTTTTAAACCATCCCAAACCAATTTTCACTAGCTTTTCTACTATAAAGGAGGAGAAAGAGGCTGTTGGATATGTTGAAGATAGCATCCTATTATTAATCAAGCAACAATGCTTGCCATTTGATAATCAAATAAGACACAATTTATGCCCCAAGGACCTTGCAGATCAGACAAAAAGGGTCTGACATGAATTACAGGAGACCATTCTCCTGCTGTGAGTTAACTGCTAAAAAAAAAAACAAAAAGAGTAAGTCATCTAGCATTTGAGTGAAAAACATTGACCCAATCTGTATTATTCTATTTTTGTAAAGTGATTTTTTTGCCACAGTAATGACAACACATGCTTTCAATAATCTAATTAAATTCAAGAAAATAAAATAGTTACAAACAGTACAATAGTTCATCAAAATGTTACTGCCTTATTATTAAAAACAACCAGCAAAAAACAAAAAAATGATTTTAATGTATAGCTGGAGATTTGAACAAGTTAGGGTTGCAGTATTTTAGGTACTGTTCAACTCAGTAAGAAATCATAATGGCTAAAAGCAGCTTTAATTCTATTGAAGTCACACAAATTGTGAAAGGGGTAAAAAGACTGAATGATTGTTCCTCCACACATAGGTATCAGTGAGAACACCCCACCTGCAGTCCAGGTCTCCTGATATACAATTTGTAGCCCACCTCTGGGCCAGTCTCCTTGTACACTATGCCTTCTTCCATGTTTCTTAGAAGTATCAAAGACAAAAATGTATGAAAACAGTATGAAAAGCTACACCAATTCTGGATCACAACACTATTTGACTAACTGGACAAATCAGCCTAGATCCATGTAAGTTGAGGGAAGCTCTCAGGGTATGTTTTTCCTCCCAAGTAACAAATGATAGGACAAGACAAAATGGTCTTAAGTTGCACCAAGGAAGGTTTGGATCGGATATTAGGAAAAATTTCTTTACTGAAAGAGTAGTGAAGCATTGGAACAGGCCGCACAGTGAAGCGGTGGAGTCACCATCCCTGGATGTGTTCAAAAAACATGTAGATGTGGTGCTTCAGGACATGGTTTAATGGGCATGGAGGCATTGTCCATTCGATCTTAACTTTCCATTAAGAATGCACACAACTCCACTGATAAAGCTGCTGCTTATGCATGAAATCACCTCTGCAACTGCAACCATGGAGTGGTGGTGTTGTCTGTGAATGACTTCTTATCTCTAGTTGATGTCTTCTGTGATTTTTTTTTCTATTTTTGTATGTATAGTTTGCTTGATTTTACTGTTATAGTTTCCACTTTCTGGTTTCACACTTGGATAGATCAATAGCTCTTGCTTCTGCACTGAAAAAAATATCCTTTCCCCTGCACTGTTTAAGGACAATGGAAATGAAAACACTCATGGACAAAGCGAGTGTCTCTTTGGACATTAATTGTGAATAAGTGAGTGCAGAGCAAAAGAAAGCCAAAATGGAAGATTGAAGTTAGAAACACAGAGGCCCAAGTAATTAAGTAGATATATTATTTATGGTCTTGCTATCCTAAGCACTAATCTCACACATTGTTTCTTTTTGTTTCTTTCCTTCCCTGTCCCTTCCATTAATACCATTTTATTATATGGCAACACCTAATTACCTTATATTCATAACTCAGCTAACACTCATAAGGCTCTTCTGCCTTGCACAAACCATGAACAGCCTACACACTGAAGAAAGAAACAAGAAACACTCCAGGAAACAGTTATGGGTTAAGACTCCTGTCAGCACACATTAATTCCCCTGATGCTCTGACAATAAACTAAAAACAGATGCATAAAGATGAGAGGGACTAGCCTGGATAAATATCAGGCAGAAAACCCAGTGCATCCAGGTATAAGGACAGGGAAATGCTTTTTACTTTCTAACTAGCACAGTCTTCATCTACAAGGAGCATTTAATTGAAACTCAGTTATGTGATAATAACTTGAAAGAGATAAGACCTGACCAGAACTAAAGTCTGATATTGAGATACAAATCTCAACTTTTTGTAGTTCTTCAGAAGAGTGAACAAGTTGAACCCTCCATCAGAACATCCTCAAAAGCAGACAAATATGCTCCAGAAGCCGCCTGTACCCACCATTAAGTGCAAGTGCTCTCAACAAGTACTTTTTTCTTGCTGAAATTTAGAAATAGGTATGATGGAAGTTAAAAATGTCTGTTTCTGGAAAGTCAAGATCATTTTGACTAAAATCACCAAGTTTGAATTTGTGCATGAATGTGCTTAGGAGCTGCCAACCCAAATGAGGCATAATACCTCTATCATTCTGAGTGCTAGAAAACAGCTGCTGAAAGCAAATTTTTCCTCCCCAGCTGGTCGAGGATTCACACAAGAAAAAAGAATGTTACCTTTGCGCAGACAGAGTCCTGTGAGAATGGGACATGCACTGGACATAATTTAGTACAGCACAGCAGACACAGGCAGAGCCAGTTTAAAGCAGTCTGAACTCCATTGAAAGCTGGAACAAAACAGTTATCTGTCTTGAAAGAGTGGAGCTGGTTGAAGAGATGTTTGATATTCTCTCATGCATCTTCAAAATTGGTAAACTGTCACCGGCGCAGCATCTTGCATTGTAGTATCCTGCCTCTGCTTGAAAGAGTGCTACTTACAGCAGTCTCTTGATTTAACAGTGCCTGTACAGCCAGAACCTTCAGGTGCAAAGGTGAGAAGGCACTGAAGACAATTTTCTCTGAGCAGATTTGGGGGAACAACCAGAAGGAATACAGCATTGCAAGAAATTCTTGTTAAACTACAGCCTCCTCTGTCCTACAGTTATAGAATGAGCAGCTAGCAAAGATTAAGTTCTCTTACTAGCTCTGGGACCTAAATTAGAAAGTCATTTATGCATTCGAAATAGGCCTAAGCCAGAACGTTCCAGACTGTCTCTCTCACTGAAGGTACTGTGTGATCAGTGAATTGCACATCACAATCTTTTCTGCTGTATCCTAGAGAAGACGTGCTCACGTGAGGAGAGCAAAATGCTAAGCAGCAACAGAGCTCAACAGGAAACGCTTTTCATGCAGTCACACAACTTGTTAGTGGATGCATAACAGAAATCAGGGAAAGAACACTTCTATAGCAGTGCAGTTACTACCCTTCTAACTCCCTGTATTTTATTCTGGAATGGATTACTGGTATAAATAAAGGAATTTAATAGTTGCAAGCCAACCACCTACTTCAGAAGGCAAGGAATGCTGCCAAGAGAGAATGACGGCATCATCATTCCACCACTGCACTTTCAAAAAACAAGCATTAGAAAATATGAATTAAGCTAAAACACAGCTTTCTCTCCAATTATAGCAACATATGACTTTTTACATAACCTTCATCCTCCCATTAATACTCCCAATAAAAGGGAAGAAAAAAGAAAATTTGACTCATTTTTTTTCCATTTTGCTCAGTAAAAGCAGGCAAACAGAGAAGCAAAAGCACCCCCATCTTCTTTCTTTCCCTTCTGATTGGCTTCTCATAAACTATACATCTCAAGCCCTTTCAAGTCATAACCTCTTCTTACAAGTCTCCTTTTTGACCCTGGAAAGCTCAATAAATGCACTTACTTCTCAGACAAAAGATGTATGGAAAACCCTTTTATTTCACACTTACTGAAAATATTTCTCTCCAACTGGATTTTAAATCTGAAGACCCACTCAGCACTTCATCTGAAGAGCCAACTTTTACCTACAGAAAACACATTTTGCTACATACCACACCAAACCAAGAGCTTCATAAGAAAGATACAATTAATAACATGATAGAGAAGGCTATGGCAGTGGAGATGCATTCAAGGCAGGAAAAAAGTTTCTAACATCCCATAGTAAGTGCTATGTATTTTCTTTTTCCTTCCTGTTGTTAAAAGTTGGTTACTCTCATACTTGCCATTGCTGCCAGGGCTTCATTTGTTCACCATGCATGCATTAGTTTTCCTAAGTGGCATTAATTTCCTCACACTTACTTCATAACTTCACAAGTGAAGCAGTGTGACATCAAGTGTACACACCTCATCTATCCACTGCTTCCCTGGGATTCTGAAAGAGGTGAACACCTGCGTCAGGATTCTCTCAATGGGAGAATGATTTCCTAAAAGGGTCAAAATTTTTCCTCAAGTGCAACTTTTCAAAGCTATCTAGCTTCCAGTCTTGGACTGTCACAAATCTTTCACCCCAGTGACTACGTGAACAAGAAAACTGAGTTAAGGTTCAGTTTTGCTTCTAACTCAATAAGCACGACAGCTGTTGTTCTACTCCGAATGTTACCACACACGTAAGTTTTAGGTAAGACCACATATAGAAACTTGATACCAAACTGAGCAATGAAAAGAAACATCTCAACTGTTCTACATTCTGCTTTGTCTGCTATGGTTACCAACAGTCCATAAACATATGAGAAAAACATACCCAAGAAGAAAAGCTAATGCTCACAGCAAACCAGAAATAGCAGCATGAGAAACTTAACTTTGAGTTAGTACTTGAAGTGACCTTCTAAAAACAAAGCAACATAGTTTAGGCTATACAGTCTATAACAACCTGTAGTAATACGCTGTCCAGATTTACATAATCTTCTCTTAGCAAATGCTTAAAATAGGACTCGATGACCAATGAAAAAAGTTAGGAAAAATAATTTTTCGGACTAGTGCAAAATACTGATTTTTTTCAGAACTGCAGAGAGAAATCAGATTCACTTTAGTCTACAATACAGCATTTTTCATTGTTGTTTCTGAATATATTATATGAAAGGATTTAATTGCAAAATCCATGTACTTAAGCTAAAATAAACTTAAGACTACTTCCTCAACACACATTCCTTTGTCAAACTTAAACACTTTCAGGTTTTCGGCTCGTAAGGGGCAAAATAAATTACTCCAAGCAAATAAGCAGGAGCAGCTGCTGACATTGGTAACTTTACCTTTCTGAAGTAATATGGAGTCATCCAATTAATTTTTTTTACCTATCAATTTAAATAATTACCTACCTCTGCTTTGGTACCTTATATAATTCCTTTAACATGTGCATATTTTAACCCCATTTAACACAAAAAACAAAAGCAAAAGAACAAACTCTCAGAAGCAAGTTATATCATGGCAAATGTATTCTTTAATAGAAAGTAAGAAAAACTTCCCTACTGACCTTTATTCAGAATGAGGAAAATGATAAATATCCACAGCTCTTTGTTCAATTTGGTAGGGTTTTAAGATCCATCTATGCATATATAAGCACAGAACACACAGTTTTAGCCACACTGGAACCACCTAAACAGAGATTTCATGTCCCATAGTTTTCACATGCATTCCATCCTTAGTGTGTCGATTATAGTACAGGGATCGTGTTCTTCATCTACAGCAGTTTCAATTTAAGAATACACCATAAGCCAAATTAGAGAAACACCTATTAGATGCTAATAAAAAGAATCACAGGAAGGTCTCACAACAGTCTACTAAAACATTTAGGGTTTTTTTTTAAATCACAGTTTGCAAATATAAAAATTGGATTTTCCTCATAACTGAAACATATTTACATGAAAGTTTCAAAAAGATGGTCTGTAATTTAGATCTAATCACTGTCATCTGAACCACCTTCGGACCCTTCCTCGTTAGATCCTTCTGGTTCTGATTCATTACCAGACCCTCTACCAGAACCTTCGTTGTCAGATCCTCTCTCAGAATCTCTGTCTGAGTCAGCACTGCGAGAAGCTGGGTGAGATTCATTTTCTGAACCACCGGAACGACTTCTCCCCGATTGTACAGACTCATTGTCAGACTGCTCTGAATCTGATCGCCTCCTTTTTCTAGCCGACCTGTCACTGTCAGAATCTTCCTCAGATGGGCGGACATTCGCCCTCCTTGGACTACCTGCCTCACTACCAGATTTGTTTCTGTTATCAGAATCACTATCAGAAACAATGCGTTTACTGTGCTGCCGTTCCCCATCATCTGAATCACTGTTGCTATTCCTGGCGTGCCTGCAGCAAAAGAGAAAAAACAAAACCAGTATTAAAAGATGCTATCTGTAGCTCAAAAATAAGATGAGACACCAGCATTTGAGTAAAGCTAGCATTGTCAGAATGAGTGGAATTAATTTACAATGGCAAGTGATGTTGTGAGTACGACCAAAGGCTTCTTGTTATCATTGTATTATCTCATTATTATTAACACTGCAGTTTCTCTTGAAAGTGTGCACTGAAACTTTAGTACATATAAAGTTAATGAAGGTTCTTACCCATCATCAGCAATTTTGAGTTTATCCTCATCAGAAGAATCATCACTTGATGAAATGATGGCTTTTGATTTGATCTTTCCTTTCATTGAAGGAGGCAGACGTTCTGGTTTGGGCTGTACAGGAGAAAAACAAAGGAGTGTTTGTTCGTGTGGCTGGTTAAATCACAGTGCCCAAATGTAGAAACGTATTCAGAAAACCAGACACACTTTTAAGAGTCATTAGATCAAAATTTTCCATTTACTATCACAATTCTAGATGGCTTTGGAAATATCCTTTTCGTCCTTGAAACAGCTATAGCAACAGGGGAGAAGGACAAAAATAAGCCCAAAGGCAGTTTGCTACAAGAAGTTTGGTATAATTCTCAGCATTAATAAATCTCTCTTGACTAGGGTAATGCTGAACTCCAAAAGCATATTTAGAAAGTGATGCAGTTATTCATAGTTTAACTTACAGCCTTCTTTTTTTCTGCCTTGGGTGGACGTCGTTTTTTAGGTCTTGGACCATTTTCATGTTCTTCATCATCACTCCCCTCATCTGCTTTCTGGGGTCTTAAACAGAAACATATTTTATATGATGTAAAGAACACCATTGCAAAAAAAACCTTAACACATAAAAAAATTCCAGTCTCCAGAAATGTTCAGTTGTTCAAGTGTTACTCGTACTTCTTTTGCAGAGTGGCTGTTTAAGTCTTATAATGTGCATGTGTAAATAAAAATTAATCGTGATCTATTAATAACAGTTCATTTTTTAAACTCTTATGAAACTCTGCATGAGAATATAATTAAATGCCGTATTATTTCTAAAGACAGTCTAACATTGAAGTATCAGTTACCTCCTCCTCTTCTTCTTCTTTCTCTCACCCTCCTCTTCTTCCCCATCTTGTTCGCTACCACTGCCCTTCCTCTTCTTTTTCTTTCTAGACACAGGCAGATCTTCATCACTGTCATCGTTGACAAACTCATCAAACTCCCCTGCTCCTTTTTTGGAACGCTATAATAAATAAAAAAACCACAATGTAGCCTATTATTCACCTTCCATTTAGAAAGATAACAGAAAACGATCCAAAATAGAAACTCTATCTGAATGTGTTTTCAAATATAGGAAAATAGAGACCTTCTCATGCCAATTTTCCCATAATCTCTAGACTGATATCACTTAGAAACTGATTCAAAATTTGCACATAATAAAGTAATGTTCTTCTTATTTTAACAACTGAATAGAACAGATTTTAATGACACAACTGAGTGCTTAGCACTCTTAAGCATTAGCTTCCAGTTCTTACATTTGAGATTAAACCTGTGCAATTTCACACACTGGAGCCTAGGAGCTTGAAATAAAAAAACCTGTGTTACTGCAAGAGACCATATATCAAAAGAGGAAAGTGAAAAAAATACAAATTTTTTTTTCTGTTCTACCCTGCCTCCACCGCCACCACGTTTTTTCTCCTTTGATCCTTCTACTTCACCAGTGAACATCAGAATATTCTTGGTTTTCTCCACATATTGAGCTCTCTGTTCCAGAAGTTTCTTCTGTTCTTCTTTTTCTCTTAGGCGCTTCTCTTCCTGAAGCAGAGAGAAAACTAGCCATTACTATTGTATTTGCAGCATCATGGTGATTATAATTGCAGGTATAGAAATTGTTTGCTGACAAGAAACTGGAAAGTTGACTTTTGACAGTCTGTGTCACAGCAGAAGGTCCGTGTGGGAAAAAAAAAAAAGTTTTCTACAAGCCTATGCCAGAATAGGCAAAAGTTTGAAAGAACTGTAGACCAAGTGCTTCCTCATGCAGCCTGTCAGTACAGAAATTTTATGGCAGACCTTCTGAGACACCAATTTTATTTCATTATAAAAACAAAAATCCATTTCTGAGGCTACGGGGAAGAAAGAGCAAGTACTATATTAGCTATAACATATTCTGCTAGCACTTACTATAAAAAACTACTAGACGTTTTATCAGTAACACCAAGTACCACCACAGAGCAACAGGAGCATACATATACTGTTAATACATATATTTTTAAAATTAAGAACACTTTTTTAAAAAAAAATACAACATCAGACACGAAAAGCCCCACAAGACTAACCCTATAGCTAGGGAACAAAAAGCAGGAGAGAAGAGATATGGAGAGATGGTTATAGAATATTCTTTAACCTGTCACAGTGAGACAAGGCTCAACTCCATGGCTTCGCTTAGTACGAGTGGATGAGTGTTCAAACACAGACATTTTCTTAGCCTTAGTGGGCAAACGCCAGTGTATGGTGGTCCACAGCGCTTTGTTTGTAAAGCAGAGTTTAGCCAATAACATCACTGTGCTTGAGCATCTACCCTGTTCACCAGACCTGGCTCCCTGCCATTTCTGCTTCTTCCCAAAGATCAAGTTGGTGCTCAAAGGAACCCACGATTTGTCGGTAGAAGATGAGAAAGTAAATATGACAGAAATCCTCAACAGCCTTTTAGAAAATGATGTGCAATTGCTTTGGATGTTCGCAGCATCGTATGCAGCTGTGTGCCAACTCAGAAGGGAACAATTTTGAAGGTGATCATAGCTAATTTTCTTGTTAAATAAAACAAGTCACAGGCACAGTCTCTTTTATTTATGTCGGACCACACAATATACAGAAAGTAACAGAATAAAACCTGTTCTTTAAGTAGTTTTTGTCGAAGCAGCTCCTTTTCTTGCTCTTGCTTCGCACGCAGCTCCCTCTCTTCCTCATCCTGCTTGCGTGCCCGAGCCACATGATACTGTGCTTGACTCAGTAAGTCAGAGCATTGCCTGTAACATGCAATGTTTTCAAGTAAAGGAAGGGGGCAGACACACACTACAAGAAGAAATGGTTTTATAAAGGGCATGCATCACAACAATATGTTTGTATCACCAACAAAGAAAAAAAGCTACTTAAAATAGCACAGTAGAAGAGTTGAGTACTACACATTTTTGAGTAAACTAAAGCACTTTCTAGTAAGCTAATTTATTGTGCAACATACAATTTCAGAATATAATGCTTCACACTTCAAATTTAGCCGATTTATATACAAAAAAATCTCACATGAACATAAAAGAAATCATGCCAACTAATCTGGACTGCTTTGGAACTAGAGTTAATAAGAACTTGTATTTCATCACAACACACTAGCAAACATAATCAGAAAGGTAGGCAGAAATTCTATCTTAACCCAGTTGTGTAAGAGTTAAGGTAGCATGAAGTTTTCAAGTCTCGTAAAATATTAAAGCCAAGGTGCATTCAATATCCTTTTAGCTAACAGTACCAAGACACTTCTTTTAAGATTAACATTTTCTTCTCTGGGCAAAGTGCTTTAATGATATCCATTTAAGATGTACAGTGCATGATAGCCAACAGAGGTTACTTGTATACGTCTATGAAGAATGTGCAATAAATGAAACACAGGGTATACTGACTGAAAACCTAAGAAATAAGCTTACATGGAAACTGATTTGAATAGGCTCATGTACAATACCATTATCCTGAGAAAAAATAGCAGACTAGACTCTGCAAAACAAAGTTTTTCATGTTTCAATAACAGACCCATGCTAATCACCCGTGAACTACCTCAAAAAATTTCCATGAAAATAAACATGTTGGAAGTCAAAACAGTGAGAGCTAGAGATGCTTAGATAAACGTTACTGCACTCTCACTGATGGAAAATTTGTCATTAAAACAGCTGAAGTTTTGCATGTTCCAGCTAACAGCAGACACTACATGTTGAGAGTTTTAGACTACACAAAAACATTAGAAAGCAAAGACAGGAAAAGAATGAAACAGTAACAGGGAGCTACCCTGCATTTGTGTTTCTACTGTTCTAAGAAACCATCAGTTATAATTCCAGAATTCAATTTTAATTTAAAAATCCAAGACATTCCGCTCTGTATCTGAATGAAGGATTTGTTTGTGCTTTTGTTTGTTACTTACCTGGCTTCTGTAGCAGCAAGTGCCAAGTCAAATCTCATCTTATCACCTACTTTACTCAAATAACTGAAGTACCTGGAGGGTAAAACCAACAAAACTAAACAAATATGGCATTGCTTACATATTTGGCTTAAAACAAAGCATTTACTCCTATATTACAATCCTATAAACCTCAACAGATAAGAAAACCTCACCAGTTTTCTCTGTGTGTAGCCTCCTTTAACATAACGGTATAGAAATACATTCAAAATTCTCCAAATTTATAACATTCTAAAACCACTCTGGAGTGGAACAAAAACCCAGAAGAATTCTAAACATAGTTCTAAGATTTCATTTACTGGCTCCTAGCAATAAGTATGTTGCTAACCCCAGTAGATCTGTTCCTTATCTGTCACAACTGAAACCAGCAAAAGGAAAGGAAGGAAAACTTAATTTATAAAACCCTTCCAGAACTTAATTTATAAAACCCTTCCAGAAAAACCTCCCTGAAGTTGGCTGACAGTCCCTGGCAAATACAACAAACCTTCAAGTTGATGGGTAAGCTATGATGATCAGTGATTTGAAAACAGTTTCTCCAATTCATTTAAAAGAAAACTACTTTCTGACTTTCAAGATTGCCACAGTTTCTCTCCATATTCTATCAGAGGCATTCCAAATGAAGAGTTTTTATGCTAGACCGAACTGAAATTCTTGTGCATATGAAGACAGTAATTCCTTACTCAAGTTTTAGATTACAGAAAATATTTTCCAAAATGTGAATTCTTAATTAATGGGTACAAAATAAAGGCTTTCATGCAACTATCTCAAAACAGTAAATAACAAGCTTCTAATTGAATTTAAGTTAGAATTTGTGTTCAAATGTTTAGTTTGATTTATGTAAACCACTAGAACTGTGAAACACTTGTATGAAAGGCTTGCTTTAGTTGTAAAAACTACTGAAAGGCAACATCTCTCCTCAACACAACAGCAGAGCTAGGTATACATGAAATAAGCACCAGCTACACCAGCAAAACCTAGGAGCAGAATAAATGATAAAGATTTCTGTTCAAAAATGATGATTGGATCAGATTTATCACTGTTTTCAGCCCAGAAATGTTTTTATTAAAAAAAAGCCAAACAATTAAACACACTTAAACTGCTTCTGTTCTTACACCATGAGAGTGCTTAGGCTTTACTTGCCCAAAGGAGAAAAATTACTTTTCAAGGACTAACGCTTATCAACGAGGCTTGTATAATATAAATAGATTTGCTTTTGAGCCTTACAGGTTGTTTTTGAAAGAAATTGTCAAAAGAACTATTAAATTTTCAACATCTGGAAGAAGCACATCTTGTTTATAGTAACACAAAACCCTTTGGGAAATACATATTGGCAATCTGGCCAAACAAAACTGGTTCTGGAGCAAAAATCTGAATAAGGAGGTTTGTCAGGCCCAATCTTTTTTTTCCTACTAGAAACTCCAGAACCACCTACAGTGTTTCATAGGAAGTGATTGGTCTTCTAACCAGATTTGTGACCTACACTCCAGATTTACTGAAAAGGAACAACAGAATAGAGTTTAATGATTAGAAATACATCATCTTTACCTGTGGGCTAGCTCCAACTCTTTCACAGCATTAAGAACCTCCTTTAGATTGCTTTTTTCATCCTTCAGGACAGAGGTGGCTAGTCTTTGTAGCACTAAAGCCACATTAAACATAAGGACTGTATCACTTGGTGCTACATGTCTGGCCTGCAAATAAAAAGCATGTTTTTAAGACATGCTACAACAGGATACAGAAAAAAGCACCATTATTTCAAACACAGACTACTGAATTAAAAGAGATACAAACATGCATCAACTTACAGTAATTTCAATCTGCGATATATGGTGTTTTATATTTGTACCTTTAACAAAGTTTGCTTGCATTCCTGTAATTTTCCACATTTGAAGAGAGCCCGGGCCAAATATAACAATACTTCAGTATTTTGATGCTTATAGAACTTTCTGAGACAGTTTTCATACTGAAATGCAAAAAAAAAAAAAAATCAAATTAAGAGGTGACAATGGTTAGTTATTTTCGTTAGCTAACTCCAGCAAATATTTACATTCCTAAAAAACATTACTGTTAATGTGCCTGTTGTTTTTTAGATAAATGTGTCATGCTACATGGCTGCCTTCTTTTCTCTGATCAGAAAATTATTTCTGCGATTCCACAGCAAGTACCCGATTTTTCTGGAAGCTGGCAGCATTTCAAGAGGCACTATAGTTCTTTAAATACAAGAGAATAAAAATTGTTACAGTAGATGGTACTTGCAAAGTCCAACGAACATGACTTTTTAAGAGCACACAACTATTCTCTGCCATATGGGGGGGAGGGGAATAGATACTTTCTTTATTCATACAAGATATTTTACAAACTGAAGTAGATTTAATGTACTAATTCCATATATCAAATGCAATTAATTAAAAAATCCACACCTTTAAGATATCAAATATGTTCTGACTACCTAGCTGAGTAACTTGGCATGCCAAAGGATGTTTTGTCATTGTGAAGTGTAAAAGACAACTTATTACTATAGGTTCTGTAGGTCTACATTTAAAGCTTTCAACAGCTATGAAATTCATCCTTTTCAGAAACAAGTGTCTTCTGTTCAACATACAAGTAATCATTCACTCTTTTTTAACCGCCCAAATAATAAGAAATATGAAGTAATATTTATTTCCAGCTCAAATACAGAAACTGCCATGAACTGTAATGTCTGAAGTCACTACTCCTGGATCACACTGTGTTGCAAGTACCCAATTTTCTTTGTATTTAGTTTCGGTCTGCCTTGGATTTGTAGTCTTTATGGTAGAAAACTCACTAGAACTGCATTAAGCTAGGCTATTAAATTCAACTCATCTCCCTTTGAGTCCAATATTGCACATTTCAGACTGTTACTTGTACCAACTGCATAGCAGAACCAATAAAACGCCTCAGTAAATAAAGAGACTCCTAACAACAGCTTCACTGAAATATATTAGCAAATAACTACGATATTTTTCTGACCAATCAAAAGGTGAAAATTAACCCAGTGTCCCACTGTCATTCACTGCTTAAACAATTACAAAAATCAGATTTTCATTAGGCTTGTCAATAAAAACAGACAAGGCATTAAAAAGACAACAGACCCCATTCAATCACAACAGAACTAATCTGATAATATTAAAGCTTTTTATGACAGCAGCTAATGACGTCTTGACAAGGTAGGAAAGGCCTAGTATCTCTTCCCACAACCATCACAAAAAGCTCTGAACTAAGTATTTTTGAGCCTCAATAGGGACTCAATCTTAATAAAACAAGTTTGTTCTGAGCTTCTGTCCTGTCCCACATAAGCACTTTTCTTTTTAGCTTCCTTGTATGCTTTCAATCAACCAATTGAGTCAATTTACTTTGAGTAGGTTGCTACTTGGGAGTTAGCCTGCTTGAACATGTTAAACTAGATGACCTCAACCGATCTCTTCCAACATGAATTACCTTGTGATGTTAACTGTGGTGAAGGAAATCATGGCACAGTCAGCTTTTCAGACAGGTCTCATTGTTATTCATGAAATCATTTGCAAGAACAAAAATACAAAGTATTCCTATTATAAATATCCCAGCAGAAAACTGCATTTACTTACTTCAGTAACATCCAAATGTAAAACACAGAGTAACTACACTGACTGAAACCTCTTTGACCAAGCATTAATTCCGAGACCAAAATTCTAACCCAATTATGTTTTCACTCTGCTATCAAAAACCAGTGTGCAAGTTGGTAAGTGCTTTACTACCCCCTCCCCCTACTTGGTAATTTGTTTTAAAATCTAGACTTGACAGCCAACAGCATGCTCGAAACAGATATCTAACTTGATAAAACATCATTCAGAAACTTTCACAGCTGCTATGATAGCAGAGAAACATCCAGAAGTCATCTAACCCGACACATTGCGTAGTTCAAAATAGAGATGTTACCATCTGCACAGCACTGATGTACTGCTTCTGTTCTACGTAGATATGTGCCAAATTCAGCCAGACATCACTGATATCTGCTGTTGCCTCTCTCACTTGGGCAAAAACATCACGAGCTTCACGGAAATATCCTTTATGCGCCAAGACAGCTCCTAAGGGGAAAGTAATATGTACAGCGTAAGCTTCCATGTTCATGCACTACGTACTCCTACCAAAAAAACCCAAAATATTGCCTGACTAAAGTTCCCATCAAAAACTAAGTGACAGAGCTGCCATATGAAAGCAATTCTTTCCTGCACTCCACTACAGAGTGTTCAGGCCTGGCAAAAAAAAAATCTATATTAAAATATAAAATAAGAACATCACCAACTCTGAAGGAAAATCAGGGTCTAATATTCACCTATGCCATTAGCAGCATACAAATTCTTTGGATCATTTCTGAGTACTTGCTTGTAGATCGCTAATGCACGGTCTTGATGACGCTTCTCCTGCAGAAAGACATATCCCAATTGATCACCCATTTCCATAATAGGGTATTAGACATCTACTCAGAAGTTTTACGGACTAGAAGATGCCAAATAGGCATAATGAAAAGGTTCTGAGTAGCTAAAAGCATATAAATATTAAATAAATAAAACCACACACAGGGCAAACTGGTGCCTGTTACCTTCTCTCTGTCTCTTGTGGGTTGATGTAGAGTCTGCAACCATACATTGCCAAGAGCCAGCATGGAATAAGTGTCATTTTGTGTAGAGGGCTGTTTCAATATTCTTTCAAATTTCTTCTGTCCTGGACCCCACTCTTGCTTAGCCAAATGAAGATTGCCAATCAGAGACCAAGCATCCGGATGGTCCTAAATAAAAATTCACCATAACTTGCTAAAGCATGATTTTCCTTTGTAAGGTTTCTTTTTCCAAGTATAAAATGCTGTTTTTCTTTAATAGAATTCCATATTTTTAAAAATCCAACAAATAAAACAAAGACAGCAGACTACATGAGCTCTCTTCTTCCCTTAGTTTATGTGAACAAACAAAATGAAAATGCAACAAAAGGAAAAGTTAATATTTCAAATGTTTTAACTTTAAACACTTAAAGGACTACAAACCTGATTTATCTGAAGTGCTTCTTTAAACCAATCAGAAGCTTCATAAAAATTTCCTTTATCCCTAGCCATAGCTCCCAAGCGCAAGTAGCCTAAAAATGAAAATAGAAAATTAAACAAAAGTCAGCAAAGAGTTTATAGCCATCTCAAACAAAGAAAATATTGGCCATACATGAATTTCAAAAGCAATCTTTCTCTTGATCTGCTGAGGAGAGCGAACATTAAGACACCTTTCATACTCTATTCACAAAGAGACACACTGTGTGATGAGGACCATCCACCCACAATGGTGATACAGAAATTGCAGATTTCTAACAGTTAAAGTTATGTCAATGGTTTTAATTGCTTATATAAGTTGATACAAGTTACATAGTTCTCCTCCCTGCAATTTAAACAGTTCTCCCATCCCTGCAAACTTTGGGAAGAACATCAGTTAGCAGGTGACAACATAAAACAAGCAGGGAATAGGCTATAGATTATGCCGGGGCACGCTGTGTGCTGCAGCTTGCTGAGCAAGGGCTGCCACCTCGCTTTTGCAGCAAATATCACAGGTCAGCTACTTGGGGGCAAGAGAAAGAACAGATTGGGAAGAAAAAAACAGCATGTACCACAGAATCTGTGCTGACAGCCTCAACAGCCCTTCTTCCCTGGAGGAAGGCCAAGATCAAAGATAAAAGTGATTCTCCCAGAGAGTCTCTGTTTGCACCCACACAGGCAGAGCCTCAGCATATGAAGTGGATGGCCTTGATTTCACCTGAGTGCTGAGGTGTTAAGGCATTACGGGAACGGGGAGCAAGGAGCAAAGTCATGCAAGGCTAGATAAATTAATTTTGCTGAATTTTTAGAGTACAGTATAATCTACCAATAAAAAGAATGCTTAAAGCTGGAGATTGGACTATAAGGATGATGTAGGCCTTAAAAAAACAGGTAAGGAAAATAGTGGGGAGGTAAGCAGGCCCCAAAACCACTGTGAAAAGAAGTGAAGACAGATATAGGGAGACAAGAAAACAGTGTAAAAGGCAAGAGTTTTGGTATTACAAGGAGGACTGTGGAACTAAAATAGCAAATGTTTCTTACAATCAACATAATTAGGATGTTCTCTTAAAATGTTTTTATACAGCTTTTCCGCTTCGTGAAATTCACACATCGCCTCATATAGTCTGGCAAGGTTATAGGACGTTGTTACAGAGATAGCATTGTAATAATGCTCATCATGTTCAGCTTCTGCTTTTGCACGATCCAGTGATGCCAGAAAGTATTTCTAAAGCATGAAAAGAAAACAGGAATTAAGAATACTCTGGAATGCTCCACGAAAAAATTCTGGCGATCAAGAAACTCAATTCAAACTTTGAGTAATGGCATACCTTTGCTTCTCCTAGATTTCCCAGCCTGAAGTGCAGAGCACCCACATTATTCAAAATCTCTGGTGGGACATCAGCCTGAACTTTCTCTTGCAGAATGCGTGTGGCTGTACCGTAGGCTGACAGCGCACCCTTTAAAAAGAAAGAAAAAGCGGATGAAAGAAATAAAAGAATGAGCTCTATGTGCTCTTATGAAAAGCTCACAAGTATTTCACCAAGTGCATATTAACAATACCTGTATATCAGTCTGTTCTAGAATCTGGGCTAGCTCAATCCATGCCTCTACATCATCAGGATATTGTTCTGTGACTTTCTTTAAATGTCCCTGAAAAAAAACCAGAAAAAAATCATGCCCTTTTAAGGACACACAAACTGTTTAAATAAATATCAATAAAAGAAAAAGAAAGAGAGAAGGTTTTAACCTCAACACTTGAAAGATACACCATACTGCAAAACATCCTGAACATATGCACAAAAGTCTTAGAGAAGTAGAAACCCTTACACCAACATGAGAAGCTAGAAAAACTACACCTAACGTGTTTTTTTATTTATTTATCCAACCCACAGTTAGGAGGATCTCTAACGCCAGCCAACATTCAATATTCCATACCTACAGCCAAGTGACCCTGAGTTTTATGCAACTTAAGGTACAGTCTGATTTCAAGTCTAATTTTCAGGTTCTATTTCTGAATGCAAAACTATGATGTTGGAAGAAGTTAAAACTCACCTTCGCAATATCCCGTTTCTCTTGGTCTTCTGAGGCTGCATAAAGAGATCCAAGGATTTTCATAGTCTCATAATTGTTAGGATAGGCTTTCAAAACTTTTTCAAAGCATTGTGATGCATTCTCTTTGTCCCCTCGATAAATGTACATTTGACCCAATCCAAAAAATGGAAGTACAAAAGAAGATGAGGCGAATTGAGTGGCCTGGTAATAATACTGGAAGGCTTGATCATAATCTTCCTAATTAAAAAGAAGTAAATAAAGAATGGGTAGAGTTTTCATAGGTAAGCTTTGAATGAACTTTTATGACACAGATATTTAAGTGTCATCTCAAAGTGGGCTTTTAAAAACCACCCTACCTGTACGTGAAAAGACCTTGCCAGCTGATAACAACTCTCTGCCTGCATTGCTTCAACTTCTGTATTATGGAAAGCATGAAGAGCCAAGTGTTGTACTTTACCATAGTCCTGAAAAAAGACGTCAGATGAAATTTGAAAGCCTTCACTATTTAAGTCCACTGATTTATTATTTAAACAAGAAAAGAGCTGGAAAATACAAGAAAGCTTTAGCCACAGCATTGACTTAATTAATAACAGCAGATTTAGTTTCAGTGGTTATTGTTCTTTTCTCTAGTTCATATTTTAAAGCTTGGAAGGTGGGGGGGAAACAAAAAACACCACCACAACCTTCAGGATACAAAGGTGACCTTGACTTAAGAAATAAGTGTACCTTTTCTTGGCTTTTCTGAGAAAAGTTTACACAAAATTTAAGTCAAAAACTTTACACTTACTCCATATTAGGCACCACTTAGCCTGACAAAATGACACAATCTAATACGGGAATACCTGCGGTTCAGAAGCTATCAATTATTTAACTGCAAAATTCCACAGACCTACCTTCTTGAAGAAGAAGTGATTAGCCAAATGATTCAACACCATTGGATTACTGGGATCAATCGTATAAGCCCTGGAGAGGAGCTGAACACCATTCTTGATGGAATCGGCCTAAATGAAACATTGACAGCAGCATCTCAATAGCAGTATTTTATTAATATCTTCAAAAGTATTCTTCAGTCTAGGCTGCTTCAGGAACTCTGACAAAACCTCGCTGGGCTCACAGAAAAAAGTACATTTAGCTGCTAGCTTTTCTTCCTTGCAGCATATAGACAGAAAATGGGAAATGAAGCCACCACACAAGGATGGATAAAAGCAGAGCAGAACTTTGTAAGAAAAAAAACATATTTAGTCTTGGTGTCCTTTGACATTTCACACTCACATTCTGATAGTCTTCCTTCTACTGTTCAATATTGCTAGGTCCTGTTTGGTTTAGGTTTCAACCTTTTACATAATTCATTCAACAGTGAAATGACAATATTCCCAGGTTCAAATTCTAAACAAGAACTTCAGATGTTAATAAGAGCTACTAGAACTCATATTCTAATGTAAAAAATATTAGGGTTGTTGTTTAAAGAAAGTCTTCCATGGGTGCAAATTTAACTTATCTACAAGTTCAAATCCATAACTGATAAAGTAACAACTATTTATTTGGGAAACCAATGAGATCTATATCACAAGCACATCAACTTAAATCTGTATTTATTTCTGAACAGAAACACCAAAAAAGGCACCTAGTAATCACGTAACATCTGTGCTTTACTTTGCAATTATTATCAGCAGACAGCTTTCTCACTGAACAGATTAGGTTTTATGAGGTTGAGACACAAGATGAAGTCCAACAGGCAGCTAAAAAACATTTCAGTTTGAAAGAGCATTATCTTTCCAAACCTAGCAGAACAATAAACCTTGATTAGAAGATATTGAATCATCCTTGGTTTAATTTTCAAAGACAAAGAGGTTTTACAAACACACTATGTATATGTGCAAGTTCTTCAATAATTTGAGTTCCATGTGCAATTACAACCAAATCCAATAGAGAGTTAGAGGCCTCAAAACTCCTAAGCACTTTCATTAAAGAAACCAGAGATAAGATAGACCTTAATGAAAACACATTGTAATCTCAATCCTGATCTGACATCATAACATTTCCGAGGAGGCAGAAACATTAAAAATATCTAAGCACAAAAAAGACGTCAATTAGTAGCTTGCAGCTCAGAAAGAATCCTTTCGCCAGAGAAATGTTCTCCCTCACCCATATCAACTCTCCAATGTTACACTAACTTTGCCGTGCAAGTTGAGAAAACAGTCTGAAGTAAAGCACAGATGAAATGTTTCCTACAAAGAATAAAAAACATATTTGATTGGGTCAGCTTTTATTCACAGGTTTTTTGAAGCTTAAGGTGAGGGGGCTTTAGACAAAAGACCTTCAGGAAAAAAAGAGAGATACCAGTTTTAATTAGTTTCTCACCCATGGAATTACTTATTAAAATTTGACTTTATAATATTTTTTTGTTGTCTCTGTAGTTTTAGGAAAGAAAACTCGTGTGCCCATTTTTTTCTGAATTCTTCATAGAAGTCATAATAGTTTTTTTCCCCCCCATGACTTAGTAAACAAAGTATTTGTCAGACATTTTGTGCTAACAAAAGATCTTTCTAGGGAGCTCCGTGTTCTAAAGATAGCATAACACTAAATTGTAGCAACACAGAATTAAGTAACAATTTTTTTTCTTTTTAAACACTTAAAGGTTTCATCCTCCCCAATAACTCTTTAGCATGGATTATGCATCTCAGATCTCACAACCCCAATTAAGTTAAATGAGCATAGGTATTTTTCTAGTGATAAAACATCTAGAGAAGTAGGATCACCACTTTATTGTAGTTCCATCAGCCTAGTTAAAATTTGTTCTTGCCTACTCTATGGTTTACCATGTAGCTTTATTACAAGGCAGCTTGGAAAAGCTTTCAAACACATGTTAAAATTGTATGTTCCTTAAAGCCCAGGACTAATCTGCTGGAACTACGTCTTTGACCTTGACCTTTCTATTAGCATAACGCTCTTTCAAAACAGAAAATTTCTGATGCTCTGGAATACAGCTGCCATTGCAAGTGAGATCTCCAAGTGTTTGAAGGGCTTTCAGAGGACCCTGAATGCAAACCGATTTAGTTAACCAGCTCAGTCACAAATAACTAAGAAAGGATGGCTGTTACACATATTATAACTATCCCTCGTTACAGTAAGATTTTGAAATTAGCAGTTTGGTGGTTTTTTAAGTGGTTGCACATGCATTCATACTTCTTACCACAAATTTTTATTTTAATTAAAATAATTAAAAAATTAAAAGAAATTAAAAAACTTCTGCACTTAACACCTCTACAAGCAACAGGGTTGAAGATTTTTAACAACAGAAGAAAGTTTCTCAGAACGTGTGCCTCACATCACAAGTACATATCTATAACATCATTCAATAGCAACAAATACTTAACATGATTTCACCACAGAAATTATTACCCCTTTTAAAAATTGAACTACCTTTTGTAAGACATAAAGTTTGCTTATTCATATACGAAAATAAACCAAATATGGATTCTTGTTGAGTCAGACCCACCTCTTTATTATTCAGTTCCAGAACAGCCAGTCCAACCAAAGCCCCCACACATTTTGAATTTAGCTCCAGAGCCCTGCTGAATGCTAAGCGAGCTTTTTCCAACTTGTTCAGCTTCACGAAGCAGTGGCCCATCCCTAATCGAACCTCAGCTGCAAAACAAGACACCACCATTCAGAATCTCAAAAATATCACTTTATGACTTTTTGGTTTACATTCTGGACATCACTTGATGTGAAAGGAGAATTTGTAATACTTCTTTAAAACCTGTAAAGCCATCTAATAAATTGCAGCTTTTAAATGCAGCCTCCGAAAGTTGGCAACAAAACTAAGTTACATTACTAAGACTTCATTTCCTCACAAAGAATATTGGTGTGTATCTCCAAAAGACTCCAATACTAAACAAATGAAAAATTACTTTTATGGAAATGTATTAAAAAACAGAGAAAGGTATTAAAAAATTACCAGACGAAAGGGTTGGAAATTTCTTAGGCAGGGTAAATACACCAGAGATCAGTAGGCCTTCAGAAAATACAGACAACTAAACAAGTTACCTAGATGTTTCTCCTCAAATGATCAACTCATTCACTGCTAACAAAATGCTGTTTATCATCCTCTAGCTTTCATGATCAGGTACAGATGAGCTAATACAGAGAATTCACATCACATTGCCCTTTCAGGCTGCTTGTGAACTAAGCATACACAGGCATTTATAAACAGCAATTTCAAATCTGTGTCTGTATGATAAAAGAGGAGTGAATGAAAAACATTTGTTTAAAAGTAGGCTTGCACTTCTAAATCTACTTTTGCAGCAGTGATTTTTATGCTAAAACAGACTACAGAATACACATCAAATTTGTAATATGTTCAGATAGGTTATGGCAAAGTATACCACATCTCTCAAGAGACTTTATAGGATTTATAATCCTAATGCAAATACCCTGAACCAGTACCTCTAAATCACATGCATCGCTTTTATAGCTGTTAGTGATGGCTTTCCCTGTTTTTTCCATTAAGAAAATCATATAACACCATGCACTGTAAGCAGAATCTCACATTTTGTGTCTTGTTTCATTATTAATGCTAATACATCACTTTCTTAACTTTGATTCCAAGAGCCCATAGATAAGTTCTGCAACAGTCTTGAACAGTTCCCCCCCACGCAATTTTAACTTCTCTTGCATGCAACTTCTCATTTTCTAATAGCTCTTTTTAAAAGAGTAATAATTAGCAAAAATGAAAAGTATTTTCCATCTCTAACAATTAAGGAACACTTCAAGTCAACAAATACCTGAACTCCTCTATAATGAGGTTTGGGGTTTTTTTCACAGACGTACACCACACAAAAGTCCTTAGGTATTTGAATTCAGAAGATTTGAGTTAGTTTGCATCACAGCAAATACTTTGTCTTACCTGGGCAACCTGGATTGGTACGCAGTGCTTTCTTGTAGTAGGCAAGTGCTCCTCTATAATCTTTCTTGTTGAAAGAAATGCATGCTTTACCTGTTATAACACACCAGTTACGAATAAATTGGAACTATAAACAAGGCATTTAGAAGCTCACAAGTATTATTTGGTAAGCTTGTCCTGTGCCACCTTTCAAAAGTTACAATTAAAAACTAATAGAAAATGCACACAACTACAACTTTTATTATTTCTGATGGTGTCAAGTATATGAAAAAAAAATCAAACACAGGAACATTAAATTTACATTTTCATGGTTTTCTGCAGAAACTTAATTCTTTCCTGGTCCAGAGGAAAGACACTTATTAATAGTAGATTAATTAACAAATAAATTAAAATACAAGTTTTACAGCCTGCTGACCCCTCCACACTGGTATCTTCACTTGACAGAATAAACAGCTTCACTGGTATCACCGGGAAAAATATAAGTAGTTGGACTGGATGGGTGCCCACCAGTTTCAGAAGATGCCAGCTAGCATTATGCCTTCTCCTAGCTTTTCCACCTACATACCTCCCAGGCTTTAAGTAATTTCTGTCATGAGTTTCTGGTCAAAAACCCACACTACTTTATCCTGTTCTTTCTCTCTACTCACATACGCATCCTCTCCTTACGCACATAATTTATTCTAAAACACAACTGGAAAGACCAGCTTTTTACATAAATACCCACAAACTCATACCAAGAAGGGCAGGAATATTATTTGGAGACTGGTTCAGCACAAAGTGGAATTGTGCATCAGCTTGATCCATCTTATCACCTTCAAGCAGACAAAAGCAGGCTCTTCCCAACAAGTGATTCTAGGTAACGAAAAAAAAAAAAATGATTCATTTATCTTTATAAAATATGAAGATTACATTGCGTGAAAGATTAACTGTCTATGCTATAATGCTTCCTATGATTAATATATTTCTCTTGCCTCAGGAAGAAAAATAAAACAAAAAGATTCTTTATCACTCGCTTTTAAAGTTCACACATTATCAACCAAGACAGTAACAATCAATCCTTCCCTCCCAAACCCCAAAAGCTGATTGACATAGTTCTATAAGGTGTACCAAGCCAGAGAGAATTACTCCTGGTGTCACTGCACACGTTTCAGATCCTTACAAGTTCTACACTAACAGACTTTAAAGACTGGGCAGTTTCTATCTTCCCTTTACTGAATCAATACTTGTTCTCTTTATAATCACTAAATAATTTATAAATATGGATTTTTAAACAGATTTTGGGTTTACCTGATCATACATAATAATTTTGTCAGCCATAGTATACAACAAGGTAGCTTGTGTAATGAGCTCCTTCTTGTTATCTTTGTTCTTCTCCTTTCGAGCCTGCTGTACATAGTACGCTGCCAGAGTATCCAGACATGTCATCTGATCTTTTTCATGGTCTCTGTAGTCCAAGTTGCCATCTATGCGTGCAGCTTCTAACAGCTTCACAAAGTCTTCCGTTTTTCCTTGTTTGTAGTACTCCAGCTATGAAACACACAATTTTAACAGATCATACTACCCTAGCAAGTAACATATTAATATCACCTGATAGGTGTCACACAGATTCTTTTTCCAGAATGCAGGGATAAATCAGACGTAAATGTGGGATAATCAGACAAAAGCATTCCAATAACACCAAAAATTTTTCTGTCATCATCCTGAACTTAGTACTTCTACATTAAAACACAAATCTTACAGCTACTTATAAGTGAAGAATCAATTTTCTCAAAACTTCTTTGACTTTTTGCACATTTCACCATACTTCCCATAGTATAGATACTGCCCCATCCTTTTTTATGAAGTGCATAATCAAAGGCACAAAGCAAAAAACTGTGGATGAAGGAAAAAACCTTTGGAAAGCAGGCCTCAAGCAGCAATCTTTCATGAAAAGATTAAATTAAAATCTTAATATGCATATGTCAAATCAGAAATATCTGGCCTAGAATCAGTGAATGAATAACCCCATTAAAGTTTCTGTTCAGAATCCAGTTATCCCTGTTCATAACAGTAAAGAAGGGGAAATTGTTAACTGATTATCTGAATATACTATTTAAATATACAATATGTATATATACTAACCGCTAAGGCAATCCATATGTGCAGTTGAGTGTGTTCCTGTTTCAGTATACTTATAACTTCATCGCCCTCGGGTAACTGATCGAAATCAAGCTCAATAACCTAGAAACAAACAACACAGATTTTCTTTTCATAAAGTATTAACAATGTTATCTACCACTGAGGTCAAAGAAAGTTGGACATTTCAGAGCACAAAACATAATTATTTGTGTTTAAACAAGGATATGGACAAAGAAAGAAGTGATAACTTATTGTATTCTATACGAAACAAAAGCAATGGCCTCTCCCAAATACCAGAGAAAAGGTAGCCCGATATTTAGGACACTAGCCGGGGAGAATAAGCAGAGATGCTAACAATTTCCTTCCCCTTAGATTTCAGGCTCAACATTTTTACAGTTCAGCTAATAACCAACTTGTCTGCTCACTGTGAATTTCTAAAACCTTTCCTACAGGTAATACAAAGATCTAGGATACAGTCAATATCTTCTGAGTAACCAGGTATCAGAGAATCAATACCTAAGACAAGAGCCCTGAAATTTTGTAGAGTCACCTTTAGGGACAAGAAAACTAAGAGGTTAATGAAGTGGCAAACGTTACAAAGAATAGACTAAATTTCTGAATATTAATAACCATAATCATCATGAGTAAATGACATCAAAAACTTTTCATCACACAAACACTACTTTGCAAATATTATTTTCCCACATTGATCTACTGTTCTGATGCAGAAAATGAGAAAAAAGGAACAGATATTCCCAAGTTGGGATGTTTGGGAATACAATTTAACCGCCCATTAATTCACTTGCTACTCAGTCATGCTGCCTTTAATATTAGTCACTTACATTACAATTCAATTTTACAACAAGGAAGAGCTACAGCTGTTGTACCCAGGCTTGTACACTGATTTCCAATGCAGGGACTCTTTCTCAAAAGATTGGATTACAGCAATCCAGTTTATAAAGGCTTGGAGTTTTGACTATGCAAAACTTGAGAGTACCAGCAAAAAATACCTCTGCTACTACTGTTACATTTAGTTTGAGTTTGTCTTGCACAGCATCCCCTGTTTGACAGATAAATTCGGGCAACCTTCACCTACAAACTAAAACAGTTATTAATGAGAAATAGCTGTTACTAAAACAGCAAATAAATATTCAAGTAAAAAAAGGCAGTGAAAAAAATTTTATTTTATGGCAATCCTAATTAATTAAGGATTAATTCAGAACTTTAGGATACAAGTAGTCCTAGCCATAACTTCAACAGCAGTATATCAAATATACCAACTATTCATGCTGACACCTCAGACAGAAATTTCTGTCACAAAGAAAAAAGCCCTCCAATGTATAACCTACAGTGAGAAAAGCACCTCGTGAGACTTAAAAACACAATGGCAGCAATATGGAAATGTGTTCATATTCTTAACCAACATATTCCCAAAAAGCATTTTTCAACCTATAAGCAGTATATTATTTCTCTAAGGTGTTAACTTAGTATCCACTGTGGAATGATTTCATTTCAAACTTTATGATGCCCTGTAAGTTTCCAAACACTTCTTTTTTTAACCTTGGCTTGTAACAGTCTACTTTAAATAAAGGAAAGTTAAATGAATATCTAACCCCACACTGAAATAACTTCAGAGAGTGGGCCAACTGCCTATGTGTTGATTTAGGAATACACATGGTATTTACAAACCAGTGCAGTAAGAAAATTCAGCGTTTAACGAACGAAGGAGAGAATTTAGCTGGACAACGCCACCATGCACAAGCAAAAACTAAAAACCAGACTCTGTTCCCAACACTATCTTTCCTCTTGAGGGCTGCATATGCTTGAACCACAGACTGTGGGGGAAGAGGCTGCACACCCTTCACAGTCGTGCAGCACCAGAGGGCAGTGAGGAGGCTGCCCAGCTGTCCCCAGCTCTCTTCCCCAACAGCAAAGCCAGCAGGCAAGGAGAGGGAGAGTACAGATACCAGAGAGCAGAAGACAGTGTGCAACCAAGAGGTACCGGTGAAGGCAGAGTAGTCCTGCAAAAAGGACTTAGGGGTGCTGTTTAATGACAAGCTTGACATGAGCCAGCAATGTGCACTTACAGCCCAGAAGGCCAATCATGTCCTGGGCTGCATCAAAAGAAGCATGGCCAGCAGGCCAAGAGAAGTGATTCTCCCCCTCTACTCCACTCGTGAGACCCCACCTGGAGTACTGTGTCCAGTTCTAGAAACCCCAAAATAAGAAGGATATGGAACAGTTGTAATGGGTCCAGAAGGTGGCTACGAAGATGACCAGAGGGCTGGAGCACCTTTGCTATGAGGACAGGCTGAAAGAGTTCGGCCTGTTCAGCCTGGAGCAGAGAAGGCTCCAGAGAGACCTCACAGCAGCCTTCCAGTACCTGAAGGGGGCTACAGGAAAGCTGGGGAGGGACTTTTTACAAGGGCTTGTAGTGATAGGACGAGGTGGAATGGCTTTAAACTGGAAGGGGTAAGATTTAGATTAGACATTAGAAAGAAATTCTTCACGACGAGGGTGGAGAGACACTGGCACAGGTTGCCCAGGGAAGCTGTGGATGCCCCCTCCCTGGAAGCGTTCAAGGCCAGGCTGGATGAGGCTTTGATCAGCCTGGTCTGGTGGGAGGTGTCCCTGCCCGTTCCAAGTGGATGATCTTCAAGGTGCCTTCCAACTCAAACTACTCTTATGATTCTATGACTAGCAGTAGTTCCCAAGAGATTCATCAGAGCCGTTTACCGCCACAACACTCTCCTGTGATTCTAGGGACACATCCGTGACCCAGCAACTCATCCCTCTCCGGGAAGGGAGCGACAGCTCCCCTCTTCCCCGGGACAAAACTACCCGGGGGAGCGACAAACGCCCGCGCTCCGCCCCCCACCCCGGCACATCCCTCCCTCCCAACCCCCGACTCGCCTCATCGGTGTCCCGGAGAGGGATCTCGATAGAGCCCCGCGACATGGTGGCGACAGGTATGCCCGCCGAGCCGCCAGCCCGCAGCGCCCTGCCCGCCTGCACTTCCCCTCGCCAACACCCGCTGACCCGGACGTGCTCGGCGGGCGAAGGGGCGGGGAGGGCACCGAGTGGCTCCGCCCCCTCGGGAGCCCACCGAGCCAATCGCAGCGGCGCACGCGCCTCCGGGGGGCGGCCTCGCGCGAGGGCCGGAGGGAGGAGGGAGGCCTGGTTGCTACGGGAACTGAGGACTTGCAAACAGATCCTGGTCGCAGAGTTATACACGTACATCCCGTACTGTGGAAATAGATCTATGATACCGAGAGAGAGCCCTTTTCCCGATATCCAATCTAAACATCCCCTGGCACATCTTCCTGACATTCTTTCAGGTCCTATCATTGGTCACCAGAGAAGACATCAGTGCCTGCTCATCCTCCTTCTCTAGTGAGAAAGCAGTAAACTGCGATGAGGTCCCCCTTCAGTCTCCACCAGGCTGAACAGACCAAGTAACTTCAGCCACTCCTTGTATGACTTTGCCTCTAGAGCCTTCACCAGCTTTGTCGCCCTAAAATTGATAAAGGTTTCCATGTAAATGCGTTAAAATAGGTGGGTTTTCTCTTGTCTTTGTGGAAAAACAAATAATGTGTAAATCCAAGTACATATTATCTGAGTAGCTTAGGTAGTGGTGTCGCCTGAAATCAGTAAAAGAACTGCCCAAACCAAGTATTTTGTTTAGAGTTAGCACTCATATAGTCCTTTGAGTAGGTATGTGCAGTAAATACCTTTTGTAGAGAAACTTTTGCATGTGGCGGGAAAGCAGAATGACATTTAAATTATTAGAAGTGAAAGTGTGCACTTTCTTTAAAAAAAAAGCATGCCAAAACCAATGCTATGCAGAGCAAGAAATAGAGTTCCTAGGTCTACTTTTCTGATTTATAGGCTGATTTTTCACAAATAAACAACTTTTTAGGTATTTTAATTCACATTGAAGCAATTTGGGCTGAAGAAGCAGTCTGTTCCCAAGGTGTTTACTCACTAGTTACTCTCTGTAGGACACTAGCTTTCATCATGGAAAAAAAAACTAGTTCAAACGAAAGATTTTATGTTGTCAGGCCTTAAGAATATCAAACCAAAGTTAAAGAGTTAAACCTACTAGAAATATTTTAAATTGTTTAAAATTTTATCACTATACTGTACTACCCAAACCATTAGCATTTATACTATTTGAAGCAGGGAGATTCTTTTTATTCATTATACACTGATAACAATAAATCACACATTGCTCTAGTGAAAAGAGGGGTTTTTTTCTTTATTTTATGAGTGCTTAGGAACATTTCAAGGAAAGAAGCTTGTTTTATGTTGCCGTCTTTTGGTTTTATTTCATGGAAATATATTATTATGCAAATTTAAATTACTACTTCAAAACTTGGGTTGTTATCAATCATTGTTTACAGTTGGACTTGATGATCTTAAGGGTCTTTTCCAATCTAAATTATCCTGTGATTCTATCAATATCAGAAGTATTGATATAAATAGGAAGTAATCTATAGCAAATTGAACTTCCACTTGTGATATACTATATGTACAGTGAAAAATAATATTTAAAAATTTCATTACCGTGTATAATTATAAGCCTTTTCCAGGAATGAAAATTGAGCTTCACTAAGCTACTTTAATAACATAATAAAAAAGGCTTCAACTTACCTGACCGCTACACTTTGCAAGAAAATTACCATTTATGTTTGAGATGTGTATGTTTAAAAAATAAGCCTTCATTTAGAACAATTGGGAAGTTAGAGTAGGGTAGTTTGGTAGCAAAGTTCCTTTACTTTTGATGGCTAGAATAAAAAAATAGTTTTTCTTCAGGGTTTTTTAGAGTAAAGATAGGTACTGTTATAGCAGTCTTCAGAGTGCAAATTAGTTCCAGTCTAAAAGTGTGAACCATCACTCCAACAGCTACTTGTTGTCTTTCCCAGTCTGAACTGTGAAAAGATTGAGAGCCTGCATTTGAGAAGCTCAGTGTGGATGTCAGGGAGCCACTGCTCTCATATTGAGAGAGCCTAAGAGCGGAGCCAGCAGGATGGGGGGCTTTGCCAGCTGAGACCCACCCTAGCATATCTGATCAGGGCAAGCATAAGGCAAGACTACAGTGATGAGGAAGGTCTGAGGTCAAGCAGGAAGTGCCAGGCAGCAAGACAGGGTCTAACACACCCTAGTGACTGCCAGGCAAGACTTTACTGACCAGTCTAAGGTCAAAGTTGAAATAGGTCCTTGGGCAATGGTTCAGATCAGAGGAATATTTGTGGTTAGGGACCTACACCTTTACAATGTAACTCAGGCCCGCACTGTGGGTCCTGAGCTGACCTTAATTGGGGCTTCTGGGCTGCAGGCAGGGGTGTGGCAGGCTGCACCAGGCAGGGCTAAGCAGAGCCGTTAAAGCTTATTAATGTATTTAGGGTCCTGACATGGCATGTGTATCTTGAGAAGATAGTAAGCAGGTTTAGTAAAATGTTGTATTTTTCTTTTTAATTTGCTTTAGAAAGTACAAAAATGGAGTTAATAGGTGTGGGTTTTTTATTAGATACTTTAATGTTGTGCTAGTTTCAGAGGCTATGGATTTATCTGCGTAGTTCGAACTTGGTACAGTAAGGAGTTAAGAATTTCTGTCCTAATGGTAAGAAATGCTAAAGCAGGCTCTATCAAAAGTATGTTGAGCACTGTTACAGGTATTCTCTTTCTACAAAATTAGCTCTTTTTCTTTTATTAAAACGATGTGAAATGTAACAAGGTAGAGCTGTAAGAATAGGTGGTCTATGCTACTTTATGCTAATGTTTTACTTGAAGGTGTTTTTTTCATGTATCAAGAAACATTTTGCATAGCTGCTAAAAACTTAAATATTCTATGCTGCTAGGATTAGTAACAATCTCTTGATGCAGCTTCGGTTTGGGGAAGTGGTTTGGTGCTTTGCTTTGGTCCAACCATGGCTTGGAGCAGCATTAGTCGTCTTGTAGAATCCGTTTTTCATCACATGTCACAATGCAATCAAGAAATGGATTGCTTTTGTTGTGCAAAAGAAGCATGGAACAGACTTTGTTATGGTGATTTTTTTCTTAGGTTGTGCAGCACCCATTTGTTGAGCTTTGATTTTTTCCAATTTGGTGCACATTTCAAACAACTGCTGAATGGTTAACAGTTAATTCTTCTGCAACTCTTGGGTTTTTTCATGTGACTCTAACTCAGTACTGGCCTTCAATTTGTTGTCATCTATCACAGAAGGACGTCTGTGACACTCTGCATTTTCAAGGCTCTCATTTCTATTAGAGAATTTTTGGAACTGATGTTGAGCTGTACGTTCATTGATGGTCCCTTGGCCAAGTGCTTGGTTGATAGTGCTAGCAGTTTCTCCTTCTTTATGTTCCCTTTTGAACTCACACAACAAAATCACTCAAATTTGGTTTTTTCCATCCTTAGTATTTGCTTTATTTACCTGATAAATATAATTCTGTCCTATGGAATTAAATAGTCACCTAAATCTAAATAATTTTTTTTTTAAGCAGAGGCTTATAGAGTTGTCTGTGATAGTTTCTGTTTTGCAAGTAAGTTATGTATTTGAAGTTGGAGAGAGAATACTTTTGTATTTAAGGTAAAAACCCTATGAGATGCTCATACTTCATGCTTATCTGTACTAGTGACTTTTTTCTATTCCCTATTTGTCAATTAACTGGTTGCTAGCCTCTATTAGCACTCTAATTTCTATTGATCACATACTTATTGGAATTCCTAGCATCAGAAACACTAACAGCAAAGAAACTTGAATTCTAATTTCTAACATCAGCACCTGCATTAAAATCTTCTCTTATGCCCTGCAGACGTGAAAGGTGCAAGTATAATAACTGCACAAAAATGGTGTAACACTAGGCTTGGTCTAAATACTCCAATATGTTCTCTGCGACTTAAAACTCTTACCCTGCAGATCCTCTTACCTAGCATACCAAGTATTTCACCTTTGTACAGGTCTACTTTTCTTTAATGTATCATTTGTTGAAGTTTACCTGGGTTGCATGAAATGTAACATCTCCGTACTAAGGAATAGTGTAAAGCTGAGACTATAGCCTCGCTCTTTTTCAGTATTATTCTCCCTCTGGGGCACAGGGAAGCATTTCTATTATTTTTTGTGGATACAGAATCTCATCTGACACTGGTACTGTTCATGGTTGGTTTTCAAAGGATGATTTTTGCAAGAGATCTTCATTCTGTCCTCTGTGAAGCTAATGAAAAATGAATAGTGCCATTAGTTAACAAAAGTTAACAGGACAGGTGCAATTTTATGAGGTTATCTTTTTAATACTTAAACTCACAAAGTTTCTAAATATGAAACGATCAATTAAATGTTTTGTGAGAACGGTATCATTATTGCCACCTTCAGGCGACAAACAGAATGAATAATTTTCAGAGCTACTATCCAGCATTCAGTTTACAGACAGTTTGGGCTTACACTGCGGAGTTAAGTGTAGTATTTACTTGTCACAGCCTTGCATTTTCCTGTTTGAGTAATTTTTTTTTTTGGTTGGTTTTTTTTTACGTTTTGGGTGTTTTCTATATTAGTATGTTCAACATGTCAAAATATGATTACTTGTTCTAGGAAGCTGTGATTGATAAACCCTTAATTGTTCACTCATGAATTTTATTTGAATGACAAAACAGCTCAGGTACAAAGAGCTACTTGGGAAAGGCAGAGGATTTTTTCCCTACTTCTCTTCCAGGTGAAAGCTTTTTCAGGAATTATGCAGTTGCTTTACCAATTTAAAATATGTGCCTGCAATTAATAAGATAAGCAAGGATTATACTAAAAACTGCAGAGGTATCAGCTGAAATTGCAGTGCTGAATTGTGGGGAATGAAAGTGTCACTGATTTTTAGCATAGAATGTTTGCTAGGGAGAATAAGTGTCTTTAAGATTTTAATAAGATTTACACCTAGGGAGAAATATGGGTTTTTTCCTAACTTACACTGAACTTCAGGAATTTTGCCACTCTATGTTTTCTCTCTTTTTTAAATATTTACTTTTTCTCTCTTTTTAAAATATTTAGTTTTACAAAAGTTTGCACTTGAACACAGCAAATGTTTTTTTAAAAAAGAAAGAGATGGAGACCACACTAATTATCCTTTGCCAAAGCTTTCTTCCAGGAGGACTCCTGAGGTTTGTTACTGTGTTCTTTGGAATGAAATTTCTCAACATGCAGATCAAAATTGCCTAATGTTTTAACAGAGATATTAGTAACTAACTGAAGAACATTGAGATCTAGCATCTCCATGTCCTCTGGTCTTTTTGATAAAATTTTTTTTTTGACAGATACTTTGACATAAAGACATTTAATAATGACAGTTATCAGAAAATGCTTAAAATAAAATATGCTCTATGTAGTCAATGGTCTGTTATTTGTGTACTAAAAAAAAAGCACTGGAGAGACTAAATCTTATTTAAAATATCTCCTCCTTGCACTGTACCTTTGTTAAAACAGTTTTTCATTCTGATATCTGTGCATGCTCTCTAAAACCCAGAAAGGTTTTAACAGAAAGTTTAAGGAAAAGAAAACATGTTATACAAGTACTTCAGTGGATAAATCAGTTCCAAAAATAACAAAGAACACTTGTGCTGAAATTCTCAGGAAGGATGAAGCCTGAGAATCAGCCTGAAGATGAAGAAAACTTTTGGGAATATATCAACAATCTTTTTCTGTTTCCTGGGGGTGCCTGGTTGTTTTCAGTGTCCTTTTTGTTAATGTGATTTATAATATAAACTGTATACTGTACTGACTTCTATACATAGAAAAAGAAATTAATTGCCATGTCGCTAACATCCATAGCCTCTTTTACTTTTCTTCTATGTTTCCCTTCCTTTTTACTTCTACGGAAGCCTTTCCACTTTTGTTTAAGCACTTAAAGTGATAATGTTTAAACAGATCAATGCCATTACTTTTGGTGGGCAGGGGTCTATGCTGCCAAATGAGATCTGAAAGATCTGTTCAGTAGCCTGTGGCTGCAAACACCCCCGATCTAGTTCATATATATATATATGTTGACATAAATCTCTTTTTGCAGCACACAAAATTCATCTCAAAACTTAAAGCCCGTTTCTAATGTGCTTGAAAACATGGAGAGCAAAATCCAAAGTCCGCACAAGCAGAAGGCTGAATGGCATGGATGTTGCAGGAACTGGATACGATTTGTATTTTAATTATTAAATGCTTTGGAGTTCCTGCGTAGATGTTCTGAATATGTAAAATTTAAGATATAAACAGGAGACCCAAGCTTGGAAATCTGGGTCCTGTGTTTATTTTTAAACCAGTGTTTTTAGTATTTTTCTGAGTAAATATTTAAAGCTTTTAAAGCTTCTTCCACAACCTTTTAAGATCATTTTTTTTAACAAGGATGTCAAATTAAATGAATACTTGTATTTTGAAATGAAGTATCTATACATACAGAAATACATATTTCCACCTTCCTTAGACATGTACATTGTATTTCATGTATAATATATTTTATAATACACTATATAATACATTAAGTATACGTTTAAGTTAATAAATGGTAAGTAAACTAGCTTTTCTGTCTGTTTACATATCTGTGAACTTAGATTTCATTGATGTTTCCATGAAACTTGGAAGAAATAGTGCCATACAGATCGAACAGGATTTACTTCTAACCTCACCACTCATTATCAGAGTAGTTGGAACTTCATTAAGGTTAGTTTTTTATGTTCTCACCAGTGTATTTACATATGACTTAAAATCATATAATATCTCAAGTTAGAAGGGCCCTGTAAGGATGATGAAGTCCAACTCCCTGCTCCTTGTGGGACTACCTAAAACTAAAATATATGTTCAACAGCATTGTCCAGATGTACCTTGAACTCTGACGGGCAATGTAATGCCCCCTTTCTCCCCCAATCACTAGTATTTCATTAACATATCTTTCTCACTTTTTAAATAGAAGTCATTTAGTTTTGCTGGGCACACTAAGAAATTTTGGTCCTGGGGAAGAAAAATATCTTTGTATGGACAAAAAAATAGTAACTTTATTTTTTTCCCCCTCAAAATGGAAACTGTTGTTCTACTGCATCTAATTACTAGTTGGGAAGTAGTGATATTTTCTGTAATATATTTCATCCCAAGAAGAAAAAGTGTACTTTTAAATCTTGACCTTCATGCCAATGATTTTAAATAATGTCTTAATATGTGTCTTACTATTAATAAGGGAAGCACTTTATTTTTTATCATCTTGCATTGTAGATGAAAAACATAAATCAGATTACTTTAAAACTCCAGTGTAATAGCACAATGTGTGTCTGGCTATTAGTTTATTTGAGAAATGTCTGTGTTCTGTGTTTCTTTCTAGCACTTGATGTGTTTATTTTCACATTTTTCTTAGAAGGCCAGGGACATTTTGTTCAGTTATTTGAGAAGTAACGTGGATGGATGCCATCCTTGAAGGCTGTTTTCATACCTCCTATCAACATGTAACTTAAGTTTACAGTTAACTTGATCCATGCAAGCAGAGTCATTGATTCTTAACTTTACTAGGCATATGCTTAGCTATCTTGAATTAAGACCTCAGATCGGAAACAAACCAGTAACTGTTTTTAGCCAGAAGCAAGTGTTATTTTAAGATGTGAGGTATTCTAGGCACTGGTTCACTAGATGATTTGGAAGCTATTTCCATGTTTTGATTTGAGTACACTTTCTTGCTCAACTTATAAAGCCACGTGGCAAGTGGATAACACTGGTGTGTGAGCAGCAATGAATACCACTTAAAAGTAATTTAACTGAACAGGTACCTGTTAACCGTAACATACCAGAAACAGGTAACAGCATTTAGTAGTTTGAAGTTTTCAGGCATTCCTTTCCCCCTTCTCAAGGCATCTTTTAAAATCAGTGTTCTGTGATATGTCAGAGTGGTTATACAGGGTAATATTTTACTTCATATTCTCAACCCACATTGTTGTTGGAGTCTTGGCTACAGTTCATGGAAGTGGCAAGCTACTAGGCTAGAAATACTGTGTTACAAATTGCCTTTAAATTCTTGGGTTTGCATATTAATTGAACAGTGTCTCTCATTGTCGAAGGGAGTGCGACTGAGTAGTGGGAGGAATGAAACTGACCTCTCTCAGAAAGCTGTATATGGATGTCTGCCTGGAGTTCAGAGCTGATTTTATTTGCCAAAAAGGCAGTAGTGGTACTGTTAGTGTCTTGCAGTCCTCTGCCGCTGGAATTGCCAGCCATGATGCAGCGTGTTTATAAATAAAACTGGGTTTCTATCTGCAAGCTCAGCCTGGGATGTAAAGTTGTGTTCTTTCTGACTTGCATATCACTGCTAATAAAGCTGCTGCTGGAACTTAGTCAAGAACTCTGTTGATTCAGAAGCCAATAAAGAAATTCCCAGAACTATTTTGCCTCTGCAAGCATGAGTAAATGTTTATTTATATCAGTCAAGTGACTATGCATGCATATAGATCGGGTAATTTACACGAAGGAAGACGTAACTTTCCCAAGTTACTCCGACTATTATCTCACTGAGTAAAGAGAGGCTCCCATTTGCACCTCAGCAGATTATTTTTAGGATGTATGTATGGTAACTTATAACGTGATGGAAAAACAAAACTTCTAAGAGAAACACTTTTAACTAGCTAATAACTATTGTTCAGGCAAAAATCCTGTTCCTGCTTCCACTGTCTGTGTATTTCCTTCTGGCCCTTTAGTTTGACCAACAGGTCTCTACAAAACTGCAATGTTGGAAACCCTTTAACTCTTATGGTGATGGTTTTCATTGCTTTACTTGCTGTTATTTTTTCGGATAGTTTAGCCTGAGTTTCCCTTGCTGATGTTTAATGCTGTTATATCCTGTTCAGCAGCATGTTGAAAAATGTCTTTTCACCTTTCTTTAGGGTAATTTATATTTTACCATGAGTGTGTAAATAGAGCAATATCTTTGGTTCTTTGTGAGTAGATGCTGCTTTGTGAAAGGGTTTTACGGTCTGTCATAGGAGATGTGAAAACCATGAATCCTTTGAATTCCTATACATTTGATTTTTTTGTTATTCATACAAACACTTTGTTTATTATCTTAACTCTGATATAAAAATATCTGCATTGCTTCCCCTCAGAAATGTTCATAGTGATTTCTGATAAACTATTGTTACATCAGCAGAGGGCAGTATTGAGGTGTAAATAGAATAATCATAAAGTGAAATTATAAGAAAACTGTTGCCATGTGTTTTCAGTTTTACTTCATAGAATCACTGCATAATTCATGATGAAAGGGATCTCTGAAGGTTGTTTGGTCAATCTCTTTCTCAGAGAGCCAAATTCAATGTTAGATACAATCAATATGATCATAGTAAGGTGTCTACGTTGTTGGGTATCCTACAACAATCTGTGATCGGATTAATTTTCTCTCTAAACTACTTTTATACTCGTTTGTGAGACTGGATGCAAAGCATGCCCAGTGCTGAAGTGTAGTTATTTTGTCTGAGTAATACTAGAAAACAAATATTTAGCTATTGTTGTTTACAAGGCCAGGAAATAGTATCTTTTTACAAGTGCTCTTATATGTTCTTATCAACTGTAATAACAATAGACAAGCATCTGAAAGAAAAAATTAGTCCTACAAGTATTCTGTCTGTTACTTCTGCAAGGCAAGATGGACCAACATGTTTATATCTATGTGGTTGTTGCTGAAACAATGTCTTATTGTTTTTTCTTTGGTTTTATGTATAGTTGCTATACTTAGAAAAATTGTAATTATACTTTATGCTACTCAATAGTATGATTTTTTTTTCCTACACCTTTATTGGAGAGCTGAGATAGGTAGTGACAGGAAGAATTCACAGAAGTGAATATTGCTCTCATGTTAAAACCCTTTTTTTTTTTTAAATATGTGCTGTATTGAATTGTGGACATATTTATACAAATCAGAGGCTTCTCCAGATCAGTAAGTTTTATTAAGGAAAATTTTTCTTTTTTTATAATAAACGTGATCCAAGCCTGTCATCATTACTTGAATTAATTCCAGTTCCTTTTTTTTCAATCTGCCTGCTTATATTAGCTAAAATTTTATTGGCTAAAATGTTAAACTGTTGATTTTTGTCGGATATGACATTATCCAGTTCTGCAATGTTTTTTAAGAGTTTATTTGAGACAAAATTGCAGTCTTCTGATCTGTGAAACAGATCTCGGTTATAAAATACTAAACACAATGCTATGTTAGTGAGTCTACTGACACTCGTGTCACATAAACATGTCTGACATTTACTTAAGCCATTTAGAGGCACTAATAATGTGTATAACTGCATTTAAGACAAATGTTTTACTGCTGTCTTCAGCTGAGAAGCAATGTTGTTGTATATCAGCAATGTTGTCGCATTGTCAATCTTTTTTGACAAACAGTTACAAGGTTTATTCAACAAAATATTTGTGATTCTACATATTCTATGTTTTATTTAGAACTGCTAAAAAAGACAACTTCGGCTTTTTAAATTCTCCCTCTGTTTTCTCCTAGAAAAGTGAATACTAAGAGTATTGTTAAGTCACTACTATGAGTAACACAAATGTTTGTCTACTCCTATTGATGGCAAACTGGAACGACTCATAAAGCGATTGTTGGTGTCTTAAAAGCACTTTTACCTCTGAATTAAATCAGCTAAGTTTGAAAGCTGTGTGGCTAAAATTCTGATTCTTCTTGGATGACTAGCTATCCCTTTAATGTAAGCAGTGGGGCTTAGTTAAATTGGCAGTTTAGATTCCTGGCAACTGCCCAGACAAATCAGTTTAAACTAGCTCAGGCAAATGGCCCTATGAGCCACATGCACGTTTCTGTGTGTATATCCTAGCAAGAGAAAACAGCAGTTGATGTGGAATTCTGTGAGGGCTGGAAAGTGCTGCTGGGACCGTAGGAGGATATAGACTAGGCCAGAACTGATGTTTTATCAGTACCCAGCAGAGCTTAGGCATGGTACGTGTTTTGGTTGTGATCAGAACTTTGGCAAGGGGTATATGAAGTTTTCTAAGCGTAGTTACACTTTTTCAAGGCCTGCACAGCTTGGGTGGGCCCAGTTTGCATATCAGCACTGCACTTCCCAGTATCACCAGTTCCTGAAGCAGCATCAGGCTGCTCCTTGTGCTACTGTTAGAATACATGTTAAAAGTTGAAGACAGATTCAAACAAGTAGACAACATATTTTGGATAAGAAGATTTTTGTCTCTGATGGAAGGGAATGTTTGTCATGTAGGACTAATATAAAGTTAGGGAATGCACTCCCAATTAGTATGTTATTTAAAGAAACCAATATTTTAAAAAACTCCAAAATATTCTTAATTTCAAAATGCTGAAGATCTCTTCATTTTTTGTTTAGATAACATCGGTGGAGATTTTTTTTTCTGTTTGATTTTATATTAAACATGCTGATGAATAATACCAGCTGTAGAATAGAGGTAGGCATAAACGTCTGTGAAGATAATGTGATAGTTGAGTGTGATAGAAGATGATAGCGTGGAGCTAAGAAAGTAATTCTGTAGAGAATTTTAAATTATCTATGTTGTGGAAGTTTTGGAGCCATGAAAAGGAAAAAATCAGTTTAGTACAGCTGCTAATGACAAGTGCTGTCTTTTCTGAGTACTGACTGAGACTGTGTAATAATTAGGCTTTAACCAGCACAGCAGTCACAACTTCACAATCCCAGCAGTGATCATGTGGGAAGGGCCCCTGCTACAAACTTGTTTATCTCTGCAGAAAATGTAGCTCAAAAGCAATATCGGGGACAACAACGAAGGATTGACCAAACCTTAACAACATGGAAGTTATGAATGGCATTTGTATAAATTATTGCTCTTAACTTCCAAGATACAGTGGTGATCACCATTGTAAACTATAGCACATTTAGTACTCCTGCTGACAATATTTCTTGCAGTGAGTGTTTGGAGCGTTCTTGGTGAAAAGGAATGCAAGGTCATGCCTTGTGTCATCCAGTAACTGAAAAGATTTGAGATACGTGAAGTTATGTGGGTAAGCAATTGAATTATACCTGGTAGGCTGCAAAAGGAGCAGATTCCTAGTGCTTTCAGGGGTAGGTAATAAATCTTCAAAAGCAAGTAATGATTTTAGTTACGACCTTGTGAGATCAAAGTAATTCTGAATGATTATACTCGAGCACATTGCACTACAAATCCTTCATGTAACATCCTGTGTTTTGCTCCTCCACTTCCTCACCCCCCCATCCCAAGACCCTAGGACATTGCCCTCAAATGGCACATCATTGTCTACTTTTGCATGACAAGATTTACTTCAGCTTCATAGCTAATTATAGGGAGAGGTTTGTGATCTTTTCTGAGATCTTAGTATTGTAAAGTTTAGTTGTAACTCTTGGTGACTTTTCCATGAGAGTAACTGATTGCTCTCTTGCTTAGTTTATGTTCTGTTACTATTTCTGTTACTATTCTAATGGGATGAGGGAAGAGAAAAGGATATTGTATAATTTTACTTTCTTCTGCAGGTCTTTGGTTTGTGACATTTCTCTGTGAAGTTACCCATATGTTTCCTTAATCAGTTTCCTTAGTAGTTTTCAAGGAAGAGTCAAGTTCATTTCGATATGAAAAATTATGATAGCCAAGGTTCTTCCCTGGTTTGGGAAGTTGAATTTTGTTCCAAAAATTTTGTTTAAAATAAAATCAGTGGGATTTCTTGTCAAGGATGTTTAAATGCTTCTTGCAGTGTTGAACAAGTTAGACTGACTTTAAAATCTTTCCTTTTCCCAAAATATCCTGAACCTTTTAAAAAAAAAAAAAGTGTGATAGACAGGAATTTCTTATAAACACTTGTAAGGGCACTTATAAAAATACATTACTTGGATTCCTGGAACTGGAAGCAACTGTATTTAGTGCATCTTCCCAAATCCATGTAGCTCATTGCCTACAACAAACTTTCTAAGACCAAACAGTCTAGATCAGTATACTTCATAAGAAAACTTATGTGTGGGTGCCTTACCTCTGATCTGGAAACAAAATTGGTAGGAATCTTCCATTTATCAACATTTTGGAAAGTCTGACACTGTTGATGGTCTATTATATGTATTTTTTTTACTAGTGAAATGTAGACAGGACAACTTTATAAAGGAAGGAAACGAGCCTTTTGTCTGCCTTTCTTTCATCCAACTTTTTTTTGGGGAAGATATAATAAATTACTGTAATAGCTATATTTCCAAGAAGATTTATCTGTACTTGGTTTTGTACAATGCTTGTCCTAATGGGTTTCTGAGGGCTGTAAATTCTATTATTTTCTTTGAGTCAATTCTTAGCCAGTAATTCAGCTCACAGATATTTAATGACATTTTTTGCAACACTGCAAGCAGGAATAGTTTAGTACCAAGCAGATGGTACAGCACTGAGGGATAATTGGTGAGTTGATATTGTTCAAGTAATCTATTTTTAAAGTTGTATTATTTTTCTTATTCCTGAGATTCTGTAAAAAGGAAAAAAAACTTGAATTCTGTAGCAGTTGAATGTCTGGGTACTTTGTGCATAGCTGGAGCAGTGGGCAATGGTTACCTTGCTTTGTTGTGTGGCAGTAAGCTTGACTTCTATGGACTATTGATACCCCAGTTAGTCATGTTTTTTCTAGCATTTTCCTCATGCCTGTGTTTGAAGCCTCAGAACGAACACCAAGTATGCTGTAACTTGACTTAGCAATTCAAAACCACAAACCTTCAGAGGCCAGCGCTAACCCTGCTCAGGTAGTTCAGCCCACTAACTCATTTCGTATGAATTTTCTGCCAATGCACTTTGTATACTCTATGTAGTGTGTGCTCTGTGTGACATCAGAACAATCAAAATGTTATGTGTAATGGAAAGAATCAACGTTTTGGAGGCAAGATTAGGAAAACAAAATTTTATAGTTTGTGAGAAAAGGGCTCACATGGGAGTTAAGCGCTCTGGACTGCAGGGCAACTTACTGCAGCTCCTAAGAGCTAAATACATACATTAGTTAAGCGGGGTGTCCCATGAGCAGCAGTGTCATTGTTGTCTTGCTATGAGTGCAAAAAAAGGCTTTTATCATATTCACAACCTTTTGTCAATTTTGCAGAGTTATTGCAAACACTCTTTTTTTGTAGCACTGCATATTGTATTTCTTTGAAAAATACAAACCTACTAGTGAGCAGATGAAGGTAGGAAAAAACACCTGGAAATAGATTAAATTCTGTACTGAATGTTTAAATGTCACACCTTCTTGCTATGCTCATGAAATGCTAACCAGTTTGTTAGATCTTTTTTCTAAATGTAAAACTTTTTTTCATGAAGATGGGTTAAGCTGGTGCCCATGCTGGAGGGTTGGAAGCAACAGGCAGCTGCTTCTACAGGCAAGAATCACAGAATCATAGAATCTTCCAGTTGGAAAAGACCTTGGAGATCATTGAGTCCAACCACACCCATTATCCGCTAAACCATGCCCCCAAAAACTCATCTACCTGGTTTTTAAACACCTCCAGGGATGGTGACTCGACCACCTCCCTGGGCAGCTGTTCCAGTGCCTGACCACCCTTTCGGTAAAGAAATTCTTCCTAATATCCAGTCTGAACCTCCCCTGATGCAACTTGTGGCCATTTCCTCTTGTCCGATCACCAGTCACTTGAAGAGATCAACACTTGCTCTGCCACAGCCCCCTTTCAGGCAGCTGTAGACAGTGATGAGGTCTCCCCTCAGTCTCCTCTTTTCCAAGAGAAACAACCCCAGTTCCCTCAGCCGCTCCTCGTAGCAGGAGCCTGCAGCATGGAATTAGTGTAGTGGCATCTGTTGTATTGTTTGTCTGGGCCATGTTTACTCCCTCATATTAGATCAGCTCTGAGGAATGAGACCGACTGTGGTTTAAGAAATACTACTTCTTAAAATGGCTTTGTTTTTTCCAGATGCAGAAAGCTTGGAAGAAGGGGACAATGAAGCAGTAGCATAGACAGACTTTTCTGAAGAGGAGTGGGAGGGTGAGTGTGGTTTCTTGCGGGCAGGCACAAGAGGAGAAATCCTACCTTGGGTATACGAGTGATAGAAGTGGGGAGGAAAAGTCTTCTGAAGAGGGAAAGCGTTGTGCAGGGAGGTGATGAAGGTAGTAGAGATGATTTTATTGTTGTTCTGGGAGAGTGGCTCCCTGTTGTTTTATAGTGGTCAGATGTTTTTGGGAAGATGATGCTTCAGTTTTAGAATCTTAGGCCTAGAAATTTCTGTTCTAAGGCAGATCTGCCATACCCATTTTTGTTCTTGTAAGTCTTCATGTTTGCATACAAATATGTGGACGCAAATGTTATTTGTGTGCTTGTGTCATGCTGTGCTTTGCCCCATCTTACATCTTAAAAAAACAGTAGAAGTATATTTGGGGGCTGTTTTTTTGGCTGGGTTTTGGGGTTTGTTTTTTTTTTGAAATGAATTGTGGAAGCTGAATTTTCAGTTTTGTTATGAACTGAACTGTGAAAGCTTTCATAGCATGGCACAGCCATTTCTATTCATGTGATTTATGTCATGGGAATGTTCCTATGAATGCTTAAAGCTTCACAAACTTCTTCAAACTTAAAAAAAAAAATTACAGCTATTATCTTCTATTACACTGAGAGGTGTAAAAAGATAAGGCTTTTAGAGGCCAAGATAAGTGTTTATATGCCTGAAGACTTTTCTGTGTTCCTCTAACTTATCAGTTAGTGTAATAACATATCACTTGTCTAGGAAATTGAGTAGTAACTGAAGCAGACACAAGTCCAAAATGCCAGCTAGGCTACTAAAGCTGACTGTATTCTCTATAGGGAAAAAAGTCCAGAATTCTCATTAGGAGTGACATTTCTCAGACAAGGATTTGGAGACAATGAGGCTGAACACTCAAATACTTTGCAGCACAGATATAACAATATCTTCAGGCAGCTGGTGTGGATAAAGAAGCAGATGGTTCAGATGGTAATTACAATAGCAACTTATAAAGTGACATTTGTAAAGAAATACGTGAATAGTAGAACTACAAAGAAGTTATGAAGTTTGCTACTTTCCAAGTACCAAATGGCACATTAAACACATCAGCTTATCCAGTCATAATCTTCTATGACTTTCTCTCTGCCTTATATGACCTAGCCACTCTAATATTAAAACAAAAAGAAGTAACATATAAAATCATAATTAAGGTGCAAGTTTGATCCTCTGACTGTTATAATGATCACCCTCCTTTTACTGTATATTAGGGAGAGGTTTAATTTTCAATATTTCAGGAAAAAAACCCCAAACCCTAAAACACCCACCAAAACAAAAACTTGACATAAAACTAAACAAAAAAAACCACAGAAAAATTTCAAAACTTATTGAGATAAATTAAATTCCAAATTTTTCCCTATTTTCTGATAATTTTCAAGATAATTTTTAAAGCTTTCACATTAAATTTGGAGCTATAACTAAACATTAAGTTTGGAATTATAACTGAATTTCAGTAAAATAAGCATTTGTAAATGGAGCCTATCACAATGGGACAAGTAAACACGTTTTAGTAATTTAAAGTTTAGCTATCTTCCTTGCCACTTTTGCCTCCCCCCGCCAACCCCTGTGCATAACTTCCTGACATTACCACTTAGCAGAATACTAGTAAATGAGCCAAAGAAACCTTTGCCTCAGCACATTTCTATTGATTTAATTTGGTTTTCAGTGATGAAACTCAGAGATTAAATAGGACCACAGGAGTTCAACAGTCTGCTAATAGCACAGTACTGCAAATCGTCAGATGTATGAGGAACCCTACTACAGTAAAGTCATTTTTCCTGAGACAGTCCTTTTCTGAGAAGTTGTTTGGGGAAGAGGGAGGTGTTGTGTGGTTGCATTTTTTTTTGTTTGATTTTTCTTTTTTTTTAGCCTGAGATTGAAAAAATCTGTAGCACGTTCCAACCTAAACTCTTGTAAGTGAAAGTAAAATGGCAGTGCAAGTATTTGTCTATGTATCAAACTTGTAGACAAAGGTGGAAATTATACTTAAGTAGGAATTCAGAAATAGGTACTGCTAGTTTATAGCAAAGAGGATGTTTTGTTTAATTGACTCTCGGTTGGTTTGGTTTTTGAGTTGCATAAATATTTTTTGTTGATTTTGCTTTCCCAGGGGGGAATTATACCTGTCTTTTCTTGGAGTTTTGCAGACTAGTGTTACTCCTGTTCATAACTGTCATGGGATGAATTTTTTATAGCAATACAATCGTGTTACAACAAGTATAACAAAACCCCAGAGTGATGAAAATGCTAATTGTTATTACAGCCGTTTTACTTGTAGCTAATAAAACACACTTTCACACTTGTGTTTTAGTTGTCCTGTCACACTCATTAACATGGCATATATGTGCTTTTACTTTTCTAGAGGAAGGGATTTGATGGATAGGAACCATTGCAAGCAGGAAAGGGAGAAACTTAATCCACTGTTTAACTACTCTTACTTTTTTTATGAGGGGAGAAAATGAGTCATAACTAAAGCAGAGGAAGAATAAGATAAATAAAGGCTGCTCACAATAGCTAATAATAATTACAAAAAGTACTGTGCTGATCCTAGGATCTGGCAGTTGAGAATAATACATTTAATAGCAACATTCCTTGGTAAAATTGTGAAATGATCTATTGAAATATTTAACTGGCAGTGCAGGCATTTCTTCTTGCAACAAGTATCTTGAAAGGCATCTTTTTTCAGTGAACTGTAGATAAAGCTGTGAACAGGACAGTGATTTTCACGTAGTCAGTCACTTGAAGATCTTTCCAGCTCTCACTAAATCAATGGCAAAATTCTTGGTGACTTCAGCAAACTGGATGGGACCTCAGACCTACGCATTCTCTCTAATGGGGGACAATGCTTGCTTGGTTTTTGCCTGTAAAGTCTTACCTATATATGAATGTATAAACCATTATTTTTTCCTCTTCAGCTGCAAAAGGCCTGCATCCAGTCAGTATATCCATATGTGTGTCTCTGTTTTCCTGGAATGAATTTGTATTGATATCATGGAAATGTAGGATTACCGCCATAATGTGTAATTACATATAAAATCTGAACTTCCCACCATATAGACTTCTTCTTACCTTCGTTTTGTAGAATGTGTAAGTGTTTAGTAGTGAAAACTGAATATTCACTTTCAAAGGGTGGTGTCAAAAGTGAAAATTGTATTGACATACTCACCCTTTCCTGTCTTTACTCTTTTGATAATCATAATGATGCTTTTGATTAAAGACTATTGTTAGGAGAGCTATACATAAATAAATAATGTGATCTACATTTTAATGGAAATGCCTTTTTGTTCTCATCAGCTTTGCTTCTATTTAAGGTAAAGAGATGCTATGCAAGCTTGTTCCTCAGTCATTTTCTGAAAAAAATATATTTAGAATGTTTTTATTATTGCTTTTTTAAAACAAATCCAAAGAACTTCAATAAATAATAAAGGGAGAAGAAGAAACAGAGTACTAACTTTTGATCGTACTTACCCATTTATCTTCTGCAGAGTTCCTTATTTAATTAACAATAGGGCACAAAGATCCTAACATTGTTGTTCCTGACATTGTAAAAATATTACTATCCCTGTCCTGAAGAGCTCACAGTCTAAACAAGCTCCCTCGTGATATATTTAGTCAGTAAGAATAAGATGAGAGAGAAATTGACTTAAATAATTTTACCAAGCAGATAGCTTTGCCAATTAAAACTGTTTTAAATATTTAAAAGTATAAAGATGCATTATTAAAGGGACATAAATGATACCTAATTGCTTAAGTCTCCAGCAGTCTCTTTATGCATGACTGTGAAGATCGTACAAAAATACCTAGAGTTTATAGAAGTAAGGACTTCATTATTGTTAAGTTTAATCAACTACAATGTAACAACTAAGCCACTGGAAAAATACTGTAAGCTAGTAAAGGTGTCATTCTAGATGTAAAATAAACATCTGTGCTCAGAGGGCTCAGTTTTGTATTTTAAGGCAAAAGAAGGTATTGTGATAAAATATTTTTAATGAAAGTAAATATTGATAAATACTTTTTGTTATATTTATACAGCAGTAAAGGTCTCAAAATAAAGCCTCTGCCCTTGGAAAAAATCAAATAAAGCAAAGGATTAGTCAGAACAATGTAGAAGAAAAGCAGAAAATCCAACCGCTGCTGAGACTGTAATAAGTATAATATATAAGAACAATTTTTCTGCCATATTGCCAGGCCATGTGAACTTTAGTTTTCAGACTAAAGCCAAAATCCAACATCAAGCGTCAACTTTATTTTACATCAAGTAAAAACATTTAGGTCAGGTATTTAAAACACTAATATGAAAATTGTTGACTAGGTTGCAAATGCTTCAAGCAAGTCAATTGCAGCTTTTTGACAGTGAAAAACTTAAAGGTTTCCGCAATGTCTGATAAAGGTCAAAATCCTTTTCAAAACAATGAGGAAGGAGAGCATTTGTTCAGCAAATGAAATGTAGAAATTAATCTTCCAAAAAAAAATTACCAGGTAATGATATAAATTTCTAGGGCTTTAATAGTAAATTAAGACTATGCACCCAGTGGAGAGGAAAAGAGATGTTTAATTGATCTCATTCAAACCATAACATCCTAAGGATGCAAACATTTTCATGAATAAATTTAGAAATTACTAATGTACTGAAATGTTTCAAGAATACTCATCAAACTTAAATGATTTGAAATCTGTGTAAAAACTTCTGTATAAGTCTTTGCAAGTAGACAAAAAGATTCTTTGAGTGGGAATACTTTATACCTGTCTTAAAGTGAATAATATATTGCTACTTCTTATCCACATAATGACATGTGAGGCTTAAATTGTTATGAAACTTGCTTTTTTCAGGTGACAAATGCTATAACAATTTTCTCTTGGCAATGGTTCCTTCAACCATAAGCATGCAAAACGGTTTTCACAGATATTGTGTCCTATTAGTAAGAATAATATTCCCCCAAAACCTTCAAGTAAAACCTATTGTTAAAGAATTCAAAGACTGTAAAATTAGGCCCTCCATTACGAAATGATATTTAGAAGACTTTTTGTGCTTGAAGCCTCTTAAGAAGACATTAACTAGTCCAGTTGCAAGCTTGTGTTTGTGTATGTGTGGTATAGTTTATATCAGTGTCCTGAATTTTATAAAGAATTATAATTAAAAGACATTCTTCTGGTGTCATGCTGTCTCCCATTCTCAAACATACATTTATTCTCGGTGGTTTTGGATTAGTTAGTGATATCCCTTTTTAAAAGGAGGTGTTTAACTTCCATAAGTCTTAAAAAAATCTCTGTTAGTGTCTCTTAAGACGTTCCATGGGCCTGTACCCGTGCTGCTCCCAAAGTTTTACAGCCCTATCTGGCCTTGGGAACCATCCTAAGCAATTGAATATTCAAAGTGTTGTAGGAAATAAATGAAACAATCACATGCAACTTGGGGATCTGGTACTGCTTGTATTACTTTTGAGTCATTGTCCTTCAAAACACGAATAAACCTGGGAAGTAACATCAACAGAATGCAGTATCACTTAATATCAGAGATTTAAAAAAAAAAACCCAACCCCAAACAACTGATAAACAGGACTCCTAATTCTATTCTCAGTAAGTGTATTATTCGAAATTATGCTTTAGGTTGTTTAATTTAGCTTTCTTCATTACATCTTTCAGTTTCACTTGAGTTAAAGGCACTGACTAGCTCTTAGCCTCCTGCTGTAAACAAAGGGCATGTTTATTAGCACTTGCATATTTTTAATGCACTTCATAATGCAAAGATCTTGTTGAGAGAAGCAATCTAGCATTAACTGATTATGCTAATGGAGGCATAATTGTGGTGCCAAGTAAACATCATATGACTTTCTTATTATTTTTCTGAGTATCTTTTAGGTAAAATCAATTTGCAACAATTGTAGATTAGTTTTATAATCTCTCACTACCTTGCAAAAGCCATTTTACCAATACAGTGCAGTTTTACTTTGTGAAGCAAAGTAAACCAGTGCAATTTAGCAAACACTTTAGAATTCTAAAATTATCTTTTCATCTTATGCTCAGGTATTCAGTTTCTCCTATCTTACAATGAAGGTTTGATATGCGTGGTGTCGTTCATAGTAAATATACCAAATTCACTCACTGGCTTTGTATAGATGGGAAAAACTAATATATTAGCATGTAAAATGGTCTGGCTATTGGAAGAGTAAGTATAAGAAACAGGCAATTTGAGATTTGCTTCATTAAGTATTCCGTTTGCATATAGCAAAATTTCAGCCTCCTGGGGATAAATGCTTAAGTGTCAAAATGATTTTTCACATTTTCTGAGAGAAGTCACAGTTCTGAGTTTGAAAGTGAGCTCTAGATTTTGAATTGGAAAAACAGTTATTTAATTAAAAGTTGGAAAATCATGTTGTCTGGGAAGTGCAAAGAAGTTATTTATTCTGAGCAAAATAGTCAGAAAGCTGAGGAAGGGGAAATAAAGATAGATGAAATCATGAAGAATTATATAAACCAGAAAATGGCATGCTGTTTGGGATGGCAAGCTATATTAGAGAAAAAAATGAAAGCCAGAATTTCTAATCATGCTTTTTGAACTAAACATATGGGTGATATTCTTTTGTTGGAGAGAAAGATATGACTTTGAAAACATCTGAAGTAGAGTTAATTAATGCATCGACATTGTGACTGGCGCATTCCTTAGGGTTTGTTTGAGGGTTTTTTACATGCTGTTTATTTGGAGGTAGGCATTTATTGAAGTAATATATGATGTAGTACAGATAATGTAAGCCAAAAAGCCAGGTTATTGAGATGGTGTATTTGGTATTGCAGAATTTATGCTTTGTTTGTGGCTCCAAACCCACCAGGCTACACATGATGTCTGTAAAGTCATCTTCTATGGCCAGAAAGGTTTGAAGACTGGGTAGGAAGACTAAAAAGCATGTGGAGGCTACTCTCAAGGCTCAAAAGCACAACAATTTTCTCATGCCAACTGCTATAAGTGATGAAGTATGGGTTCACCTGCATCCAAACAAATACTGAAACTAATATCTACCATGTGAGGTAAAAATACTTTGCTTAAATCTAATGAGTTATAGCTGATATTTGATTATTCATTAACTTGTAATAATACTCATGTGTAATCATTTCTTCTGTGAATTGAGGGTTAACATGAAGTTTAATATGTCTTAAGAATCAATAAAACTTTTTACTGAATAATAGTCTAAGAATACGTCAGGGTAAATTTGGAACCAATTCTCGGATGACTTTGTCATTAATCTGATGTAATGACTGTTTGATTTCCTTTTTCAGTTGTTTCCTAAAAATCGTATTAATGTATCTGTTGCTGCCGCTTATAGTCTCAATAGAATGTCAAAATTGCTATAAGAAGTGCAAGTGCTACAAGGAGGTGATGAAACAGTGGCTTCTGTCCTAAAGACTCAGCTCTGTTCAATCTTTTCCGAGGCGTGCTTTTGGAAGTGTTCACCACAGAGCAAAAGCAGTTACCTCTTGCTGGTGGTTGTAGCTGTTATCAAGGTGAGGGTTCAGTGGAGTGCTGTGACAGTAAAAGGCTCTGGTTTTACCCCATTGGGAACTGCTACTAATAGCTTACAAATGTTTGTGCTTCTCCTTCTGAGACCCACTTCTTTTTCCTGAAACAGAGAGAAAATACTATTTGCACCTTGACTTTACTATTCAAACCAGATTTATTGAATACATGCTCAGCTTTAATAATAACAGCAATTGGCTTTCTTAGCAGCATAGATACTACCAGCAATCTCTTGGTACCACCCCTGTGTTGCTTTCTTTTTATCCATTGTGCTCTTCTGAATAACAATGCCATCAATAAACATACCCTGTATTACATCACTTGTTTAAGAGAACCTTGATAAAAGTTAGCTTTCAGCAAGTTTAAAACATCATCACTGAAACTTCAATCACTGAGTCTAACAGCTGACACAGTTTTCACTGGACTTTTCCTGGCCTTTGAACTGCTGAAGAAAATTAATTTTTCCCAGACTAGAATTTTATGCTGCCCTCTTATTGAAAGTTCAACAGCAGTTGAAAAGTTCATTAATTAGTGCTTAAGGGGCTGCTGTGTGCATTCAGCTAAACGAAGTAACAAAATTGCAATGCTTAGTGCATAATCAACATAAACTTTTCTAATACACTCATATTTAACACGTTTGTTAACTTCAATTTTTTCACATATTAATTTAAATGCATGCTATATTATATATATATAATCTCTAAGAAGGTAGATTAAAGACCCATCTTCTCCACTGGACTTTGCAAATATGCTGCCATTTTTTTCCTCCTTTTATTTCTTTTATGTTTGTGTGGGATGGGTGGCTACAGTCCGTTTGTTGTCACATCAGTGCTGTTCATTTTCCATGTGTAGAATTGCTTGAACACTGCATAAAAACTGACAGTAACTTTCAAAAACCAGAGTTTCTGTAAAGAAATGAGACAAATAGACTCTATAATTTGATTTATTGAAAAGAATAAAATCTTAAGGTATTTAAACAGCTAAAAAAGAGTAGCCTTGCGAGAGTATAAAATGAATCCTTCAGATCCCATATATTCCTTCTTGCTAGGTCATTGTAGCTTCCTTAGGTGAGATATCTCCAGCCATTTCAATGAATCTTTGCAGTTACAGATGAATCTATAGGAGTGATCTATTATATGATTTCCAGTGAAAACAGTCTTTCCTCTTTCAAACATTATAAGGACATCTTCTGTGAAGAAGCTAATAGCAATGTATTCTGTTCCTGTTGGCATGTTGTGTTTTGTCCACCTGTGCAGCAGGGGATATTGTGTGTGTTTGTGTGTTTTCCTCTTTTGCTGTAAGTTTGAAAAATACTATCAGATTTTCCTGGTCTCATATCTTAACTTTAATCGTGGTATCTGGGCAGTAAAATGTGAGCTGGTAGTGACTGAGCATGTAATCAATGGCCAGTAAAATATTTGTCAAAGTAAATTTTGAGGAAAAAAAAGAGATAACTGTGTGGACAGATGGAGACAACTACTCCAAAGCTGTGTTTTGTTTGCGATTCCATCATAAAAACCAGCACTGTGCATACATATCTACTTGCAGGGCTATGGATTTTGCATAATTCAAAAGCAATTTATTCATGCTTAATCTCTGTTGGCTAGTCTCTTAACCAGGCAAAACACAGCTAAGGGAATCAGTCTGCTTCACATTGTGCATTTCAACCTATTTTAGCATGATAGTTCAAGCTGTGAAGGTAAGCTTGGAAAAAGGAACAATGAATCAGCCTTCTTGAAAGAGGGAGTTAGTTTCATTCTTTTTTCCCCTCTTACTTACCTATGAGATTCCCCAGGGTGTTTGACTTTGCTAAAATGAGTCATTGTGGAAGTACAAACAACCTTAGATATAAAAAGTGAGAAGAGAAATTTGCTCTCTGTTAATGAAGTGGCTACTTTTTAGGAAGACTGAAGTAGTGGTAACAGGTTGGATTATGGGGGATGAAGGGTGAGTGTGTGGTGATAATGGTGCAAGGAAACGTAACCTACATAAGTACTTTATCAGCTTGTTGTGCCTGCCTGCTTTTGAGGGTGCTGTCAAGGTAAGGCCTGTCTCCTAACATCTGTTCTAGTGTTTTGTTCAGTACAGCAAGGTCATAGCATGGTGTCTAATGTTGAGCATTGAATTTGATAAATAATGAGTTTGAACATAGATGCCTACATAAAATACATCCATATGGTTAAATTTATGCATCCCAAACCCAAAAGGCAAGTTCTTGTTTTTCACTTCGTACAACATTGTCAGTTTGAGGTCTGTTTTGATCAGAGTGGTGAGAACTAGATCAACAGTCATTCATTTGTATTTTGCTGCAGGGTTGCTTCTCATCTCACTTTGCTTTTCAAAAAAACAGTGTGACCGCTGTAGTCTTTAGATGTCAACACAGAGGCCGTAGTAGTTGCTCACATGAACAGTGAAAGAAAGCGAATCCAAAATCTCTTCATTATTGAACTCATGTTGCATAGCTTGATTTAACAGAAGTTTGGCTTCCAAAGTGGGTTTAAGCTATGCAAGCTTCGGTTTTGACTAATTATATTAGAAATCTAGTAAAGTGTTTGAGTGAGCAGACATGGTGTATTAACATCCTGCATCAAGTGTTTCGTCTATGCAGTGAATTTAATCCTTTTAGCCTTTACACAGAATAAAAATCTTCACAGGATCATTAGTAAAGCATTAATGAAATCCACCAAACTATGCACGTATATAAAAAGTATGACATGGACCAAACAGTGAAGTTCATTTCTGAAGTTCTCAGAACAATAGTGGTGTGAAAGAGACAGTTAAACGGACAATGACAAACAAGATTAAAGGGCCTATTAGCTCAGAGACAGGTGATGTCTTACTTAACTGTATATAGCATTTTTTTGACCATCACTTCCCAAATAAGCAAATCTGGCCTATCGAGTGGAATGATAAAAGGAGATGGATGCTAGTTCTAGTCATTCTAATTACCTGGATTTGTTCCATTGAAATGTGGTTGCCAGGATATTGTTGCCTAAGTTATATAGAAGAGAAATGCAGATGCTATATTTTTGCTTGCACATAGTATAAGGATGACAACATTTTTACAAAGTTTTCCCATTTGAGCATTTCTCATGCAGTTCAAAAATACTGTTTGATAGTCATACCTATATGTTGTATTATCTCCACTTCCTAACATGAACAGATAAGTTATTCTGTATGTGAAGAATCCATCTCAGATGAAAGAAATGAGAGATCTCAGCAAGGTAAGTGATTAAATTTAGACTGTTATTTTAATTTCATTTCTGATTTTATACTGATATAAATCAACACATTTAGATCATAAACTGAGCATACTACCTCACCAAGCCTTAGAGTTCTATAGACTAATACAAGATTATACAAGGGTTAAATTGAAGTAGGATCATTTAGACTGCTTCTTCAGGTGACTTGCCTTGCAAGAATTTATAAAAGTGTGGCCCCTGTGCCCTGTAGGCTGGAGTGTGATGTACCAGTACTAAGGCAGCACAAAGGAGTAGATTAAGTTCTAGCCCAGCAATGGCAGCACAAAGATAATTAAGTTATTTCAATGCTCAGACTGTTTTTTAGCATCTTTCTTAAAGCTGGTTTAGTTATGTTTGGTCTGGACCGTTACAACTGAACAGATTCAGAAGAGGACTTTTAAAAAGTCAATGACACTGAGTTCCTGCCAAAAAGAATACAGTTATTCCTGTAGGACAAACATGCAGTTGTCCCATTGTAGAGAAGACGGCACTTCTGTTCAAAATCTAATAGGCATTAAAAAGAACATCTTTAATTTATTTCTTTCTTCCCTTTCTTAAATTTGCATACTTGCAATATATAGTTTGTAAAGTGTGTGTAGTTTTCTTTTCTCTGAATGATTAAAAAAACGGAGCATAAAGTATATCTTCAGGATGGAAAATACTGAACTGTCTTTCAGCAGTTTGGTTTAGGGCTGCATGTTTGTATCAGATTTCACTGATTTTTGGGTTTTTCTCCTTCTGGTTAATAATTAATTCTCATGTTGCTGAAGGGTTTTTTTTTCTCCAAATGTTTCATTAGAAAAACATTCCATAACCCTGTTTTTTAAATATGTTAAGTTGTGGTCAGGATTTTTAATAACTTGAGGTCCTTTTCTGGGAGCAATGCCTGCTTAACATTCCTTCTTTGCAATACTGCATATTCATTCTCCCATGCATACACAAACAACTCTTCTTTCCCCATTCCTTATTCCTATTCCTTGCAAGAGTTAAATTCTTCTAACAGTGAGAAGAATGGTCCTAAAGTTCCTGTGATTTGGCTAAGAAATAATGTCTTATTAGCATAAGGCTTTTCTCATGATCAGGTTTAAGAAGTTTTTTTTGAAAAAAATAGTATTCCTTTAAATAATATTATTAAATTGAAGAGCTCATTTTATCATTATTGTGCTTGATGTATGTTTGTGTGTATATTTATATATTTTAACAGCACAAAAAAATTTTCATGCAGAATCTAGGAAATGAAGGATTTTTGTTTTGGAGGCTTTCTGTGGGTGTTTCTCTATATTGGTGAGGGATTCGCAACTTCCTATTGAAAGCCTGGGATTTCAAAGTAATGTCAGGGGTTTGTACAGTTTACTGTATCTTTAGCATACCAAAAAGTACTGGTCCAAGTCTGAAGCTGCATGAAGAACAAAAAGGAATCTTGCAATCTGGACTAGAGATAGTGTCAAGAAGCAAGGTGATATGTTTTAAGACACATTAAGACAAATTAAATTTTTTACCCAGGCATCCAGCTGCTGTGTTGAACTCTGTTAACCCACCTTTGAAAGAGAAGAATACGCAAACAGTAGCAAAATGAAGCCTTCTAAGTTAACATCAGTGATCAGAAAATGTGCATGATTATTATAAAGTGTCAGGAAAAAGTAATTTATAATAGACATCCATAATTTATCTTCAGTCTTACAGCATGTCAGAAGGATCCACTTTGTGATTTAAGACTCCTGTCCCATCCAGTGTATGGGTCAGCACAAAAAATAACAACTCCACTGACAGAAAATCTTTTGTGAAAAATGCTGTGAATACTAAGATTTGGGGAAGAGGATGAAGGTGAAATTTTTACTAGGCAAATAAGAAAGTTACTAAATGCAGCAGAGAAAATTAAATATATTGATTTAAAAAGCAATTAAAGAAAGGGAAGAGGAGGGGAATTAGCTTCAAAACCATGAAATTTCAACCCCATCCCAAAACTACAGAACCCCAAAATCAAACCCACCAACCAGAAATTCTCCATTACTTTTGGACTTTAGGGAGAAATTATCCAACCTTTTTTTAAAAAAATCTTAAGTTCAAAAATGAAATGTAAATGCAAAAATAGATGGATTTTTTACTGTTGGCTGTATGGAGGGATTGCCATTCTCCTGTTGCAAGCACATGCAAGTTTTGTATTCCCTGAAATTATTGCTTGATAGCCCTGATCCTTTGTATATTTCAGTCTTTCCAGTATTGTGGGGTTTTATCTTTCTTTTTCTTCCTGCATCTACGGTACTCTATATGCAGGTCAATTTTTCGTGTGTATTTGTTTACACATTTATATCAATATTTCACATTTCTGTCTCTGCTACAATTTATAATTGGGTAGTTTTTTCTTGTCTCGCGTTGGCCTCTCTCCAGCAACACTGGGAGATCCATGTGCCAAAGCGTATGTTTTGCCATTCCCAGTAGAGCAAAATGGGATGTTTTTCATAAAATCACTTTAGTGTATGGGTAATGGAGAAATGGCAACTATCCTTCGAGCCACCTTCTGCCCTCGAGACAGCTACCAGTTTCCTGAGTAGTTCTGATTAAGTTTTGCTGAAGATGATTTTATGCTTCTACTTCTAAGAAGTTGTTTAGCAAAAAAATTTTTTTATAAAAGGATCTGTTGTACCACATCTTGGTGAATGTGTACTCTCCTAGCAGAAATAAACTTGTTCTATGAATGAACACCAGTGTTGGAGTTCATAGCGATAATATTGTATGATCTGTTATTCCTCATTGATAGATATAACATTTTCCCAAATAATTACATAAGTAGATGTGTACTATTTATATAGCTATACCTAGCTCTGTCAGTTATATCCTTACCAAATAAAATACAGGAGTTATGCACAGCATTAACTTAGGTATTTATGTTTTCTGATTTCTGTAGCTTTTAAAATTGCATGATATTTGTACATGCTCATTTAAGATTTCCTGTCTTTTTTTTTCACAATGGCAAGCTGATTCTATGAGATTTTACATCTTAATTTTTTAATATGTGTTATTGCCTCATATCAAATAATTGTGCCTACTCTCTTCTGTAGCTGAAATAACTTGTCCGTGTCTCACTGTCCTACTGACTGAGTCACTCCCAATTCATATTGTTCTTTCTCAATTGTTTGCTTTTTACTGAAGATTTTCAGAGCTTTATTTCAGTTGAATGTAAACTCAGTCACTATAAGAAACCACGTGAATAGAGGATTCGGAGTTAAAGGATTGTTTGATACATATATATAGGGCTATAAAATTTTGACAAAATAGAAATAAATTTGAATCAATTGGGAAAAACATAATTTCCAGACAAAACATTCCATTTTTCTTCTGCAAACAAAGTACAATGGCAATAGCTGTGTAAACAAACACCAATACACATTTTGACACGATCAGATTTTGAGGAGTTAAGAAAAAGAAACCAGTCAAAGAAAAGTAAGTGTAATGAACACACAGGTCTTGGAAGAAAACAGAAGGATCATAGCAGGTTTTTTTTGAAAAGGCATCAAAGCAGGATAGAAAGCAAGTTATAAAAACAACCAGAAAGGATTAGCGAACTGTGCATTTCTCCAAAAAGGGATCAAATACAAGGGTAAAGAAACAGCACTTTGAAGCCCAGCACCTTAACGTGCTGTGAAGCGTGGTTTTTGTTTTTGTCAGAACTAAAATTTGCTTTGCAGGAATCAGTAGGCACAGCTGCTTTTATAGAACTGAACTATAGTCAAAAGGTAGATAGATTAAAAAACAGTGTGCTTTTCTTCACCCAAGCCCTGTTTTCTTGGGGGGCAGGGAGGGTGTGGAGAAGGGGCAGATTTTAACTTTTAGTGACTAATTTTAACAAAGCGAACAGAAGATTCTATTTACCTTTGTGTTTTAGTTATTTTCCCAGGCTTTTTTTTTTTTAAGTAAAAAATCAGGATTTGTGTTTGTGAATCAGGTAAACAAAGAGTTTGGGGCCTTTCTTTGTTTCTCTTTTTCTAGTTTATGATTTACTACCTCTCTTCACCAACCCACCTGCAAATACTACACTTAAGTGTTTAAAGAGGCTTTTATAAAGGAGCATATTTTTAGATAAATGCCTTTGGTCTGTGGCATTTCATGCCTGTAAATGAGTGAAAACATTTTACATAAAGTTTTAAAGACATAGTTTTCATGTAAGTACTCATATGCAAATTGCAGTCTATATCTGCATAAATATAGGCTGTATTGCTTGAATATTCCAATGATGTTAATCAGAGGAAGAAGAAAGAATTGTAATAGCAAGAAAGTGTCACTATACTGTTAAAGCAATCTGAAAAATACTGCAGTGTAGCAACCTTGAGCTTGTGGCATTACTAGTATCTGGCATAACTGATTCTGGTGTGGCAGACCTCCATCTGGGTTCTGAGCACGAGGATAAGAATGAGGGTTATTTTGTTGTATTTATACTGAGGAACCAACCAAGACATCATATTTTTCATGGCGTCTTAAGCAAGTTCCTTTATCCCACACAGTTAAATACCTTCTAGTATTAATGAAGTTCTTCAAAAGAAATCTAGTTTTCAATGCATGAAGGGGGGTGAAAAATGTCAAGTAGAGTGTCCTCCTTGAGGAAGCAACTATTTTTCAAACTCCATGTTTTAAAAGACAAATGTCATCTTAACTTACAACTGAAGGGGAAAATTGTATGTCAAGTAAGTGAAGTTATAAGTACATTTGCACAGCTTGGAGCAACAGGTCAGAGAAGAGTGAATTGTATTTAAATCTCAGGCTTCTGTGAATGCTGTAGTTCTACAGTTATGTAATCTCTGTCATACAACTCAGCACGTTTGCTGTGGACTTGGCTACTTTACAGCTGATACCCCTCCTTGGTTTGTTTTTCTGCTTGCAGCGACCTTTTGCAGAGCTTCCAGCTCTTCCCACAAAGACATGTAATTGAGTTGTATTGTGCAGTAGTCAGACTTCAGAGGGAAGGAAAACCGGAAATGCTTTGCAGCTCACAGTCAGGGAGGAAGGGAAGTCATAAAGCTTTGACTGGCAAGCTGCTTTTGAGAATGATGCAGGCAGCTAGGACAGGTCCGTGGCTTTTCTGGAAAATAGAGATGGCACCTAAAATGCTGCGAAGCCATGTGATTAACTCAAGAAACAGTGGGAGCCTTTCCAAGGAAAAGGAATGCTGACAGTAATTATTCGTAACTGATGAAATTCCCCATAAATTCAACTAATGCTGTCAATTAAGAGAGAACGGTGAAGCAATACACAGTAGTTTTCTTCCTTCCCCTGGTAAGCTATGCAGTTTGTTCTAGGGAAAACATTAAGCTGTCAAAGCCTACGGCACCATCATCTGCAACACCTTGTGGAGGATTGGAGCATGTATTTTCTGTGCTGTGTTTACATTCCTTATAGTGCACTGTTCAGGGGATTTGAACCCATGCTTGTGTTTGAATCCCATTCAGGGTAGAGAAGGGGGCTTTAGGTCCCAAGCTGCTGCCAGCTGTTTTCATCGTTGTGGTAAAAGCCCAGATGTTCTGATGAAAGTCTGTGGGCTAGAAAGTAAAAAGAACATGGCATTCAACCAGCCTTGTTTGATCTTTATTATAATAGTAGAAAAGTTTTTTCCACTTTGTTTCAACTTCTCCTACTGGAGGGAGAACAATGTAATGTGAACTTGCTGCCAGCCTGGGACCTGCAGGAGTACTGTGCACCTATTAATGCTGGTACCTGAGGCTACAACGCTCACTTCAAAGCACGGTACTAAGACATTCCCTGATACAAACCCCATCTTTGGTTTATATAGATGGGTATACTTGTTGATGCAGTTATATTTCGCAGTGGTATTTTTTTCTTTTACTGCACGTTACTATAATGGCAGCATCAGAATACAAAACGGATGGACTCAAGGCTAATTAGTATGTTAATATTAGTTAAGATCTCTCAGTTCCAGGATCATCACATCTCAACAAAGTTACTGGATTCTCACATATCCTGTAATATTATATGTCCCCTGTATGTTTTAAATAAAACAAACACCATGTCAAAAAACAGAAACTGTTGCTCTGGTGATTAAAATCCAGCACTGATAAATGTTTCATTGTGCTATTGCAATGTGAGAATATCCAACTCTGAATATATATTTCATAGTAAAAGCGTGTCAGTCTCTTGTTTTGTAAAAATTCAGCCTATTATATGGCGACATTGATTTTTATATATATATTTATTTAAATATAGGTTAGGGTATCTGCTTATCAGACTTGTATGGTGTTAATTTTCTTTATCAAGGCTGCTGTTAGATCCTTAACATTTCTTTTAGAAGAATAGATAAACATTTATTTTTTAGTAAAAATTAAAACACTGAATTTGCTGGTGTTTTTGAACAAAACCTCTTGTGCTTTTTAAAACTAGGATATTAACCTTGAAGAGAATCTTAGCAAGAGTGCGTAGACCAAACAGATCCCCTGGCTGCCCGTTAAGAAACACCTATCAGGAAATTACGATCAGACTGAAGTGTGGGAAGAAATGCAGAGAGGAGGTATATTAGGTTTTAGATTTGAAGTGGGAAAGATACAATCTAGACAAGAAGGAAGGATGAGAAGGGGGGTGTGGAAAGGAGCAGGTAAAGATATTTTAGAGTCTCATGTTGATACTGGTATAACTTTACAACAAGTTGTAAAAACCATGATTTACGCAGTTCTGGAGACACAACAGAAATGGAGCGTTTTAAGGGTGGTTTGGCAAAAATTCCTACCTTTCTACATCCTTTTAAATATTGGCAAAGAACGAGGCACCAGTCCTATGCCCAACAGCTACTTCTATGTGAAGCTAGGAAAAAGGAGGATAAATTATTCCATTAATGGCAGCTTTCTTTTTTCAATGCTTCTTTGAGGCAGACAAATGTTTAGCTATGTATATATACAAATGACGACACTGAATGTGCACAAGCAATTAATGTTGTATTCTGACATCATCAAACTCTTAGCATGTGCTTAGTAAAAATGTGTTATTTGAGACCAAAAAAAAAAAAAGAGAAAAATATCATTCCAAAGGGACCAGCAAAATTCGTGGTAGCATCCACAGATTGAATCTCCTTCTTAATTTTTTTTTAAATGTCCTTCCATATTTTCAGTATATTTAATAAATTTTGCCTTGCTTTTGGGAAACAGTTGAGTCGTGCTGGCTGAAAATCAGTGTTTTGAAGCCAACCCTTTTAACACAAACAATCACAATTTTGTCATATCTCAAATAACTGAAAGTGCAAAACTGCAGTGTTGCAATGGAAAGTAAAAGACATTTTTATCTATAGACATTCTATTGATGTTTTCATTTTGTTTGTTTGTTTTAGAGGGGAATGGGAGGTTTTATTATCAATATTTTCTTATTTCAGTGCACTACATTAAACTTCTCTAAAGTACAAAGACACAAACCATCCAATGAACCCTACAACCGTAGTCTGGCAATAGCTGTCATCCAATCAACAAAAATGTGAGTTAACAAAGCTTTTCTCCAGAATTTTACAGGTAGAGGCAGAATATATTTTTAATCCGTATTTTTTTCTGCAAGCTACTTGCACGTTTTAGAATAAATGATGAGTAAAACTTCAGCATTGAAAACAAGTATTGACCAAAATCGGACTGTGATCGGGGTTTGTACTTACTTATACTTTCTGCTGTAAGAATGGAGCTCAGTTACTGTGTCCCTGATAAAAGCTTCCCACATTACTTCCTGGTAAGTTTATTTTCACCATGTAGTAAATGTGCTATTAACCCTGAGACTAATTCTTGAAACCTAAAGCTGCTAATTGAGTCTGGAAGGATTCTGGATTGATATGGGTATGATACATGCTGATATCAAGTTTCATATGTGTTTAAGAAGTATTATTTAGGATTAATTCAGCAAGGAAATATAAGCTTAAAGCCTAAAAAAGATCTGTCTTCTGTCCTTTTCCTAAGAAAAAGCAAAGTCATGTTTTTCTTTCCGTGGATTAAAGTATCTTCTTGCATTATTTTAATTTCCCTTTTCTACTATTGAAAGTATGAGTGCAGCTTTCTCATTTGGATCATCTTTCCATAAGGTTTTTCCATGGAACACCAGACAATCATTTATTAAACATGGTACTTGTGCATGTGTTAAGGTTTCAATTACTATTAGCAGAAAATAAAGCTGAAGCTCAAAAACAGTTTATTAGACTAAGTGAAATGTGGTGATCACCTCAGAAGACTGTGTGTGCTAAAAAGTATTGGATATATTTATCTTCTCAGTAGGCTGGATTTCAAGGGTATGGAACAGAATAACTTCCTTGCCCACAAGGGATTAGATTTCTGATACTGTTTTGCTTTCCCTGTAAATGTTTTAATATGGTACCTTTATTGGAACTTCACTTTCAAAAACCAATTTCTTAAAGGGAGAAATAAAAACAGAAGACAAGACATGAATATGGGATATGAAAATATAATCATTTCTGAAAATGCTTTGTGTGACATTTGTCCAGAAAGGCTTGGCCATTTAAACTGTGTTTGTCAGTTTGTATCATTTTATTGATTATCTGGCAATGAATGCTAGTAAACAGATTGACATTTTGTTTCTTGGACTCTCTCTGTTTCTGGCTGGCTATTTTGAGACTGAGAAGAATGTTAGCTTTATAAATAAAAAGACTAGTTATGGTTTAATCAGTATGGTTGTTGCAAACACTTTGACTACTTCTCTCTAAGGTCTCAAATCTTTCCACGTAGATGGACTAGTTTACAGGATCATTTGTATGACCTCAAGACAAGCTTATTTACATTGTTGTTAATACAAATGTTTTCTGTAAGATAGGCTCTAGCATATGTCTCTTTATCTCATTCTGCAGCCTCTTATTTTATTCTGTAATTCCATATTCTTTTAACTTAAAATTTCTGATTCATATGGAGTGCTTCTCTCTTGCTGTAGAAAGTTGGAAGCAAAACTCTTTCCTTTCCAAGGACCCTCTAGAAAATTTGCTGCATAAACATTATTAAAAGTATCATAAAGTTTTATTAGATTTTTCAAAAATAATCTAGCATAGCTGCTCAGCTGATTGGCAGAGTGAATATTAACTAATTCCATCCTGTTGAACCAACACACATTTTAGTTGACGAATTCTAGATTCCAATTGGAATTTAGTATTCAGCAGAGTGGATGAGTCCCAGATGTGGAAAGCTTATTGCATAGTTTGCCTTCTCGTTGGGTTTTCTGCTTTTTTTTTTTGGGGGGGGGGAGTGGGTTGGTTTGGGGTTTGTTTTTTTTTTTTGTTGGTCTGTTGTTGTTTGTTTGCAATGGATTTACTTATCAGACCTGGGCTTATTTTGGTTTTTTACCTGTCTGGATGAAGCTGGCAGATAAGTTTGCCAAACAGTGTTAGAGCTGCGTACATAAATGAGCTTTGCATAATGGATGCCAGTGTGTGTGACTTCTGTGTGCACCATAGTGCAGGGGCATCAAACTTATGGCTCCTGCCATTCTCCTACTCCTGCACACGTGACCAGCCGTGGCAGGAACGTAGGGGCAAGGAACTCTGCGCTGCCACCAGGTAGAAACAAGGTGCCAAGCTGGATAAAACAAGGTGAAGGGCTGGATTCAGCCCGTGGACCATGAGTTTGGTACCTCTGCATATTGATAGCAACACACAAAGCCAGAAAAACCACGGAAAACACAAATCTGAAGCCAAATTAAATAATTGAATTAGCAAAAATATGCACAAGAAAATGAAGGCATACAGGAAATGTTTGGCATGAACTTGAGACTCAGCAAACTAGTTTTTCCATACAGATAAGGAGAAATAAGGTGATGAGGATGGCTAATACAGTTGATTCAATAAACAGAATTTTCAGTGCTCATTGGCATATGTAAGGCAGACTTGAGATTGACAGAAATGCATTCTAGATGTGATAGGACAAATGTTTTAGCTAATAAAAACACTTTGGGGATGTTTTTAAGTTGAAAATAAAACTGAAAAATTGTGAATTACAGGTGTTCGTAAGACTTCTGTAGTTGAAGATAACTAGATGGAAGACAGTAACCATGCTGAACCACAAAGGAATATTTCAAAATTCAGGATTGTGGGTAACAAAACAGTCATTCAAGAAGGTGAGAGCCAGTCAGAGAGCCAGTAACGGTGCAAAGAACTGTAAGTAGAGAAAGGACATCAAAACCTGAAATGATCTTTGAAACACCTAGTTATGCCCATTATCTTGTGATCAAGCTTGAATGCTGATGTTGGAGGTTTTTCAGAACTATTTTTACTATATTGATTTTGGGGACACAGAGTTTCTTGAGTGTAGAATAATAGACATCTTAACACAAGATCAAGTCTGATATGGCACAAATGAGATGCCCAACCTCTTATTTCCTTATGTTACAGGGACCGTGCTATGTTGCAATCAACTCCACCCATTTCTGCTACAAGCATCCTCATATTTCCATTCATCACTCTCTTGTGGAGTGTGCTTTCTTTTGTCTGGACTGGTTTTGCCTTGTTTTATAGTTTAGTCCCAACCCCTGGCTTGATCAGCAGCTAAATGTGAGCAGTTGCAAACCCCACCATACAGACAGCAAAAGGGGAAAGTGAAATGAGAGAGAGGCTTATGGCTTGAAAACAAAAACCAAAGCAGCTTTAATGAAACAACAATAATAACAAGGAAAGGAAAATTAATAAGAAAATAATAACATATATACAAATACATGAAATCAAATGCCCCTTGATGACTGCATCACCATTGATGCTGCAGAGCAGGCATGGGGATAGGTCCTGGGCTTGACTCAACAGCAGACTGGAACTGGACTCAGGAATTGGATTCAGGAACACATGAATCCAGGATCAGGGGCAAAAAGGCAGATGGAGTTCTTACTGGACGCCAACCATTGAATAAAACCCTCATGATCCCTCCTGTTCTTATACAGAGTATGACGTATATGGGCTGTTATACTCTGTTGGTCAGTTTTGGGTCACTTGTCCTGTCTACTCCTTCCTGCAGGTGTAACCCTTTTTCACTTACAGCATTCCACCACCACTTTGTCTATGACCTTGTTCTCCATAAGGATGGATGTAAGCAATATTTTTTCTGCATACCAATACCCCTTTCCTTTGGTGATAATCATAAATTTTAAGTGTTATCACTTCTAGAGAGAAAGTACCTGAAAACATGTAGTTAACTTTCAGAAAATGAAGTTACTTAGATGAGGATTAGCTGAAAAGTCAGAAAACTGATTCTACTTTAGTTCAAACCAGAACACAAAATTTGATGCTTATTAGCCATTAGCAAAAGGAAGTTAATTTAGTGTCATAGTTTGCTCCGCTTTCTTACAGTACCCCTAACATGTCCCCTCCAAACTCACTATCTAGTAATTTTACATACATTCTAGTGCAATTTTTTGACATCTTCCACACTCAGCTCCCCTGTCTCTACTTGAATTATGAAAGGTTTTTTGGACAGGTTTTGGTTTGCTTAACAACTTTGCAGCACCTGACATGAGAAGGACTCAGAATCTGTGGATGTAATTGTACTACTTCTAAATAAATAATCTGAATTGGCTAAAAGGCTGGAGTGAGATCTGTGATTCAGAACTCAGCTCTGGATCGGATACATTCTCCTATGTTCAGGTACACGTAGTGTGTTAAATGTTTGGGAGTTTTTCCCCCCTCTTCATGCCCTATTTGTAGCTACATTCTCTCATGGGATACAAGAAAATTCTGTGGACTTCAATGGGAATTATTCATTTTCTGCAAGTGGAGAGCAGAGCCCACGACTGGACTGAAGCCAATGTTCTTTAAAAGTTCACATGCCTTGTATTTGCTCTCTAACTTAGACTCCTTCTGACCAAAGTTGGGGGGGGGGGGGTCAATGAAAAGTAGTAGCAGCTCTTTCAGTAAAAAATTCTAAGGGTTAACATAACATGATGTAAACTATTTCATCTGATCTTCCTACTTGCCCATTTTAACCAGAAATGAGTAAGTAGAGCCTTATATGCAGTGAACTTGAAGAATACTAATGGGATGTCTGCATCGCGTGGTACTCGGAGTACTTATGCCAGAATAGGAAAGCCTTTTATTCTGTAATTCTCTGAGGTAAGAAAGAGGCTTTCTGAAGAGTTAATTTAAATTTAAACTCTTATTCTAATGTTAGACCGCCTGTTGGATCTCTGAGTTAAAAATTGCTTCAGCTTTGGTTACTAGAGCCAGATGTAACATTGACCTTAAATGGTAAAAGCTCCCAAGAGTGAACGAGAGGCTGGCCTGAGGGGAAAAAGAGGAATAACTGAAGTTTTAGGTAAGTAATCTCTATAACCGAGAATAAGCTCTTTTTCAGCCGTGAAACGGAACGGAACCATATTTCCTCCTTAAAGGTACAGTACCTTTTTGTTGTGATAAGGAGTAGTTGGTTCTTTCTACCCCCCCCCCTTCAAATTCTATTTTTTATTCAAAATTCAGCTGTTTAAAACGTGGGTGTAGTTAATGAAACCTAGTTCTTCTTGTGTACTGTTTGAAAATATACAAGATGGAGAAAGAAAAAGCTGTCTTAATTATACTGAGACTTGATTAGTAAAGGTACGTAGTCAGTAATTCAAGGCAACCTGATTCACAGATACTGTTACCTGTGTTGTCCTAACAATTAGAGAGTCTTAGCAGTCATACAGGATATGGGGAAACAGATATTTAACAGATTTCTTTTTTTTTTTTTTTAAATTGTATGGCTTTCCTTCCCACATGCTTTTTTTTTTAACAGTGCCAGAGGTGTTCGTTTTGATAGATTACCTACTTCTGTCTGGAACCTATCTTTTAAAAAGACATTTCCAGAGCTATTTCTTTATACAGTATGTGTTTGTGTCTAATCTTATTAGAGGTAAATTAATACCATGAAGTTGTGTCTAATTAGAATGCTGTACAGAAAAAAACCCTTCAAATGTTAAAGCATGTTTGCTCTATTATGGATAATCACAATATTTACATATCCTGATATTTCAATCTTCAGTTTTATCTGTGCTGTTTGGCACATGCTCTGCGCTGAAGTGTATTTTATTTTCCTAGCAAATTAAAGCACTTTCTTGGTCTTACTAATGTGTACGTTAAACTCTTCTTTTCAGACAGCAGTATATAAACAACATGAAAGAATGAGGTCAGTACAGGGAAACTAGCTGAAATTGAAGACAGGTTTCTGTTACTAACAGATATTAGTAACAACTTGTGTTAGTGACTTGATTTTTCAAATCATACATAGCATCATTTCATCTGGTGAAAAATTCTTTGAAATCAGCCATGAGTTTTCATCTTCTCAGAGTAATTAGATGGTAGTTGTTAGTTTATGTTATGCAAAGCATAATTGGGAGAATTTAGAGTTCTAAGCACAGACAGTGTTTCTGCAAGTGCTAACAGTTACTGCATTTATATTTTGTATGGTAGGTGTTGTGTATACTCACATGTTCACTTTATCTAACTGCAAAAGGATGTCATAAATAAATCTTACTTGTTAGACAATTTCAGATCTGGTTGCAAAACTTGTAAATACTTTTCCTTTTATTTTTCTTTGGACTATCATTAGTGAATAGCTTACTACTCCTAGGTTAACCTCCTAGCTGACCTTCATGTTTTAAATGAACAATTATATCCCAAATTAACAATTATACCAAACTTCGAGCTTAATAATCTGATGATACAACCCATAGAAATCTAAGTTTATTAGCAATAACAGTGGGAATTGAGCAACAGTCCAATATATTAAGTGTTGAATGCTGGAGAGTCTTGGCTCAGTTGTTCTTGTATTTTCTGCCTCAAAAGACCCCCAATCTGATTTGCTGGTTTTGTGTGTTTTACTTTATTTGTAACTTTTTATGCACCCCTTCAACTTCTGCAAGGATGTGCAATATTAGGCAGCATTTAGAAGGCATTTAAGTTTTAATAAGTTACTTTTAATTTCGTATATGGACTGGAATAACAAATCTGTCTAACTCCTCCATGTCTGAACTACGTATATGTCTTTCATATTTGATACCTTGTAGCATTTAAGTAACTATTGCTCTTGTTCTATACAATCCTTTTTTATTTTGTAGCTTAGAATATTTTATATAGTGCCAATGTGTAATTTTGTCTTCAGTAAAGATTTTATGATGATAATACATATAATTCAATAGAAAAAGTACAAATTGCTTATTTGTACTTCATGAAAACTGTGTGTTAACATCAGCACTATGATAAATTACCTAGGATTATCTACGTATTTAACTTGTATATATCCATCAGCTATACATCCCTCTGGATTAAGATCTAAATTGGCTATGGGCATGAAATCTGTGTATCTCCCTACCTCCTATCTTTTTACATGTTTGAGTCAGTTTGAATAACTATAGTCCAGTTTATCTGGGACAAAAGCAGTGAAAGTTAAGACTCTCACTGCCAGATTCGTATTTCCAATCTCTGGCGCCAGTTTCTTCCATCCTCCTATGGATCAATCTGCATCAATCTACTTTCTAACCGCTTTAGATGATAATATGATGTCAAATCACTTTTTGAAAGCTAGGTGACACAGAGTATGGCAACTGGGAGAAGAGACAGATGTGAAAGTTTCTCAACTCAAGGGTCACATTAGTATTTTCCTTACATGTCATGGAGTTCTCTTTCCTCATCTAGTTGGTGTTCTTAGAGAAGTACATAAATCCAAGAAAAAGAAGCGTCAAATGGCTTGTGAGTGGAAGGGGAAAGAAAACCCTTGCTGTTTCAAGGCTTGTGGCCTATTTAAAGATCTGAGGGATTTGTGGGCAGGGAGAGATCTCTTTTCTGTCCTAACTTGCAGCCTTCCTGTAAACTAAGCAGAATTTCCTTGTGATGTGTTCTCCACTTGTACTTCCTTTGTAAAGTAGGTCAAAGAGATGTTTTGGATCTCAGTATCACTGACTGAAAGGAAATCTGAGTGGGTGATAGATCTTGAGTCACTAGTTTATAAGCTTACAAAGACATGAATTATTGCTTATGCACACGTGTAGTGGTATGCTGTGGAGAACTAAGTCTGTGAGTATTATGGTAGCACTTTGAAATAATAACTCAGTTCCTCTCCCCAGAAAGTAGGTCCTAAGAATTCTGAAAAGCAGAGAGGTATTTGATACAAGTGGAGTTTTAGCCTTAGGTTTTGTTGAAGAGCTTGGGTTCTAACAGCATCATTGGATTTAATCTACTTCAGTAGATAGATGTAATAGACTTTCTCTTGCACTTTTTCTATTTTAATGTGTCTACTCTTGATCTAACGACCTAGAAAATAATTAGAGAAATTTGATTTTACATAGGAATTACCAGATGTATTAAATATCTGAAAGATTTAAACAACAACAAAACAACAGTGACCACCACCACTCTCCAACTAATAGCTGAAATCAAGAATACCTTACGATCTGCTAGAACTTTTACCTGCCTTTAAAATGTACAAACCCCAAAGTCTTTAGGTATCACAAGTCATTAGGGACCTGTAATATTCTTGACATGATCACCTGTGGGTTTGGACAAGTAAGGCCTGTAGAATAAATTTTTTTTTAATGCTAACACAAATTGCTTGAAGGGGGAAGAATGAGAGATGAGAGGAGCAGGGAAGGACACATGCAAACTTGGCAGATAATGTATGTCAAGTGTGTATGTTAACCTGAAAGTTTCTTTTCCCAACTAAAGCATATTCTATTGTGGTTTTTCATTATATAAAATTACCCTTTAGCATCACTGTCTCCCTTAATTTACATGTAAATACACTTATTTTCATGATTGTTTGAACAGAACCACTATCCCATGGTTATAAAATGGGATCCCCGGGCTTGTTCATGCAATTTCTACAAAGAGCAAAGGTGTGGAAAAGTTGTTACATCAAACAGCTGGGGGAGAGGGAATTTTATGTAGGAGTTGCACATTTTTTCCTTCCATTTTTAAGGTTTTGCATCCTGGAAATGGATACACAGCAGAAATTATGTCCTTCTGGATCAAGTATAGCGATTGCTTTGGGCTAGAGGCTTGCCTTCATAGTAAAATTATTGCTATTTATATAATTCTGCAGAACGTTTTGTAACACTGAAGTTATACACGGGGAACTTGGCTCTGAATCTTTGCTTTTGAAATCATCAGCAAAGTTTCCGTTGCTTCAGTGGTGCCAGATCAGGCTTTTCATGAATACCACAAAGGTAAAAGCTATGTTAGTTACAAAGAAATAAAAGTCTGGAATCTAGGAGAATGTGAGTAGCAGCAGTGGGTCTACTTTTGACCATCTTATTTTGGACTTAGAAGAATGCACTAACAAAGGGTAGGATGCATAGATTGAGATCTGCTTCTGAAATTTTGAAAAAGAATAATCCACAATTTCATTGTCAAATGTTCCCCCAGTTTCTCTGGAATAGCTCTGAAAAGACCTTTTTAGAAGAGGGTGTATGTGTGCAGGTGGTAAAACATGATATGTCGATTAATATTTCCTTAAAACTTTCATAGTTGTGTTGAAATGTGCTCTACCTGTTGAACGGAGAAATTTCAAATAAGATGCCTAACCATAAATTGAAGGAGAACTTGTGGAGAGGAGAGGAAATAGCTTCACAACATGTAAAAATGCACACATGCTTTGCAATTTCAGCCACTGTATTTCCCATATTTTTCCTTTTTAAATACTGAATGAACATGGATGACCTCTGGGATCATGAAAATACCATGGTGTAATTAGGGGCCTGGTTGGAATGGAGGGTGGAGTTTGCCCCAGGAGGAGGTGCTAAGTCAAGTTGATGCTCTGCACGTCATCTCAGACTGGAAAAATCTTGTAAACACATCTAAATACTGTGCTTATTTCCCTATGCAAGTAAAGTTGTGCCTGTCTTCTTGACTTTCCTGAGGGCTGTTGTAGTTAATAAACTTATTGTTTCTGTTCTTTGGTAGGTATACTTACCAGCATTGCTCTAAAAGCTGTTTTTAGTGCAGTAGTCAGGGGAGCAGACTGCAGAAAACAAAGCAAAGGTACCAGAATTCTCAAGTATCTTAGACACTGAGAGCAAGATTGAGAGACTTGAAAACTGTTCTTGGTTTACTCACTGAATTAAGAGAAAATATCTGTGAGGGACAGGGAGAAAGAACTTCTAAAACTTCAACCTATAAAACACAGTTTTTATCAGTGTGATGAGGTTTTGGGACCTGTTTGAAATTTCTCCTGCATAAAACACAGCATTAAAATGTCCCTTGCAAAAAGCGAATATTGTGTGCTAATAGAATAGACTAATTGGAATATTAACAACCTTGTACCCTTATAAGAAGCTCTTGACATTTCCTGTTGGATTCATTTTTTTAAAGTCTTTGACATTTCCTGTTTAACAGATTTCAAAAGGGTTTTGTTGGTAAAATGGCAAACATCAAGCATCCCACTCTATACAAAGCTGACATACAATCATAACAGAAAGGTGAATAATACCTAAAGATCTCCCAGGAAATCGGTCCTGTTGCTGCTTGATATTTCCATGTCTACAAATGTACTCAGAAATTGCAAAACATCAAGTGGTGTTTTTCACCTATCTCTTGCAGAAACTATATAGAACTTAGAGGACTCAGAGAAAAATACTATACCAGAGAAAATAAGCCTTTCTTATTATGAAAATGATGAACTGCATTTCTTTAAACCACATAGCAGGGCAAGATCTCACTTCTTGCAAATTACAGTTACTATGTTTGTAATATGTGGAGCTTTGCCCGTGTTATGAACTAAGTGTCTGTTTCAGTGGATTTTGATCCCTTCTGAGAATTTGACTCCACTTAATACAAAGACAATTTCCCTTTTTCCGTTGCTTAACAGGTGAAGATCAGATCTGAGGGAAATCTTTCCCTTCAGAGTAGGACTTCGTAAATATCTTGCACATATTTTTACAAAATGGGCACAAATCCATGTTTTTCACCTAACCTTGTTCTCAGGTAGTAGTTAGTGATACACTTTATTAGAAAAAAATCGTTTAAATTCACAATATGCCTTACAGTTATCTGCCTGTTTATGTGATTCAGAGGTTGTGAAGTTGGGATGTTTTTTCTTCATTTTGAAGGTACAATCATGTTGTGTACTTAGCTTCTGAGAATCTGCTTAGAAAATAAAACAACATGCCATTTTGACATCCAAGAAAGTGCTATAAAAAGTCTGTTGCTATGTTTAAATGCCTACACTCAGTTGCTATAGCAATAAAAATCTCAGAAATGATGTATGAATTGCCATAGTGCATTACCAGTCCTTTCTGTGACTGGAGATTGTGGCATTGAGACTATGACAAAGATGTTCAAAGTATTATAGACCAGAGCTGCAACATGGTTCCAGGTGCTCTGTGCTGGTTTCTGTCAGAAAAATGTGGCCTGACTATATAAATCCAAAAGTGGCTGTGTCAAAAGGCACAGCTGGATCCCTACTAATTCAGTCACTTCTTCATGAGTTATGTGACGGAGTTCAATACGTGGAGCAACTTCCCATTTCTGTGCAAGGGAAGTTGCTGAAAACATTGCCCTGTCTTTAAATTCCTCTAATCTCATTATATCAAGTGTAAAAATAAGCATACAGAGAGCATCAGACAGTGTAGATTTCCTCTCTGTCATATTACAATAGTCAGTCTGAAATGCCCTTGCTCCTGACACAGCTGTGGGAATCCTGCTGTCAAAAGAGAAAAGAAATTAAAAGGTAGTTAATGGAATCCTTAGCATCTCTCTGGGGCTCAAAGCCTTGAACATTTTGTTGTTTCTTGAAGAGAACAGGAAATCCAACTTCCTTCATAAAACAGAATAAGTAAAGGCGGGCATGTTATTTCCGGCAACAATAAGTTCAATTATGGAATTGAATTGTTACTTCAGGCATTTCTATGCTTTGTTCTCCCTTCTACTGAGGGACTAGTTAGGGGAAAAAAGCTTGGAAAATTTGGAACCTTGTTTGAAAGCAATGTAACTCTTCTGTTCCCTTTATTCCCAATTGCTTGAAGAATCCTCAAGGTTCAAATGAGGCTGGCTCAAACTGTATGTAAGTGTGTTGTTCAGTTTGAATATGATAATTCACAACAATCACATAACTATTTCAAGTGTTTTCTTTAACATATGCTTTCAAGTCCCATTAAGAGGTCTGATATAAGTTACAGTTGTTAGATAGTGATTACTGTTCTTGTTCAGAGGTCTCTATGCTGGTACACATATAGATTAAGTGATTCTTAGAGGCACTATGGTGATCTGTAATTGGACAGCACACCTAAATCCTCTAATACTTCTAAGTACTTTTGGACTTCTATTATATTTTGTAAAAAGTCTAAATAAACTACTACCATGTACCTAGCTGATAGTTTTTCTCAAAATAAGAGCTGCAGTGTTACGTAGATAGTAGCACCTCTCTCATTTCTATGATAGAATAGCTTGTATTTGCAAAATCATTACAGTATTCTTCTGTAATTCATTTTGAGCATCTTTGGGATTTAATTTTAATATTTCAGTTTTGGTTTTAACTGTTAAGAAATTGTATAGCTTTACAGCTTTCCAATTGTATAGCTTTATATCTTTCTCAATGTCTAAACAGATTCTTTGTTTACTTTCTTCTCAACTGTTTATTCTTAAGCAAAAACCTCAATAGGACTGAGAGTGGATTTGATTTGTTTTGTTTCTTTAACAGATCTCAGAAGAGTCTGAATGTGAGATCCATAAATATTTATTGATACTTGTTCATTAAATTTTTCTTAGAATTCCAGTGATTATCTTTTACGCCAAGCTTGGGAGATGCTTTTACAGTTACACATAATGTGCTTGTAAAATTCAAGCATCTACACTTCATTTACAATAAAGTAACTTTTATTGTTGTCAATACATGGTCACATGAGTAACATAATTGGGGAAGGGAATGACCAGAGCTTGAGGGGGAGATGTGTGAAACTTATAAAATGCAGCTTTTATGTTTCATGAAACTGTCAAATACTTGAAATACAGAAACGTGATTTTCCTTAGTGTTCTATACATATAACACCATCACCATGACTGTTACAATGTCAGTCTATTCGGTATTTCAAAGCTCTTGTATATAGTCTGTGTTTCAGGTGCTGTACCTCTGAACTTGCATCTGCCATGGAAATGCAGACTGCCTAATGACCCATTCCTTGGGTTAACTTTAGTTGAAACTGATCACCAACTTTGAAAGTTATTGCAGTGCAGGGGGGAAGAAGGGGAGTTGAACAGACAACATGGCCACATAATCTTTTTTCAAGGAAAAAAGAATTCTATGGCTATTGGTTAGAGACTCATTTCTTATTATATATTGTCCACTAGCCTTCTTTAAGCATTAGCTATTCATTTATTCTTTCCATAACCTATTTTTGGTCTTGTTTTCCTTGGAATAATTATTGTACTGTTATTCTGGTTGTCAGCCAATTATCCTTCACCCTTCTTCTCTGCCCTCCCTTCGTTCCCTCCCAGTAGCCTATGAACTTGTTCAACTTGTTGAATTTGGCAAGAGAGAATCTCAAAAGTATTATGTTCCTACAAGTGAAAATCAGTGCTAAGAGAGAAGAGACCCACGTTAGTGCTGCTAAGGGGGAAAGGCTGCATCGTGAGCTGAAATCATCACTGATTCTGTTTGATCTACCAGCTGGCAGCCTGGCATGCATAAAGCTCAAAACCAGGCACAACAAATGCTGTCTCTTGTCCCTCCAGACTGGCAGAAGACTAGGAGACAAGTGAGCTCAGAGCGATGAGGGAAATAAGACTCAAAATCATTAAAATAAAATGCCTGAAGAACAGGTTTTCCTAATTCAGCTACTTAGAAACAACTTGTTTCTTAATACAAAGCGATGTGAGTTACAAAATTGTTTGTGCACTGATGCCTAAACTTTATTATGGAAAACTTTCACAAATGCATGTGAAATGATCATGAAATCTTCATGCTGATAACTCTCCTGTGATTCCACCTGAAGTTCCAATAGTTGGTGGCAGTCCATACGTTTGCCTTCTTTCTAAAGCAGTGCAGAGCACTGGTAGATTGTAAAATAGACCCTAATCTATTTTGCAGATTTTTTCCATCCTAACGGGAAAAGACCTGAGGTTTTTGCAGTCGTTGGGAATAGGCTATAGACTCTACTCAGTGTGCTCTTCAGACATGTCAGTCAGGCTCATGGGAATGTTGTTAGTGGACAGGTTCTTCCCATGGTGGATAAACATGAGGCAGCCTTTCTAATCAGGCTTTCCTTATATAACAGATGTTTTGAAGCTCACTCAGGGAGAATAAACTAATATCCAGAGACAGCGTCCCCCCCATCCGCTTTCTGGTTATTTGAAGAAGGCAGCTGAGGATGCAGAACTTGTACCCTGAAAATTCGCTTGCATCTGAAGTGGTTTCTCCACTAATGGTGTTGCTTTGTTTGTGCATATACAAGGTCAGTGTGCAAGCTCTAAGGAATTCCACACCATGGACACTGCTCACTTGTACCTGCTCCTATAGGGACCCGTTAATCACCTGCCATAGATTTAGTTTTTTCTTGAAAATATATGGCAAAATACTGGACACTTTCTCTGAAGATTACTCAAATTATGCAAATATCGGTTTTATGGATCAGATCAGGTGTACTCCATTATTCCCCCCCTCCTTTATTTCATGAGTTTAAAATGACATTAGGAAAACCAGAAACACTAAATAGATGCTCACAAAATCAAAGAGAGATGGTGATCCTGTTAAAGAACTCCTCCTATGGCTTTCTTCATGTCACTTTAGAAATCTCTAGAGGTCCTTTAGCAAAAGATGACAGGGCAATATCTCATTTGTCCTCAAGCAAGCTAACTGCATACCCTGTTTCTGTTAGTCGCTGATTAGTTATTCTGTGATTATTTAAAAGAAATCAACCTGTACTAACATCCTGTTTTCTTTCTTTGCTTGATCATCTGTTTGACAGGAGTAGTTTGTTTTGCTTAAACTAACAAAAAACCCCAAACACTTTTCTGCCTAGATATCATTAAATTTGTTTCATTTATGTTTAAAACAAGGAGCTTCTGCCTACAGCATTCCAGCTACCAGCCTGCTGAATTTTCAGTATCCTTTCTTCACCTGCGCTATGGAGCACTATGCTGACCATGACAGTTCCAGATCTTAAATTCCTCTGAGAGGTAATATCTACCTTTCTGGTTGCATTTTAAATTTTACTAATTTCTCAAATGTGGGTCTCATTCAACAAAGTGAATAGGAGTCTTGTGCCTATAAGAGTTACATAGGTCAGCTACTTGATATTCTGATAATTTTTTAAAATATTTTGATCCTTTTTTTGTTAATTAATATGTGTGTTGGCCATTTGTTAATTTTTAAAGCAAGTGCTGCTTCATAAACTGATTTTAATTAAATTGTTCATAAAGATAATATAAAAGTTATAGTATAAAAGATACAGAAGGCTAAGAAAGTATTTATGTAACAATAGTTTCTGTGATCTCACACTCCTTTATCAAGGCCACCAGTGGTAGCTCACTGTCTGTGAAAATGTTAATCCTTTGCAGTCCAGATCAGAAACTGAAGTTAATGAACTAGAAGATAAAAATGATTGTTGGATTGCCTAACTAATATTCAAAAGCTATATTTTTGTCCATAACTATCAAACTTATTTCCCATGGAGTTCAATGCTCTGCCTAGATGAGGGCTCAGGAATAGAAGCTGCATCATAAAACTCAGTACATAACTGTTTATTCTTACTAGCTGGAAGTGCAATATGGTTTGGGTACGTGACAAAAGTGAGATCTAGTTCAGAAGTGCAGAAGATTTTTTTTAAAATAAGACTGGATGGGGCACTTAGTGCCGTGATCTAGTAATCATGATAGTGTTGGATTAAGGGTTGGACTTGATGATCTTGGAGGTCTCTTCCAACCCAGATAATTCTATGATATGATTCTAATCCTAAGATCAGACAGTTTCTATTAGATAATGTGATGAGTTTTACTATAGTGAATTTAAAAACTAGGACTTATCCTGAAACAGTATTAGTCATCTGATAAACAGTTCAGGCAAAGAAGTAAGATGTAGTGGCAGTTTCACTTAAGTGAGCTGGAGAATGATCGTTTCTTCTTCACAGTAGTAAATTTTAGCTATATTAGCAAGTGTTTATTTGAAAAAGCTGAAGAATTATGTTGCTAGTATTTTGGATGTTCTGAGATTTGTAAATACGTCTTTTGAAAAACAAACACAAACGAAATTAAAAAAAACTCAGCTTTCCCAAAATATTTGCATGATATACAGAAAGATGTGCCGTTATACAGTGAAAATATACAATGAAGAACCAGATCTCTTGAATAGTTCAAACTAGACTGTTGCATCCCTCACTTTCTTAAACACATGATTCTGGTATTTTCTGCTTCATTTGTGCTATGAAATAATAATTTAAATTGGTGAAATCTTAATGTTCTGCTCAGTTAGAAAGATTGAGTAATGTATGAATGTAAAGCATGTTCAGCATGTTTCAATAATCAGATGTCCCTAAGGAATATTAACCCATCATAGTAGGGGTTACAACTGTGTAGCTTTGTGAAAGTTAATTGAGCAAATAACCTCTGTATGCTTTTGCAGAATAAATTATCTAGAAAATTTACATGACTTATTAATGCCTGATATTTGGCTTGGTATAGTTGCAGAAATAAAAATGAAGACAGAGTATGAACCTGATAAGTGCACTAAATAAAATTTCATTACTCCACTCTGCTGCAAAAAAATGAAGAAGAAAATAATTATTAATATCAAAATAAATAATATTATGCAATTGGCTACTCCATCATTGAATATTCATGAAATTCTGCAGTACAATGTTCATATAATTAAAAGAAGCAATTTAATTGAAAATTACTCTTTTGCCTCAAATTATTTCAAAAGCATTCTTAATACCCATTTAGAATTTAATTGGTTTTTCTTTCACACGGGTGATAGAAAAGTGTGGTACTATTCACTTAAGTTGGCAACTGAACTGATGTGGAAAGTGTTGTAGTTGCCCTGTTTGTTCATCTTCTAGATTCTGTTCTTTCTTCAGAAAAGAATTTGAGTTAACTGCATAATGGGAATTTTGGAAAAAAAAAATAATTGGCTCTGACTTTAAATGTAAATATTTTCTTTAAAAAACCCACAAAATGGCATGTTTAGTTAGAAACTTTATCCTCTTTGTTCTGTAAAATTGTACTTTTTTTCCTCCAAGAGGGTTAAAAAACAAAACACTCAGAGGGAACACTTAGAAAATGAATTTGTGGGTTGCCATTAAGCACCATGGAAATTAAAATAAACATTGTTCTAACAAAGAAACATTAACAACAACAAAAAGGTTGTATTGGAAAAAAATCTTTACATGCCTTAGAAACACATTCAACACAATTTGACATCATCTTATTTACAGAGATCAAGCAGCATCATTGGTATTAACTGATCTTAAGTAGCTTTAAATATTTTTTTGCATAGATGTAGATGTTGCCTATCACATTTGTTAAGTTTGCTTGGCAAGCATTGCATCTTGATAGTCAGTTGTTGCGTATTATAAAGAACAAAAAAAAGGAAAGCTATGAAAAAAGATTAGTGGAACATACAGGAATTGTTTATAGAAAATGTAGTAACTCTAGTTCTATCTTTCTTAGATTAGATTTTAATTTATCATTCTTATATTTTTAATTCTTCAGAATTAAATTTCTTAGACAACACAACTAGGAATTGAAGAAGAAGGACAGATGCTATCTCTCTCTTTAGCCTACTATTCCTTCCCCTGCCCCAAGCTTTTTATTTGGAAGGTAATCTGAAGGATGTCACTTTAGGAAAGGGGATTACATAAAAAAAGGTTAATTTCAGCCTAATGAAGTTTGTCTCCCTCAGCTTCCCCTGTAGTCAGCTGAGAAAAGAGAGGTTCCTCCAGAATGCAAATTCAGAGTCTAACTTAACTTCCTGATTTTAGGGCAGGAACTTAAGTTGACTTAAAAAGCAAACAAAACCACAAACCAAAGACAAAAACTGGATTAATATCTATTAAATAAGAAAGGCATACCTGTGAAAATGACCATGGAAGCAGTTACACAACATAGACTGAAATTACACGTATTTCCCTTATAGTAAATGTATAAAAATTATTTTGCAGTTTAATTAAATGGAATTATTCTTAAGATAATTTCTCTTTACAGCTAAAAAGAGGAAATATGGTAAAATTCTAATGGAAACAACTAACTTTTAATAAATCAGTGACATGAGACTATTTTCTATCCTCAGACATTAATTTGCAACTTGTATTTTAAGAATGCATGTGCAAAAATAGTCAACCCAGTCTTAACTCACTTATCAGTGTTATGTGAGCAGTGATACAATTTTGTGGGACAGACTCTCACTATGGAGAAATCTACTTTGTGTACCATAAAGCTATAGTTCAATGTGTGTTGACCCACCTCAGTTAAAGAGACAATAAACTAGAAGAGCGTCCAAACCAAATTCCTGTCCAAACCAAAGTTTTATATACAGAGCGTGACATATATAGAATTGGAATACTCTATTGTTCAGTTTGGGGTCATCTGTCCTGTCAACTCTTCCCTGCAGGTATAACCTTTTTTCACCCCTTTGACTTACAGCATTCCACCACTTTGACTATGACCCTGGTCTCCATAGGGATGGATATAAACAATGGTCTTTCTGCATACCAATGTCTTGTTACTTTAGTGATAATCATAAATTTTAAGCATTAACACTTCTGAAAACAGACACTGTCTGAAACACATAGTAAACTTTCAGAAAATGGAGTTACTTTAGATGAGGCTTAGCTGAAAATTTAGAAAACTGATTCTACTTTAGCTCAAACCAGAACACAAGATTTAGTGTTAGTAAGCTTTCCTTGCTTACTCCTGTCTTTCAGGCCTTACAACAGGAGGACAAGATTTGACCCTTTACTTTTGCACCAATTCAGCACCAGGAAACTTGGAAGTTTAGAAGCAACCAAAATGTACAGTCTGTCTCTTCAAAGCCTTTCTGTAGGGAGTGGAAGCTTTGATTGTGCTTTTCATTACTGGAAAACAAAGTAGGTTGCTTACAAAGCTTAATAGACAAGAATTAAACAGTTTGCCTGCTTTCATCTTGTGCAGGAGCTGTTAGTTGTCTAGGTACATTTAGCTTGTGGTGTAGAATTCAGCAATAGTGCATGTAAAGTTATTATATATATTATCTCTTCATTTTAAAGCAGTCTCATTGTGGGATTTCTCTTATAGATTTAGCTTACTAGGTATACAAGGGAAATATGACTTACAGTGTGAAATAAGTTTTAAGAGTTGTAAAATCATGTGACTGATATATAGCATTTCTAATTTTTTTTTTTTTCAAAATTTGAATACCTCAGGGGACAAGGCCATCCATCATACTTGAGAACATTTATTGGGGTTTTTTTACATTTCCTTGCATACTGAGACATGATTTTATACTGGCTGAACTAGGAAGAAATATTAATTAGAGAACGAGAAGAGATACTTCCAGCCTCTATCTGAGAAAGTTTTATTTACTCCTTTGCATTTCACTGGGATAGATTCTGTGGGAGAAAAGCAGTGGGAGTTGCAAGAGCGTCTTAAAACATTCCCCCAGTTCATACTCTGATTTGATAAGGAGTTATTTTCATGTTTTTTTCTGACTCAGCCACATGTGAGGCATTGGGAGCAGGAGTGTAGGCAGCACTGTGTAACTGAATACATGTGATAGTTAAGGGGATGGCAAAGGAAGGAAGGAACTGATAGGCTAAGATAGTAAGAAGGAAAAAAAGATGGAGAATAGCAATGGTCCTTTGTAGTCAAAGGGTATGTAATCCTTCATGCCAGTCTGAGTTTCCTGACATTTTGAAGAAAGGAGGAAAGATTCTCTACTGGTTTACACCTGTGTCTTCTATTAAATAGTACTGCAGCCAAATGGTATTTTCTTCATACAGCTATAAAATGGGGAACGTCATTTAGTGTATGTGCGAGTAGATGTTTGTATATAGATGTAAGACTGCAAAGTTTGAAAAGTACTGGCCCACTGTCTTTTCTCCTGTGAAATCCAGTGCTTCTTGTGTGATGGATCTTGAAGAACTTGGCTTGCCACCCAAATAGCCTCTTGAAAACATCTGAAGTTTGTTCATGTGCAAGAATCTAAAACGTGACAAAGAAGAGAGATGCCAGACATTCTTCAGACTGAGATATCTTTACTTCTTCAAGATTATTTAGGAATCCAGCACAGTACCATCCTATGGCGGCGGCAGCATCTTAGTCCTGGCTGTGATCTTACCATGTACTGACTTGTATTGACTAGAAAAATGTACGAAGAAAAGACTTTTTCTCCCATTAATTTCTTCTCCCTCTTGTTCTGTTCATCCCTTCCTTCAACGTTGTTAATTACTCAGAATGGGTATAGAGGTAATTTTCTTTTGTTCACTTCTGCAAAATCAGCTCCTTTCAGAAATAGAAGCAGCTTGCATTAGTGAACATGCAAACTGCAAATCCAGGTCATGCAAACCGTTCACCTAATCCTACGTAAGGATCATGTTTATGTTAAGCAAAAACCAGGAACATTCTTGAATCTTCGCTATTTTCACCTGTCTGTAGATTATGGCTTTCCAGTTCCACAGGCTGTATAATTACCAATTTACCTCACATCTCAATGCATCTAATACCTTTTTTTAACTCACTCATATGCTCCAATTTTTCTACATATTCCTGTGATAACAAATTCAACTATTTAATTATATACTGCTGTCAAGAAACTTCTTTTGTACTTGCAGCATTCTCATCCTTGTGTACTATGAGGAATTGTAAGCAAATACTTAATAGGCTACCCTCTCCTGTCTGTTCATGATTTTTTTTTAATTTCTAACTTGATTCTATCCAGAAGTGTCCCTTTTCCAAGTCGAAGTGCTCTAGTCTTTTTTGCACAGAAACCATTTACAATTCATGACCATTCTTTCTTTTATGTACCCTTTGTATTTATGTTGCTTTTTTATTTTTGAGATATGATTAGAACTGTTTTGAATATTTGGGCACAATATGCTCATAGCCTGTGTTCTTAATTCTTTCCTATTAACTCTTAATATGTTTGCCTTTTTGGCTGCTGCTGCATTCTATTTTCAGAGAACGCTCCAGAATGACTCAGAACTTTTCCCTGACTGGTAAAACACAATGATGGGCTCTGATTTAGCTAAGTATATTTTAAGGTTATTTTCCCTCAAGTGCATTGATTTGCATTTTTCAGCAGTGTATTTCACCTGTCATCTTATCATTCAGGTGTTCGGTACCCCATAAACTGCCTTGGCTGGCTTCAGATCTGATTACCCCATCTGATCTTTAATCAGCTGTATATGCCCTTTTTTCCACATTCTTCATGACTACGTTGAACACCACAGTCCCTGTGAGAGTGTAATCTCTGCAGCAGAAAGGCAGACCTGTAACTCTTAGCCTTTATTTTCTTCCTTAAATTACAAGAGGTCTTACCCTCTTGTCCTGTAAGAGCAGAATTTCCTTAAGATATTTGTAGAGAACTTTGTTAAAACTTCTCTTTGAAAATCCATAATGACTGTATTAAAAATCTTGTTGACTCTGTAAAGAAATTTAGTGAAATAGCAAAGTTTGGAATGCTGTACAGCCCTGTATTAATTTATAATTCCCATATCTGCACCGCTTTAGTAATAAAATAGTACATGAATTTCTTATGCAGGACAGTTAAAGTTAGGAACTAGGATGAAAGCCTTAAGTGATAATAAGACTATAAAGCAAGCAGTCCTCATCTGAGAGATTCATTTTGTTTTGGCAGAATAGCAAAGCACTTTAAGGTCAACATCAGAATATTGAAGGAGTTGTCTGGAAAGAATGAACATCATTCATTGCTTGTCCTGTTTGCCTTTATCTCAGTCTCTTTAAGATTTTTTATTTGCTCTCCACTATGTGCAGCTTTTTTTGTCCCAGCATTTGCCAGAACATTGTTCAAAGGCATTCCAAACCCCCAAAACTGTGATTATTAATAAAACTTTTGAACCATTGACATTTCAGCTTTGGATCTATTTTAGTTTAGTCTTTTCTGTTTAGTTCTATAGTATTGTTAAAATTACAGTCACTTGCTAGATCTTCTTTTAAGACACATTTTCTAAATATTTTACCTGGTTTTGTCTTTTTATTTCATAATATGTTAGAATCATTGAATCATTTGATTCCATATCTTTCTACAAGAGTTTTAAATTTAAAACAAAGTAGCCACTTTCTATGTAATATACCTTTTTTCAGCTTATTGAATATAAAGAAAGACTAGAAAATGGTAAGGCAATAAATCTCAATATATACATTGTTGTATGCATGTTGTTTCTAAGTGGCAAATACAGAATACTATTTTGTCTGATTTATATACAAAGTTATAAAATGAGCATAATCAGTTACACATCACAATTTCTTAAGACAGTAAAGACAATAGCAATATTGGATTCTAGCATAGCTGATAAAGAACTATGAAACAGGGCTAAGAAAGATGAGTTCTGGCAGATTTAGCTCAGTGTCAAGATGTGAATGCTGCTCCTTCCCCATATTGTCACCATGGTCACTTGCCAGAAGTTGTCCAACTTTTAGCAGCTACTGTGGAACAGGACATGTCTTACAACCTCAGCCATTAGAGCTTGCTATAAACTGCTGGTTGCAAGCAGATGACTGAAAGGCAAGTATGCACCTTATTCACTTTCTTTTACTGTAGAGATGGTGCACTCTGGAAAAGACACAGAGAGCAATTGGAGTGGGATTTTATATTTCTATTAGAAATTTTGATGCCCAACATGTCCTGTTTCTCTTTTAAAGGCTCTTCTATCAGTAACTCTGCTCCTTTTAACCCTTCCTCAACTCCCACATTTTTATTTTGGATTTTGAGGCCAAAATTTTAAAACCTAGTATAAAAAATGTAAACCTCACAGTCTATAATTCTCTTTCCCTGCAGAAGTAATTCTCTGAGTTCACTTGTTTGCTAGAGGCACTCTGTGCACAACAGTGGTAAAACTGATAGAAACAATTGTGGGGTTTTTTTAGATGTTGATCAGATGACATTATGTGTAAAGCTAGTACATTTTTTTTTGATCACTTCCTGGGTATAATCAGTGATGGAATAGTGTTGGCTAAATTATTTTATCAGGGAAAGATTTTGACAAATGAGGAATATTTTGCTACATTTGGCTTGTGCCATTCCAGAAGACCAGAGCTGTTGTTTGCTTCAAAGCTTTGTTCTGAACTGTCTAATTGCCCAGAAAAATGTGGCTTTTTGGTACAGTACATGCCAGTCAATCCATGAAAATCCCTTTCCTGTTCTAATAGCTTTGATCTTTATTACTGACTTTCTTAGTTCTGTATTTTGGAGAATGATCATTGAAAAACACAACAATAAGGTTAGCAAACCATCTGTTCTCAAATATTTAGAGTTTTGTATTTCATGGATTTCTAAAGAAAATAAAAAAGTTGTTGCTTTTCTCACTACACTTTCCAGAAGAAGTAAACCAGTGAGGATAGTTTCCAAATTATAGTTTTCCAAATTCTAAAGCTCCTGAATCTAGAACTTTAGCCAGTAACCAGTTCTGTCCTCATTTTCTTTCATATGAATACTCATAAATCCTGCTGAGAAGGATTTAAAAGTAAGAGGACTTAAATTTCTTTTTAGGAGATTAGCTTAGATGTTGCACGTTTGAAAATGATGATTTCCATGTAGTCTATGTTCAGTAGACACGGTGTTTCCTTGACGTGAATAAACCAACTGTATACAGTTAAACTCTTCTTTGAGTCCTCAGTGTCAATGCCTTGAAGCTCAAGCAGTATAGACTGATGGAACTGCTGGTGGAGTGGGTGGTCTAAGAGAGAAATTTACTTTTCAACACTCTGTTTTGCAGGTGTCCTTAATTGTCACTTTTTGCATTACCGTGTTTTCCCAATATTGTGATCCTGTAGATAAAGACTTTGTTTGACAGATCCAGTGAAAGGCAGCTCTGGAATATATACTTTTTTATTTTTTTTGTACTAGCAATCATCTCTCATCACTCATGATGGATTCCCCAATGAATCTTAAAGGCAGAGCTTTGAGAACACAGGAAACAGGAACTTCCTCTTCTTTTCTCACAAACAACAGTTTGCTTTCATTTTCTGACCATCCTTTCTGTAAGTCAGCAAATCTCTTCTTTCTGAAGTGACAAGTAGCATGCTCTCTCCCTTTTCGCCACATTAAAATAAAAAGCTCAGGTTTATACTCTTGAAGCTGCCCCATCTGCCTATCAAATAAGGATAAAACAAGGGCAAATTATTTCTCCTGTAATTTTGGCTGTGGGTGCTATACTGCAGCCACTGGGAAATCTCCTTCTAGGAGACTTTCTGTTCCTTGATCAGGTCACATATACTTCAGGCCAAGTAGCTGAATTTGGCATCTAAGAGCAGGACAGAATCATGACACAACTCCTTAAATCAAAGATACAGCCAGTGATTACCTGAGAGAGGCTTGCAAGTGCTAAGATAAAGCCTCTCTCCTGGGATACTGATGTTTTCAAACTAGGGGCCTTACTTTTAAGTAATAACTTGAAGTACCTGTGTAGTTAGCTAGTTATAGTGCTAATATGATACACTACTATATTAAAAGTTTCTCTCAGAATTCAGCTACCCTCAATCTTTCGATTTCAAAGACTAGTTTGCACTGGGAGTTTCAAACGTGCACTGATTCAGGTTGGAAATCTGAATAAAGTAGGGAAAGCCATAATGTCAGCTGCTTGCAAAAGGGTTCATCTCACAAAGCTCACCAAACGTTATTCATGACTGAGGTTTAAACTGGTGCTGTCGCTGCATTATGAAATACCTTTCTAAAGAATGCAAATGATTTTTTTTTGGTATAAGAAGAGCAGTGTAATGAGCATGCTTAGTGGAACAGTTTCTGTGTTAACATACTAGTATTGCATTGTGTATGGAGTTTGGAGTATTTATTTTACCTCCATATTAATTACTATGTCATCCTGCCTGAAAGAATACCTATATAGTCCTCAAATTATTAAATCAAATCCTCTTTGTTGGTTTCACCTTGAAATTTGGACTCAATTAACATAGATAGTGGAACAGGACACACAGGTCTGAGGAATTTGTTGCTGTTTCAGCCAATGTATATATCTCATTGGAGAATCATCCCATTCATTGCTAACTTGGCCAGTAAAATACACATTGAATTTCTTTGCTAAATTCATCAATAATAGGGTGGGTTTTCTGTCTCCATATATTGTAGGCCTTTGTTTTTAAATTCCGGTACAAACAAAACCTTCCTCCAAACTACTAAAAGCCTGATATAATACAGAAGTTGAACTGTCCAGTAAATAGGCTGCCTCTTCCCATCACGCCTTTTAAAAGTTAAATTTAAATTAAGAACAAATCAGTTAGGGAGTGGTTACTGTAAGAGCTTGATAGTGTGAAAACAACACTGTGTGACTACATCTGAAATGGTCTCTTCAGCATATTTTTTAATATGGTCTCAGAAGGATACTTTCAGTAGCAAGGAATAACACAGCCCACAGAAAACTGCAGATGATTCAGCGAAACAGGAAAAAGACCTTCTGCAAAGTATGTTTACAAAATCTTGTCTTGCTTTAATAGACCTTTTGAGCAAGCACAGGGCTTTTGGCCCCAGTTCTGTATCAACATCACACCTGAATGAAACACTGAGAACTATTTTTCTCCTCTCTTTGGATAACACTGAAATGAAAGATCAACTTTTGTATAATTAATCTTTTTCTTCTATTAGTATGACCTATTTCTTAAGCTAGATATTGATAAATTAGTGTGGCTGCTGGCTTTCAAGTTCCTTCTAATTCTGGCAATAGAGCCTAAAAGATGGCATTATTAAATGTTATTGCTTATTCACAGTTCTATATCATATGTTAGCAGGAAAGAGGAGATCTGTATGTTGGTTTTTGCTTTCCACAGACAGCTAGGCCTGCAGAATCAATATGTAATCTAGGGATAAAATTGAACTGTTTCTAGCAAAACCAACAATTTTTATGATCTAAAATACTGGATCTCCATATCCAAGTTAGGACATTACAGTCTGGATGATTGAACAACCAGATCAGGGAAAAAAGGAGCTGAATCATTGAATTCAAATAATGTGGTTGGTTCATTGACATCACATGTCACCTGACATGACCAGTGAAGTTCCTTGAGGGTCTATTCATTTATTAGATGTGGAGGATGAGTAGGAATACATTCTTATCAGATGTGGTTTACCACATCTGGTTTTGGGCCCCCAGGATGTTGACAGACTTGAGCAAATCCAGGGGGAGCCACTCTGGTAGACTGCAGGCACACATCCTGTGAGGGGATGCCGAGGGAACAAATTCATATTGCTCAGCCTGGAGAAGAAACTAGTTGTAGTCTTGCAATACTTAAGAAGACGTTACTAAAAGTTGGACTAAGGTTCCTTACAGAGGTGCATGGCAGGAGAATGAGAGACAAACAAGTACAACAGGGGACATACTGACTGTAGGGGGCAGGGCAGGGTGGGAATTACTGTAACTAAACACTTGGTCAAATCTAACAGAAATTCTGCAATTTCTGCCCTTGGAAGTTCTCAAGTTCCAACTGGACAAAGTCCAAAGCAACTTAGTTTAGTTGCTTCAGTGCTGACCCTGCTTCAAGAAGGAGGCTGGTCCAAATGACCTTCCAGCCTGAAAAATTCCTTGGTTCTGGGAACAAATCCTCCAGTTTGGTCACCATACAGTAACATATAAGTTAACTGTAGTCAAGTAAGCAGTCAGCAGTTGAAGTCCACACGACGTCTTGTTATTTGAATAAGTGACACTACAGTTACTCTTTGTCTTGTGCACAGCAATATTTAAGAAAACTTAGAGGAACTGGAATTGTAAATGTCTCATAAAAAGGAAGAGAGACACTTTCATGCCCTTCTGGATATGTTGATTTTTGCAATGCAAACAAAAACATCTCCATGTGTCCTAGAGTAAGCAACTGTGAATCTGATTTTGTCCAGGAAGCATAAACGGAAAATAAAATACTTTTTTTTCTGCTTTACCATTATCTGTGCGTAATGAAGGACTGAGAGTCGTCTTCCTGATTAAAGATGACAATTGCATTTTAGGATCCTAAAGAAAGCTGTATATTTTTGGTTTGTGCAACCAAGTGTGCCCCCTAAGATTACCCTTTGTAACAGCGAAAGAAAGAATTTTGTTTAGTTCCTTCATTTGGAAATTTTTTTGCTTGACTAGCAACGAGACTCCTGGGTCACTAAGCAATAATGTTCTTCCCTAATTGCCTTCAACTTATTTAAGTTTCTAAGTTAGGCCTTTGGTAGTCGTTTTTTCCGAAGTCTATAAAGTTGATATCCAGCTGTCTTGGAAAACAGAATAGTTCATAGAATGTTTATATGTAAAAATTGCATTTGAAAATGTTACTTCATGTAACAACCTTAAGATTTTTCTTAAACAAGAATGAATCAGCACCAAAAGACATGATTTTTTTTCCTCCTGATCTTATCTGTCTCCCCTTCCCACAAGCAAATTTGTTCTCTTTTTGCATTAACTAAGTATATAGTTGTGTGGCAATTTGAGAAAATATCATCTCAAGCTCCCAACTCTGCCTACATCACAGACAAAAATAAATGTGTAACTAGAATGTGATGTATAATACATGCAGTCCAGACAGTAGAAACAAATCTAGGTCTCTCCAAATCTGTGAGAAGGAGAAAGAAACTCAATTGACTCTGTGTTGCTGAGTACATGATGCTCATTGAGGCGAAAGTATGTTTAGTGGTAATATTATCTCCTAGTATTCTTAATACTACTGTCATTAGCAATTTCTGTTGGGTGATTTATCCATACACAGACCCTGCATCAGAGGGGTTGTTCAGGAGCACAGAACAAAGATTGGTGCTGCCTCCTAAACAAATTTGCATATTTCTTTCAAAGAGTGAGGTTTTTGGGGTGGAAGAGAGCAACATTTTTTACCCATATATCATTTTCAACTTTTTTGGATTCTCTTGTATTTTAGGTCACTGTCTTTATGTTGTAAGCCAACAGGTTTTTCTCCAGATACTTCCTAGCTCTAGATTTCTTTTAACTATCCTCCTGAACGACACTTAATTTACCGTTCTCCCACTCTTATTTTCGCACTTTTTCATATGCTATTCCTTATGCTTAGAAATCCTTATTTTCCATGCCAAATACCCTCCCACTCTATGTTAACATTCTTCCTTTAAACTGCATTTCCTTAAAGTCTATCAAAAATAATCTTCAAGATAAGAAACATATCAACTCTGCTGTAAGATGTGACAGTCTTCTCATCATCAGATTTGCTACTGCAGGCTGAATTCTTTAACTTGTGCATTATACTGAATATATCAGGGCCTAATTTTTCCTTAATATCACACGCATTATATTTTTCTCCAAATACATATTTCAAAGTATCCCAAAGTTCAGCCCAACTGGTTTCCTAGAGGCCATCTGGCTGAGCTCTGTTGCCTGTTTTCTTGTTCTCATCATTCTAGCTGAAAGCCCATTGATGGGAGAAAAATTAGAATGAGGTAAAATTTTGTTTGCAAAATAACAGAACTTACGGAAACAGCTCTCTATGAACTGTAGAGGGGTGGGATTTTTTTGCATTGTGGGAGTGGAGATTGTGGATTTTTTTGTTTATGGGGGAGGTTGGGTGGGGGTTTTATACACAAAACCAGGGATAGAATTCTTGTAATTACAAAAGCAAATTTGTTTAGGAGTGATTAATTGAAATTTGAAATGCGGGAGACATATGTAAAAACTTCTGGGTGGTAATATCTGTTAGGCTGCTACAACTATTTCATGATGTAGTCTGGTAACTGGCATGCTTGTGCACTCTGTTCTTCATCTGTAGTAAAAGTTTCGTGGCTTTGGAAGACAACTTCCTGTGAGGTAAAAGATCTGCCATAATTAAAATTTTTAATCTCTTGGTGGTTTGCAGTTGGAGTGCTTTCTTTGCATAAGGATTTCAGCATAAACCTTTAGTAAGCTCAGTGAAATATATAGGTGGCTTTCACCATTATATTTTGAAAGAGTGAACATATGGGTTCATATTCACTTCAGTTTCTTCTGCTTTCTGAAGATACTTCCTTGCTTTTGGCTAAGAGATATGCACAAGCAATAAAAGAACAAAACAGACCGTGTAGATAGATAGAGAAAAAAGGATACAGGCATTGTTTTCTGTTTTGCCTCAGAGTCCTTGACCATATTAGTTCTCTACTCACTTAAAAGTGACCCTGGAAACAGCTGTCAGTTAAAGTACTTTAACTGTAGTTCATACTGAATGCAAACATTTGAATGAGGGGGAACAGATGGGTAAAATCTTTCAGGTCTGGAATCCCTGAGGAAATGCCACCTCATTTTGATTCTTTTGCTGCAGTCGTCCTGTTGCCTCCAGCATGGAGTGTGAGGAGTGCCGGGTTCTTGGAATGGCATGGCTGGGGAGAAGTGTCTGTGCTAAGAATCTTGCAGATCTGTCCTTTCCCACAACTCCTTTGGCTGTCATTTCCATACCAGAGCAGGGTCCAGTAGATTAGACACATACTTAACCAGATAAAATTATGTTATTGGAGTTTTCTCTGATGCTAAAAAGAAAGAAAACTCCAGAATGAATAAAAATTACAAATGAACCAGAACATATTTTTTGTGAACTTGTATTCGAATCTTAAGTCCATTTGTTTTCATGAGGAGGTAACGCTACTTACAACCTCATTTCCTTCAATTCTTTTCCATGCTAAATAAAAACAATAACTGAAAAAAAAAGACTTTACATCTAAACAAGAGTAATTTATAAAAGTTTGATTCATGCAATATTAACTCCTAATTGCCAGCAGTAATAGTGGAATCAGCAGCCTGCATAAAATACACTTACCTTAAAAGAAAAACCTATCTTTTTTTTTTAGTCTGCACCTAGTGATGTAAAGAGTTAGTGAAACACCGCTCCTCAGCAGTTCTAAAGCATGTACATTCTTCAGTTGTTTGCTGCTTCTCTGCAGCATAAAATCCATCCTGGAAATCTTGCAAAAAAAAAAAAAGTTGCAAAGCCATTTCTCCGATTACTTTCCTACAAGAGAGATAAAACTAAATGTTGACGGCTAACAAAACAAAAGTTATAATTATTGTTAATACAAACGAAGCTGGGTGATAACATTTCACAGTAAAAAATGCTTTTTTTTCAGATACAGTTGCTATCTTTCAGTGAGTCTTACATTTCTATTTAACTGTGTCACAATAATTGTCTGTGAGTGAAATGGAGTCAAATTGATTTTTCTCTTAATGTATATCAGGGAAAAGCCTAAAGCTGGGACTAGAACGGATCCTATTGGAGTTAAGTACACAGCTCCCAGAAAACATTATCCATTAAACTCTGTGAAAGTTAGTTATCAGACTTCCTTAAATTCTGGTATAAAATTTAAGATACATAACCAAACCAAATACCCTGTTATAGGATTTGATCTTGTTGGTAATGGAGCAGCATCACTTCTTGCCCCCAGACTTTTTTGTTTTTTCAGTCTCAGCAGTGTCTCATTGCTAACCACTGCTATAGACATCCTCCCGAGTGCTCCCAGTAACATCAAGCTGGACATGCATCAAAGCAGCATTTTGCTTTTTGCCTGGCCTTTTTTGAAAACTATCAAGTTTTATGTGTTCCTGAGCTACAAGGAAAACAGGAAGCAGAAAAGGAGATTCTTTCCTGTCTTGCTGCTCTGAAAGCAAACCCTATACGGATAGCTTGGAGTCCTGAGGAAGACTGAACCCACTGAGTCCGAGAGGCTGAGGGACAATTGTTGTATTCTTCTTATGCTTTTGTCAGTTTCTTCCTTTAAAATACTTTTGTGACACAATTATTCACACTTATCCCTTGTCTCTGAGGTTACAACTTGGACATGTTCTGATTGTCAAGAAGTATTATTTAAGTTGCTCTGGAATTAATCTCAGTAGTTCTCAGAATGAAAACAGATGCTTTGAATTCACGTAGAAGATGCATAGTCTTTGCATGCTCCAGTGGTGGTGTTCTGTATCTTATAAACAGAAACATCACTTTGTCTTCCAGATTTTACCTTGTACAGTTGTATGGATATTAATGTGGGTAGAACTCAGATCACTGAATTATCACAGAGATACCTTATATTCGTTCTGGGGCTATGACCACGCGTTTTGATAAACTGACTGAAGCAGCATCTCTTTACCTTGCAAACTTAAGTATTTAATATGAGAAACCACTATCTTGTCATAAAAAACAGTTGCAGTAGTACACAGTCAATTTGTTTCTCGTGTTGCAGGCAATAAAGAAATTGTTTTCCAGTTTCCATGTAGTATCTTTTGTCACATAGGGTAAGTGTAAATGAGTCAGCTTTAGTTGTGGTTTTGGTTTTTTTTCTATTCCAGCAAATGTTTCTATTATACAAAAATTTTGAAGTCATTTTCTGTTAAGATATTCTGGGTCTGGTTTTATAGTTTATGTTTATTTTGGTTTATTGTGTTTTTTTAAAATGTTTTGGGATAGCTAATATATGCCAACAAAGTTTATTTGTGTATCTTAAAAAGTATAACCATGCTTTTGTGTTTGAAAACTCATTTTGCAGTACAAACATAAGAAAAACTCCCCGTTTTGCTCATGCTTGGTTTGAATTAAATAAGTTTATGTTTGTTAGGTACTTCAAAGCTGCAAAACCTGAATCAAAATGCTGCATGAGTTCCATATACTTTTACAGATATACAAAAGAAGTGCAAAGAGATGTCTCTCTAATATGGTAATGTTCTACAACTACTCTGCAGGACAACAAAGGAAAAAAGCTACAAAAAGCAGCTCAGAATTGTGCAGCTCAGCTGTGTTCACGAGTATGCAACTGCCATTGTTGACAAATGCGAGTTTCTTGTCTTGACTGCATGTAGTATGAGGTCAAGAAATATTAATAAAATTCTTTCTTAGCTGTTTATTTCTGCTTTTATTTTTATATATATTCTTGTTGTGACGTGACAGAGCATTTGAGGTCAACTGCCAAGCTGTCAATGGAGATGGAGTAAAGCACCTTTAAGCCTTCGCTAGCACAGTACTCAGCTGTGACTCAGAGAGTAAGTAACTGATTATGCTTAGCTTTCTCTACTATGGTAAAATGAGTTGCAGAGAGAACACACTGAAAGCCAAGGGCCTCTAAATACTTTTCCCTTTTATGGAATAGAGCTCCCAGATCACCACTTCCTGGAGATTGTACTCTAAGCCTACAGTGGTAAAAGAAAGTTCTCTGCATTCACTGATCTATATCTGACTACAAATTTGAGCTCAGGGTTCATTTTTTTCCTAACTATTTTAAGTAGTAAGTTTACAATAACAGACTAAAATGTTACAAAGCCCTCCATCCTCTCTTCTTTCTTTTTTTTCTTACTTTTTTCTTTACATTATCTCATCTTAGTGTGGGAATAATCAGAGTCGGCTGAATAGGATAGGTTTGGGTTTTAAACTCATTTTGTAGGTGCAAAAGTCTCATGCAGACTAAGATTGTAGATCTTTGCCTACATCCACTGTTCTCATGACGTGAGTTAATCTCTACAAGCATTTGATTTTATAAGGTAAGTTTGAAGCTCTTGCAATTCCTAAAAGACCGATGGCTTACTCTGATAAAACACTACAACAATCTTATTACATCCTTTGATAGGCTAGAGGTAGGCCAGACAATTTGATCAATGCCTAACAAAAGAAGTAACAGAATCTTGAAATTGTCTTAGTGACTAGGATGTTAACATGTGTTTATGCACCTTGATTGTTTTTAAACTGCAGATGTATTTTTTTATCTATCCTTTCAGTATCTTCTGGGACCATAATTACAGTTGTTTCAGTTGTTATCTCATTGCATTGCATATATTGTTAAAACACAGTTTCCTCTTCAACTGAAACATGTTTATGCTTGTGGAAAGGAGATAAAGCTGGCACTGGCGGCATGATCCCTAAGGCTGTTCAGCTGACAGATAAGCCAGGCTTACAATCAGGATAGCCATGCCTTCTGCACTTTGGCTCAGGGTTCAGTAAGGCTGTAAGGTGTTTGTGTAGATAGAGGTGTGAATTTTTGTAGGCTCCAAGACTGCACTCCTCCCTAATGCTCTACTGAAGAATTAAAAATATACCTTCCGGGGAAATAAGTTTTTTGAGGACATCTCTTTTCTTCCTACATTTGTGAGATGCAGATAAGCTCCTCTAATTCTTGTTAGATTGTTCTCATGAGGCCCCTTTTTTCTGTATGTTTTAATTCTCATTGACATTTACTAGGGCTCTTCTCATTGCCCAATCAAATAGGCATAAGATCACAGAATCATAGAATGTCCTGAGTTGGAAGGGCCCTGCAAGAATCATTAAGTCCAACTCCTGTCCTTGCGTAGGACAATCCCAAAATTCACATCATGTGTCCAGGGGGGTTGTCCAAATGCTTCTTGAATACTTATAGGCTTAGCTGCTTCGCTGGGGAGCCTAATCCAGTGCTCCGCCACCCTCTGGGTGAAGAAGCTTTTCCTATTACAGTATCACAGTATCACAGTATCACAGTATGACAAGGTTGGAAAGGACCTCTGAGATCATCAAGTCCAACCTATAACCCAACACTAACACCAACCATCATCTAAACCATGGCACTCAGTGCCACATCCAATCTCCCCTTAAACACCTCCAGGGTCGGCGACTCCACCACCTCCCTGGGCAACGCATTCCAATGGCCAATCACCCTTTCAGTAAAGAACTTCTTCCTCACATCAAGCCTAAACTTTCCCTGACGTAGCTTGAGTCCATGCCCTCTAGTTCTGTCACTGGTCACCTGAGAGAAGAGACCAACCCCTGACCGACTACAACCTCCTTTCAGGTAGCTGTAGAGAGCAATGAGGTCTCCCCTGAGCCTCCTCTTCTTTAGACTAAACAGCCCCAACTCCCTCAGTCGCTCCTCATAGGGCTTATGCTCCAGCCCCTTTACCATCTTCGTTGCCCTCTGAACACATTCCAGTATCCTGACATCTTTCCCAAACTGGGGGGCCCAGAACTGTACACAGTATTCCAGATGAGGTCTGACTAGTGCCGAGTACAGGGGGACGATAACTTCTCTGGTTCTGCTCACCACACTATTCCTGATGCAGGCCAGAATGCCATTGGCCTTCTTGGCCACCTGGGCACACTGCTGGCTCATGTTGAGCTTCCTGTCAACCAGCACTCCCAGGTCCCTTTCTGCCTCACTACTCTCCAGCCACTCTGTCCCCAGTCTGTAGCTCTGCATGGGATTGTTGTGTCCAAAATGAAGTACCCGACATTTGGACTTATTAAACATCATCCCATTGGAATCGGCCCATCTCTCCAATCTGTCCAGGTCCCTCTGCAGGGCCATCCTACCCTCTAACAGATCAACCCTTCTTCCCAGTTTGGTATCATCAGCAAACTTGCTGATGATGGACTCAATCCCCTCATCCAGATCATCTATAAAGATATTAAACAGGACCGGACCCAACACCGATCCCTGGGGGACACCACTGGTGACCGGCCGCCAACTGGATGAGACACCGTTCACCACCACTCTCTGGGCTCGGCCATCCAGCCAATTCCTAACCCAGCACAGAGTGCTCGCATCTAAGCCACGGGCTGACAGCTTCCCTAGGAGTCTACTGTGGGGGACAGTGTCAAAGGCCTTGCTAAAGTCCAGGTATACCACATCCACAGCCTTCCTCTCATCCACCAGGCGAGTCACATGGTCATAAAAGGAGATCAGGTTGGTCAGGCAGGACCTGCCCCTCCTAAACCCATGCTGGCTGGGCCTGATCTCCTGACCGTTCTGCAGGTGCCGCATGATTTCACCCAGGATTATCTGCTCCATGATTTTACCTGGGACCGAGGTCAGGCTGACAGGTCTGTAATTACCTGGATCATCCTTACGGCCCTTCTTGTGGATGGGCGTCACATTGGCCAACTTCCAGTCTTCTGGGACCTCTCCAGTGAGCCAGGACTGCTGAAAGATGATGGAGAGCGGCTTAGCAAGCTCATCCGCCAGCTCTCTCAACACCCTAGGATGGATCCCATCCGGCCCCATAGACTTATGAGGGTCCAAGTGGCTCAGCAGGTCTCTAACTTCCTCCTCATGGATTGCAGGAGGGCCAACCCTGCCCCCATCAACCACTTCAGAGGGCCAACTGTCAAGCAAGCTGACATCCTTACTGTTGAAAACTGAGGCAAAGAAGGCATTAAGTACCTCGGCCTTCTCTGCATCAGTGGTTACTATATTTCCCTCCACATCCAACAAGGAGTGGAGGTCGCTGCTGCCCTTCTTTCTACCATTGATATATTTATAAAAACTCTTCTTATTATCCTTAACAGAAGTGGCCAATTTGAGCTCGAACTGGGCTTTTGCTTCCCTGATTTTCCTCCTACACGACTTAACAACATCTTTGAGCATGACGTGGCTTACGTCCCCTTCTTTCCAACGACGATACATCCTCTTTTTGTTACTTAGTTCCTTCAGAAGCTCCCTACTCATCCAGGCCGGCCGTCTGCCCCTACGACTCTTCTTACAACACATGGGGACAGCCCGCTCCTGCGCCTTCAAGATTTCATTCTTGAAGTGTATCCAGCCTTCCTGGACCCCCTTGCCACTAAGAGCTATTTCCCAGGGAACTTTCCTGACCAATTCCTTAAATAATTCAAAATCTGCCCGCCGAAAGTCCAGCATCGATGTTCTGTTCCTGGCTTTTCTTTTTACATTGTTTAGAGAGAACCTGATTATCTCATGATCACTACATCCCAGACAGCCTCTGACACCAACATCACCCACCAGCCCTTCTTTGTTTGTAAACAGCAGGTCAAGAAGAGCCTCACCCCTGGTGGGCTCACTCACCAGCTGCGACAGAAAGCAGTCCTCAATACACTCTAAGAACCTCCTGGACTGCCTCCTCTCGGCAGTGTTAAGTTCCCAGCAGATATCCGGGAGGTTAAAGTCTCCTAAAAGAACAAGGGCAGCCGATCTAGAGGCAGCCTCCAGCTGCTTAAACAATAGAAGATCCACCTCCTCATCCTGGTCGGGCGGTCTGTAACATACTCCAATCAGGAGGTCAGACCTGACCGCCCTTCTGACCCTTACCCAGAGGCATTCAACCTGGTCATCACCGATCTCGACTTCGACAGCATCCAGGGTTTCCCTAGTGTAGAGGGCCACCCCTCCACCCCTCCTCTCACGCCTGTCTCTCCTGAATTATTATTATCCAACCTGAGGTCACTTCAGCACTGATGGAAGAACTGGTATCTTATTCACTAGTATCTTAGGGTTCCATGGTTTCTACACCTCTGCCTTTACTACTAGTAACAGAAGGCAGTAGCTGATACAGAAAATGTCAGAACTCCTTGCATGGAGCAAGAAGGTGGCTCCCTTGGCTCTACCCATTTGCATTTACAAGATATGATATTTGTGATATGGGTTAAGCATCATGAAATCTTTAAAGGACCTGATTTTAAGAATAATACAAGGTTAAAAAAAAAAGCTTTTAGACTGAAAAATACTAATTCAGGAGTTTTAAATCATATTGGTTATGAATAGAACTATGTCCTTGTGTATTTTGTTGAAATACCAGTAAGCAGTAGCCCTTTGGCACCTTAGAGGGCTGCAGCAGTGCCGTCAAGGTGTGCAAAGATTGTATTTGTTTTAAGAAGCCTCAGAACATGAATAAGTATATGCAAGATTTTGCTGCTTTGATGCAAAACTTAGCATTGAGGTTTTCTGGAGAGATATTAGGAAAAGATGGAATGTCAGAAGAAGAACTTTTCCTACTGATCAACAGTACCTTGGAGTTTTTGCAACATAGCTCTGTAAGGAAGTCAGAGAATAGGTTCTAATCATATCAGAGATGCACTGAACTCAGTTCCCTTCAAATCTGGGTGTTGTTAAGGTGGCATAAATTTGTATTTCTACTCTCTGTTCCCCCTTGGCTGTGCTTTCTGTGCTTCATCTCTAAGATAACACAACTTGGGATTTGTCCCTTTCTATTCTTAGACAAGCCAGCTGATTTTTCTTTCCTTTTAAAGTTTTTTTTTCTTTTTAAATCTGAAAAATCAACTGAAACTTGATGTGTTTAACAGCTCTTTCTTGTTTCAATATGACTTGCTTTACTTTTTAAGTTTTGTATGTACTAGGAACTCAACTAAGACCAGAAATAAACCACTTTGATACAATAGCTTATACAGCTCCAAGTAGGATTGCAAATGCACTTTGGCCATGACTTGAAACATTCCTGATTTTTCAGGCTGAGCATTCTGTTAAGTTGAGCTTATCAGAACCACTATAAATTCACAAGGCAAACACTGAGAGGGATTAGATAAACAGCCAATTTTATATCCCTTCTTTGTTTTTGTTTGAGTTCTTGCAAACTCAGAAATTGTGTAGAATGCCAGGATTTTGTTACAGAGATGAAAAGCAAGTCCACGTCACTTTTTTTGGTTACCTCACTTTTATCTTATCCTTGTATGCTGTTAATGGTTGGTTTTTGCAAAAATACTTCCCTGTTGAAACACACAGATATTTAATGCTACTGCTATCTCCCTAGTCTCTGTGGGTTTATTAAAATATACAGAATCATAAATGTCTGTTTTCCATCATATTGAGAACTCTAAAGGTATTTTGCCCAATAAACATTTTTAAATTTTCTTTTTTATTCATAGAAAGCTTCCCTTACTCTTATTTGAAGTCAGAGGTGGGTAAAATCATGACACAAACATGAGCCTCAAATTATTTCAGGAGGGCTAGAAATTCACCTGTAATGGATTCAAAATGTCTACAACAGCTTGAAACATGCTGTTCCTACACCATACACTGCTCTGCAAAAAGTTATGCTCACTGTTCAAAAAAAGTCTCTATCTTGGACTTCATAATGATGTCATATATGCTGCATCTTTTCAGCAGTCTTTATCAAAGAACTTCAATGAAATAATTGTTTTTCTAAACATACCAATGCTTGTGTAGTGATCATTTTTATAGTCTATTAGTTCTGTATTAAATTCCATATGAGGTGGTCTTTTATTCCTCTTATAAGTAAAAGAGAAAATTAAGCTTATAGTGTAATGCAAAGTAAATCTAATAAAAGCCTTAGATGCTTCTATAGTCCATACTGTAGGATTTTCAACACAGATTTTTTTCCATGAAAGCTGAGGTGAGGAACCTGTCATTACTGAGGTGCTTTCAGTATTTCCTGTGAATGGTTTTGTCTCTCTTTTTTTTTTTTAGTCAACACAAATTTTTTGACAATTCTTATTGTCAACCTCAATAATTGACACGTTCCTAAATCCATGTTTTCCTTTCCCTGAAAGGGAAGGGGAAACTGTAGAACCTTAATCTTGCAATACAGAGAGTCCAGACAGAAACTGTATACTAGATTGTCTCTGATAATTGCATTGTCTGTCATCTGCAGGCATCACCAAGGAGCCGAATGGTTTATTTATGAGGACTGTTCCTTAACTATCCGGTAGGTGTCACAGTAGGTCTTGTAACACACACACACTGCAGCTAAAACGGTTAGTGCTTAACATTTCTCACCTTCAGGCTACTGTACAGGCTTTAATACTAATAATAACCTTGTGAAGGCAGTCGCTCCTGTTGATACTAATAACAAGACTTTTCTCAGCTAATAAGCAATGGTTTGGGTTTTTTTTTTTCCCATTGGACATTGCTGCTATTTCACTTCAGCAGTGGCTTGCACAGTGTTGTCTGGTGCAAATGTACACTAGGTCTTTGCACAGTTCACCTAGGGCTTGCTCTTGCTCAGAGGAACAGTGCCACCATCTGAGTTGCCAGTTCTACTTCTTTCTTTGAGATCTGAGTTCACACTCTGCAGCATTAGGACTTTGTTACTAAAAGGAAAATTATGAATATCCAAGATACTCTTTCCTTCTTAGAGGATTTTTAGAAAGGGTCGTTTGGTCAAAGCCAAAACAGTAACAAAAAAGAATCTGTAAAATGGAGGGAAGAGATGGAAATAGCAACAAGATCGGAGATTGTCTGTTTTGAATGCATTGACTGTGTTGTACTTGACCTTGAAAGCTTTAGTTAATAAAACACAAGATAGCATTTTTAATTTTAAACTTTAAAACTGTTTGTTATTGTAAAGTGATCTCAGTGTTAGAGCACAACATTTTAAATGGATTTGATTTGTATTTTTGGCATCTAACACAGCCTGCAGATCACAAGGCCTCTCAGCGCTTATGCCTTCAGGCTAACTTGAAACAGATATTCTCAGCAGTGCATGGTCCTGTTAGTCCACATTGCAGTTCCACGTGCTTCACACTGTCCACCATGCCAACCTTACCTGAAGACAAGGGACAATCAAAAGAGGCACAACACTACAGTTCTCCTCCAGCCAAAGTAAGCACTCTCACAACGGTGTTTTCTGACACTTGTTGGAAACCTGAGACTGAAACCTGTTCGTGTATATTTAGAAGTTTATATAATAACATCTAATCATTGCTATATATTAGTGTGTTTTGATTAATTGATGAAACTATGAATAATATTTCAGTTGATATTCTTAGAGTTTTTCAAATACTTTATATACTAAGGAATGAGAACTGAAGTTGCTCAAATATTTGTTTATCAATTTGATCCGGAGGCTTATATGTCTCTCTGTCCTGAGCTATTTATATAAAGCTCTCCAAAAGTATCCCTCGTGATGTTATTACAAAGAACTTTAACCTCTGAGAAAAGAACTTAGGTTTGTACTTCACAGTAGTCTTGAACACCTAGTGTTGCCTTTGCAGATATGGGAGGTGCTATGCAATTCGTGTGCGTGTGAAAGATGGAAATCTGCTTTTTGGTTTGCAGTCGTTCTCAGTGTTTTATTTGCCATAGTAGTAACTACACAGAGAGCAGGTGGGGGCTCCCCAGACATATTTATCATATTGCCACACGAATTTGTGGCCTCTACAAGTTTTACACATTCTATTTGCAGGTAAACTTAAAAATCCAGTAAGAGATGATACTTCTCCCTTTTAAATAATTTATTCCACCGATAAAAAGTAATTTTATTTTCTAATAAAGTGGGCTGTTTGTTTTTTTTTTTTTAGTTGTTAGCTTAGCAGAAGTAAAGAACTTCGCTGTGATTAGAAAGTCATGGGTTACCTAGATCATCCTGTTTTATGCAAACTGGTGTAAAGAAAGAAAGGATTTAATATCTGGCACATTCTCAGTTAAAAATGTATCACTGTCACTGGATTTGAGGACACTATATTCTATGCTTTAGGTCAAAACATCCGCTAATTTAACATTGTTGGAAAATATTGTCAGCAGTAATAGCTGGTTTGTCATGCATTCCATCTAAAGTTCTTATTGTGCTGAGTGTTAGTTTCCTGGCTGAAGATAAACACCCCAGATGGATGCAAATTCATCAAACTGTTGCTGAGCATATATATTAGGTTAAGAAGCTTGGGTTTTTTTAAATCACTCATGTGAAGAGTAATTGAGCACAAAAGACTTAGTAGGTAAAACATACCCAAACAGGAAAAAAAAAAAAGTTAGCAGACATCACTGAATCTAATCCTGAATGTGCTTGTCCAAAGGGAGAAATTAAGGATTACAGCCATCTAATCTAAACCAAAATTTTTAAAAGTACTTTTTGAATACATTCTGCAGGCCTTTTATGGGTAGGTCTTAAATGAACTATGATAATATGATAGTTCATTAACTAATTAACTGTATAAACAACTTTTTTTAGGTAAATTGGTACTTCTAGGCACACAGTAACAGTGAACGGATTTTAATCAATACACTGCCTATAAGCCTACTTAAGAATTGGAGCTAGCCAATGTTGTGAGAATTTGATCTTGTTTGTACCTGTTGTGCTATTGACCTTGGGTTTGCCTGCAGTCCAATTCTACAGCATGACTATGTAATAAAATACCTTATCATTGTGAGATAAGGACTCACAAGCAAGGAGAGGGCACCACAAGGAACTAACAGATAATGGACTAATTTTCTGGTTTTGGACAAAGCTTTCCAAGGCTGGAATCTCATCTTATCTTAAGTGCTGTCTGGTGTCTAACAGTTTCCTCATTCTGTTTCTGGAGATGCTTCCCCACCTTTTTCCTGCATGCACAAATGCACATGAATTCACAAAACATTTCTGAGAAAAAGAAAATGAATCTTAATTGCATGTAGTTTCTTGCTGACTTCAAATATTTTTTACACAACGGGAAGACCTACACTTCTATTTCTCAAATTCTTTTTGAGAAAACGACTATGGTTTCCCATTCCCATATTTCTCACTGCATCCTATGCTCACCATTCTGACTAACAACAGTGTAAATGACATTCATCAAAGTATTCACCAGCTCTGTGTCACTGACAGAAGCAGCTGTGGAATTCCCATTAACACAAATGTGAGGGCAGTTAGCCTAATTCTAAGGACTTTAGTCCCTTGTTTGAAAAGTCATTCTTAGTTAGTGTGCTGTCTTGTTACAGTAAGTATTGAACATTTTAGAAGTGTTTTATACAGAATAATTTTTCCCAGCATAAATCATAAGATGTCAGAGTCGGATGTCATTTTTAGTCATTTCCATATTTTAATTTAATTACATCTCTTTCACATAGAATAATACAATATAATAATAGATTTTCACTGATATCCTTAAAAATTTATTTCAGATTTTTAGCATTAAATATAGGATTTCTAGACATATGATACATAGATAGTGCAAAGAAAATTAGATCTTTACTAGTTACGTTAAAATATTTATATTGGCTTATAAATCTCCCCACACTTTTGGGGCTGGTTGTAAGCTACCATCTTTCCCCTTTTTTTAAATTAGAGATCCCTATTTCTATTTCTAGCTTTCTCCTCTCATTGTGTCCTCAACACTATTTTACTGGCTGACTGCTGAGGAAAAGTCTGTCTCAGATGTTCCTAATGTTTCTCATACACTGATTATTACATCATTCAAGCTTCTACCTTTTTTTATTATTATTATTCCTATTTAAAATTGTATTGTACTTTTTCCAAATCACTGCATGCTACCTGTTTTCTTCTGAAGGAGATGTCCCTTATTTATTTTGTCTGTTCTCTTGTTTGTTTCAACTAAATGCAGTTACATTGAATTTCATTACCTTACTTGCTAAATTCTCAGTTAAGCACTTCCCTTAAACATCGAAAATTAAGCCGATTTAAAACCCCACCTTGCTCAAAAAAATGCTCTCTGAGACTCATAAATTTTCTGAGGCATTTCACTGAAGTGCCTTTTTCAGACCAAATTTGTTCTGAAATTCATTCCAGACTTTTAATTAATTTCTAAGAATAAGGCAGGTGTCAGAGTATTTTTTTCCAACGCTGTAAAGAACGCAAGTGGTATGCAGTGAAGCTTTATAATCCGACTGTCCTGGTCAGGTTTCTCTTTTAGCAAAGAGATTTATTTACTCCCTTTTGCCTTCAAATCTATCCAAATTTGGTTGGATTATAAAACTTTTTAAACACATTTTCTCTGTGTTTAGCGAGAGTTTGGTAGAGCTTAACTGCCAGAATCTCTGCAGATCCCATTCACCTTTGGGCCTCTTGGATCTTCTATTATGGACCAAACTATATGTGCCATTCCCTCAGCCCGGCACAAGCCTCCCTGCAGGACTGAACCACACCTGAGATGTAGGCGCAGAGCATGTGGATTGCTTCCCACCTCAGCCATAGAGGTGGAGTCAGTTTTACCCTACATTTTTTGTGGGAGGAGGACTTGGGAAAGAAAGGGAAGCAAAGACTTCGTGGCAGGCAGTCACTGGTACTAGGAGACGAGGCAGCTGTTGGGAATAGCTGAAGAGCAGGCTTGTCTGGAAGCTAACATGGAGAGGGAAGTCACAGGCAGGCAATGGGAGGATGATGGAAAACTTCATATCATTTTTGTGCAGATGTACAACTGTGAGACAGCTTCAGCTTCCTGTTAAATCTTTTCTTCCAAGATCTGCATATAGAAGCCAGAGTATGCTTCAGAGTATAGAGAATTCTTTTGATTCAAGCCAGCTGGCCCTGCAAAGACCTTCATGCTCTCGCTCTTCCTGCCCCTCCTATACAAATGTACCACAACAGGTGGCATGAATTTTCACTTGTGTAGAAGCTGAACTTCTATAGCTGCTGACCACGACTAACGTATTCTCCCCGAATGACCATCCTAACTAGCCTAGGCTGCAACCTTTATCTTTTTCTTTTCTTTTTTTCTTTTTAATGAGCTGGTTTGGGAGTCCTAATATAGACTTGAGTGACTTTAAGGCAGATGTCATGTCATTCAAAAGCTTTTGCTCTTTGGCAGTCATAAGTGTAAAGAATGTGCCTATGTACTCAGCTGCTTTGCCTTGCAAACAGGGCAGTCACCTGAATTTTTGCCATTGGCTGTTAGACAAAATACATTGTTACTTCATAACATTTCCAAGAATACTACTAAAAATTGCTTGCAAAGTATTATCGTACAATGTCAGCTGTGCACTTATATAACATAAGAGGTCAAGCTTTTGCATTCTAACATTTCCAATATTACAATGATCTTTTTATTATACTTAAATCTTGATATTATTTTCTTGGTTTCTTTCTTATCCTGCTCTCCTGCAACTGACAATGTGAACTTACTGAGGAATATCATATGACAACTATGAGTAAAAAGTAGAGCTGCATGGAATGTATATATTTTAGTTTAAAAAAAAAAGATGTTTACAACAGAATCAAGAATCCTAAATCAGCATATTTTATTGCCTTGGAGAGGAAGAAGGTCATACTATATGCTTTAATATAATACCATTTTCAAAATGCTTATAGAATTCTTTTAATTATTCAGAAAATATACTGTTTCAATAAGAGTAAAACGCAGCCCTGGGAGAGTTGTTGAAATGAGTTCTATTGTATCTAATAGATACTAGCAGTCATGTAACTGATAGCTTTCTGCATGTATATAATTCCTTCATTTTACACTCTTGCATACTTCTGTATTCTAACGGACCTTATGATGACACTAGTTTCTCTACATGATTGTAGATGACAAACAACTATTCATGGATGGCCTCTGTTCCACCTAATTGAAATTATTTCATTTTCTCTGCTCTACAATGTTGACTTACTTAAACTGTGAGCTATTACATGCTTTAGTCTGTAAATGCCTAAGTCAGTGCTTTAATAACACCTTTTATTACCTGCTTATTTAATAAATATTACTAAATATAAATGTTATTCTGAATTCATTACACTTGTGTCAGCCTCTAGTAGGTAAACATTCTTAAAAGGGCTAAGCAAAATTGAAAATAAATTTCAGTAAAAGTAAAATCATGTTGATTGTAATTGGCTTTGTGCCATGGGTAGGAAATATGCTGCAGGAGAAGCAGCAGAAGAATGGTGGGAGCCGTGAGTTTGACACCCCTGGACGAGATGATCATTATAGGTCCCTTCCAGCTGAAAACATTCTTTTCTATGCTATGCTACAATACACTATGCTATTCTGTCCTGTTCTCTGGTCCAATGACAATTAAAGTAAAAATTTCTTACGAAACTTTGTGATACAGTTTAAAAAAAAATAAACTCCAAATAATGAAATAAAATAAAATAATTGTACATACTGCAACCCAGCAAAAACAAAATTTGAGACACAAATTATTCTTTCAGTTTTACTAGTCGATTGATGGCAGTCCCTGCCACTATCAGGAAGCTTTCCCTCCACATATAATTACTCGCTCTGCTAAGATATGTTCTACTTATCTCATGATTGTACTGTAAAATCAAAATTGGAACTTCTAACAGGTGCCTGCACTTTCCCCTCCTCTGCATGATTTTGTGTGAATCACTTTTTTCAACTGCTTGACTAACTGTAAACACCAGATTGCTTAAGTAGCTTTTCAACAATACTGGGGTTGACTTTTTTTTTTTATCATGTATTTAGGGGTTTTGTGTGTGAATCTGAAGGTAGTACCTGGGGTAGAAGTAATCACTTTTTGATGACATATGAGAAATCCATAGTTCTTTATTCCAACTGGTGCATCTCCATTTGGGATATCTCAGAGGAAACAGATTCCTTCTCTTTGGCTGATCAGCATCATTGTGGTGGAAGGTGTGGGGTTAAGTTCTCAGGACAGGTTTTCATAATTTTTAAGAAGGAAAGCATACATTGATATTCAGTGCCAGTTTCTTTTGTCACTTAAAAATTATATTGCATTCTATTAAGTGTTGCAGTTACATTTTTTTTAAAAATCCAGTTAATAGGAGGGAAAACCAAGCAGAATACTAGCAAGATAATCTTACAACTATTTTCTGGGGAGTTGGAGTAGCATGTGTACACTTAATACTGCATTTATTCAAGCTTTCATTGCACACTAGTACTGTTTGGAGGGTTTGTGTGCATAATTTGGCCCTATTATACATAGCTGCTTTTTGCTCTTGCATTCAGCTCATAAATTCACTGTGTTGTACATGTACTTCTGTAGAGGAATGGTTTGCTGCAGGAAAAATCATTTTGTCTACCATTTTAAAGCTTTCTCATTAGTTCCATGCTTATCGAATTTAGTTTGCCTGCATTAAAAAAACATAAAGAAAACAGATATTCCAGGTCTCCATCATCTGTTTTTAGCAATTTAAATATAGGTTTCTAGTTCACATTTGTTTTATCAAATAAGAGCTAATTCTTACTTGGTTCAGTCATTTTATCTTTTAGCTAAATTGAACAATACACAATGTTTTCCACATAGAGCGTCAATATTCAGTGTTTTGAATTTCTGTTTAACTACATTTTTATATTTGTCACAAACCATTCAGGACACTACTGTTGAAGGGACAACATGCAGTACACCTTCTATTGTTCTTCCAGAGAATGCTGTTACGCCAGATGTAGAAATTGATAAAAATCTGGTTAACAGGTACTATATAATACATTACCAATCTATGCATAAATTGTACAGTAATTCCAGGAGCTGTTTTTCTAAAATAGTGCTTTGAAATGTATATTTTATTAAATTATGCTTGCTGAATCTCTATTTGTAATTTGATCATATTGTCTTTGTATTTTGGTGATGATTTTTTGGGTGCAGGGAAGTAAGGTGAGAGAACAGGAATATAATTGACACTAAAAGAGTAGATTTTCATGTCATACTAAACCTGATGACCTGACTCAGTCAACTTTAAATGTACATGAAATTTATTATCTTTCAGAATAACATAATTTGAAACTTAAACAAAATTGTAAATCAAAGTTTTGAATTATTTGGACTCAAAGCTATAACTTTTGAAGTCCATCCCTTACTCACAAATAAAATATGTCCTGGTGAGAAAAAATTGCTTGGTCAAATCCTTTTGTAAATATATTGTGGTATGTGTGTGCGCGTGCTACGATCTTACACCTGCTGCAAGGATTCCTCATGTTCTGTGCATGGAAATACTCAACATTTTTCTTCTGTCCAAATTTTAATCTTAGACTCAGGAAAGGAGTAACTGAGTCCAAAAAAAACTACAATTGGGCTTTTTTTTTTTGTTTCCTTTAATACTGTCTCACATGGAAATTCTTCAATTCAGTAGCTAAATCCCTAATTCTGGTCTACTAATTCTATATGTACACCAGCAGTGCTGCCTTTAGTCGTATAAACATTTCCACAGAACCAATAAGAACTTTGTACACTGATGTAGAGTTAGAAAATTAATCCTTGTAAATCTTAAAAAGTTTACTGTTTTTTAAACACTAAAGATGTAAGATCCTCCAGGTGTGCTCAGCCATCAGTGTTTGCTCTCACAAATGACTGTGTCATGTACAAAGCCTGTGTTGTCTCCTCCCTCCTTGAATTAAAGAACTAGCTACATTACCATCTTACTACAATATTCTTAGTATCATGCTGAAAAAAACAGACATTTTAGCAATAATATTTGCAATTTGTTGATATTGTTTTGTCTATTGAAAGGAAAATGCAGCAACAAAGTATGGTGTTCTTAAAAACAATCTGTTTACATGATCCTTAAATTACTGAAGTGTGTTTTAATGAAGAAGGAAGGGTTTTTGAAAAAGATGAACTTGCAAAGTATGAGTTTCTATAATGAGGTTTATCTGTCAGAGCAGAAAATTTCCAAGGAAGGCTTTGTAGAAATACTTTGCAATTTTTACTAATAGCTTTTGCAAGTGTTTTATTTTTTTTTATGCATAGCATTTTATAGTTTTTTGAACTGCTGAAAATGCTTCTTACCTTTGACAGGTTTAGCATATTAAATATATCTTTCAGAATAAATATACCTTCCTGTCCTGTGCAGAGTATCTTGGTATGATTTAAACACATACCATTTTTTATATCTTAAGGTAAGGCAGGTGACGCTACTGTTATTGTATATTGTTTCTTTCCTTACAAAAATCATTGGTAGCCTGGCATCGCTCTCTAACTTTGTTTCATAGGATAATATTCTGAAATATTAAAGTATCATGTTATCAATAACCAGCATCTTTAAAATTTTCTTCAAAAGCTAAATAAGATATGCTCAATTATTTTAATGTCCTGAGTTGAAAGCATTGAAAACTGAGTTACGGGACTTGTTTTTCCTATCTAAAAACAGATAAAACAAGTGTAGGCTACTTTACCAACTCTCTTATTACCTTTCCTCCCTTCTAGCTGTTCCCTCCTCTTTACTGTTTCAGCTGCAAAAGAAACTTCTGTAGCACCTGGAAACTGGGATAGGACCACATTCCTGATCTTGTAAAATAAAATAAGTATCAGCTGAAAATTCAAATACTTAATGTTTCTAAGCTAGATATTTGAAAGAAATTAAAGGTCTAGCTTGAATACGATAGTACAACAATTTTTGAAGCAGATGTTTGGGCCCATTCAGGTGAAAGTAAGCTGTTAAATTGAAATAATAATCCTGTTTGAAGCTGAAGACTTCAATTTTGAGTTGAGTTAGATTATTTTCAGTCTTATGATGAAGTGTAATCTTGACCTGGGATTTTTAATTTATTGACCTGCCATTAGACTTGCAATATGGGGAAAAAACTAACCAGAATATATTGATCATCAATTTACACTATCATTTGCTTGTGTTTTTAAAATGTACTTTTCCAAACTTCATGATTATTTAAGAGTAGAATTATAACGCAGCCCATTAAAAGTAGCATTATTTGCTGGATCAGCATTTAATTTTCTGCACTTATTTGAGACTTTCACTTGGTTTTCACTTTAGAAAGTTCCCATATGGTTATATGGGAGTGCCAATGTGGGAGCCTAAGAAGTTATTTCAATCAGTTTAGGAAGCACTAACAATTTGCAAAGACTAAAATTATTGTTTGGGTTTTTTTGCAATTACCATATCCACGAGTTTTATGTCTTATAATGAACTAAAGAAATACAGTTTTTCTGAGAACTAGAAGTTCACAGTGTATGAGGTTATCAGCAAATGTCAGAACTACTTTGTGAGAGAAATTTTTGTAAGTATTCCTTCTTTCTGCGATATTCCTCCATTTTTCAGTTGTTTGGAGATGAGAGAAATTACAAGAAAACCTTTTTGTTTTCATTTTTTAAACAAAGTACTTTTTAATGTTAATTTTTTGTACAGAAACAGAACTCTTTTTTGGGTGGCATATCCCCATAATATTTATTTGTTCATTTTTCTCTCTAGGCCTCGTAGTCCTCATAGGAGACACTCGAACCGTGCCACTAGGAATTCAACAAACTCACTGACATCTGTTGGTAAGAAGCGATTATCCATTAAGCTAGGATGTTTTCTTAGACAATGTGACATGCAACAAAGACATGCAGCACAAGTGTATTGACTACAGCTTTTTTTCCTGTCCATGCTGACTGTAATGCATGCATAGTGAATACTGCCAGCATGTGGAATTGTGATCATGAGTTTATGACCGTGTGGACTGCATGCAGACAGATCCAGGGAAATATGCGTATTGTTATTCTCATAAAGTTTTTAGATTAGCATGTTAGCTTAACTTTTTTAGACGTTTGGAGATATACACCCTTACAATTCTTGCTGTGTGCCCAATACTGTTCTCTAATACTGTTCTTATTACTTTTGAACAAATGGAATTTTTTAGCAAGCATCTTAACGTACACTTAAATCTCAAGTTATTTAGTTTGGTTATCATATCAGATTAAACCTTAGAAACAAGCTATCTAAGGGAAGATTTTCTTCATTTCTTCACTTGCTGTTGGACCTTTTACTACATAATTAATTCTACCAGTTTTCCAGTAGTTACTTGTGGAGTAAATTGTTATTCAAGGGGACTAATACTGTGGATGCGAATTTGTGAGTACTACTGAGACACTTATCCTGTTACATCAGTGACAAATCTCCATCAAGTCTTATTTTTTGAATGTTTGCATTTGGATTGTTATTTCTCTCCCTTTATGTATTTCCTGTGAAGTAAAAGTTGGAGGGAGTTGATAAAATGTTTATATTCTCTGGTATAAAGAATGAATAAATAAGCATATGAGACCTACCAAAATGGGGAAGAAATTAGAAATTTCAAATCAATTTTATTATTTTTATCTTTACAACAAGTTACTTTCTTCCAGCCACTAACTTAATTTAAGCCAATTATCCCTGCTTTGTGCTGCACATGGAAACAGTTTTCTGTGAAATCATGGAGTTGTGTGATCATTGCATACTTTAAAAAATACTGGGTTTTGACAGACTTAAAACCAAGCTTATCTATCAATCAGGTGACTATTCCAATAGTACTAGAGGCTTTTAAAGGGAAGCACTCTTTCTACTGTTCACTAAGGAACCTAGCTCTTAAGCATAGTGAAACAGATGCATCTGTGTCCTTTTTTTCTTTACTAAAGCACCAGAAAACATCAAAATTCTGTTCTATCAGATGAGATTATTTTTAATAATTGAGATTCAGTTAAGGACTCTGATTAATAAGTCCTCTTTACATGTGTTTATTAAGAAACTCAGATGTGTGGAGTTGTTCTTAATATGTTGAACATAGGCATGAGGATTCATGGGGCATATCTGAGTTTTCCAATACCAAAGGGATTCCTGGCAATGTCAGCAAGTATTTCTTATGAGAGACACTGATCTGCTAATGATAGCAGACCATGCATCTCTATGGTTGAAAAATGGCTACAACTAAGACTACTTTCTCTTCTCTAAGAGGTATTGCACAAGGAAAAAATCTTTATCAGCAACCTGGAGGAGAATGGACTGCACTCTCATGAAATCAGCAGATGAAATCAAATTGGGGGGATTAATTTATATATGCTTGAGGGCAGTGCTAAAATTCAGAGAGACGTAGGAGAAGTGGGAGGAATGAGCCAATAGGAAAGAAAAATTCAGCAAAGAAAATTCAGAGTCTTACATTTGGGAAGGAATAACTCCTTGCAATAAGTAGAGCCTGGGTGTTGGCTGCCTGGAATGCTGCTCTGCTAAAAGAGGCCTGGAGACCTTGGTAGACAGCAGGTTGAACATTAACCAGCAGTGTGTCTTTGCTGCAAAGAGGACTACCAATGTCTCAACTGTATTTGTAAAGGCATAGCCAGTAGATCAAGGAAAGTATTCAGTCCCCCTTACCTAGCACTCATCAGATTGCATCTCAAAAGCTGCATCCAGTTTTTGGACCGCCAGTAAAAGAAGGGTATTGATAAAGGTGAGTGAGTCTACTGGAGGGCCGCAGAGATAGTCCAGGGGCTGAAACATTTGCTCTATGAAGGAGGGCTGAAGGAGCTGGCCAAGTTTAGCCTGGAGAAGAGATGGCTTTAGGGGAAACCTAGTAAAGCTCTTCAATACCAGTGAGAAGACTATCAAGAGAACAGAGCCAGGTCCATGGCAGGAGGAAAAAAGGCAATGGACTTAATTTGCAACAAGCAAAGCTCTAAGTGGGTATAAAGAATTTTTTACTCACTGTAGAGTCAAACATTAGAACAATATACTCAAAGAGGATTTACCTTCTCCATCCTTTGAGGATTTTCAAGACAAGATTGCCTTGAAAGACTAGCAACCTGGTCCAATTTCACCACTCATTCTGCTTTGGACAGGTTGGACTAAATGACCTCCAATAGTCCTTTCCAACCTGAATTACTCTATAACTCTAAGATGTTGCTTTCCTAACTTAAGCATATTCTAATTAAATATCACAAAATGTCTCCTGTTGTAGGTCTGACTTGCCTGCAAGAAATCCAACTTCATGAACATGTGCAAAATTATAAATTTGTCAACCTGAAATAATCAATAAGTGATTCTTTGAACACTTGTTGTTTGTAAGTAGGTGCTGAGATGGGATGCAGCAGGAGAAACTAAAGGGAATTTATGGGAAAAGAGAAAATGGCAGCAAAGGGGAAGGGAAATGGAGATGGTGAAGAGGCAGAAGGCAAGGTAAATCCAGGAAAAGATGTTGAGTATAATGAGAAAAACTTACCCACTTGAGGAAGATAGAAACTGCCATGCCCTGCAGCTCTCCTCTTTTGCTGACCCAAGGAAAGTGCCATTGGAGATCCTTCTCCCAGACTTTCAACACACAAATCTTAGAGCAAAGCAGAACAGATATCTCAATTAAAAAAAAAAGGACTCCCTTAAAATTATCCAGTCTGTGGACTAGCATGCTTTTTGGCAGCTTTGAAAGTGAACTAAAATTGTGGAAATTAAAATCAAAAAATCTACTACCATTCAAAACCGCCACAAACTACCAATCCCACACTCACAAAGCAAAAGCCTTTAAGTTTTTGCTGGCTGCTTATGTCCTTAGCTCTTCTGAAGACTGATTGTACTGTAATGGCTCTTGTGAAACTTAAAAATATTTTTCTCTTGTTACCTGATGACTTCTCTCCCCCTCACACAGGCTGTTCTTTACCAAGTTATTCTTATTCCAAAACAGCGTTATAAATTCTCTTATCCCTAATAGAGGCATCAAGCTGGGTAGAGACACAGTCACAAATGATATTTCTTAGAGCACATTGTATTCACTAAGCTGTGAAGCTGTTAATGTGATCAAGTTGTTATTAACACCAGATAACTCTTCACACAACATAGTCACTTATTCAATCATACAGTTAGTTCACTCACAAAGTCACAAAATTTCTCAAAGTTACCTGGGAATAAATGTCCGACTTGCAATCTTTTGTTGATGCTGGTGTGTGCCAGCTGCCTTGTATGGATTAAGCAGACTCTTGTTCATCTGTTTACCAGTTCCTGCAGATCCAACAAGCTCACTACTCTGTCAAGTTTATCAGCCCACAAAAAACTTGCACACACTACCTTGTCAGCGCATATATTTCCTTTCTTTGGCCTGTTGTTTTGAGGCAACTCTTTCTTTGTACAAGCCTCGATGCTTTTAAAAGCCATTCATGCCAACTCACACAGAAAAGACTTTCTGACAACAGGCTACATTCTTTGCTTAATCATAGCCTGGAATGTAGTAAAAATGAATGCTCAGAGTTTAATGGTTTTGACCAATTTGGAAGCCAGGTATTAATGGGCTCTTTTTACAACTAATTAAAAATTGTATAGAAAACAGCACATTGATTTAAAGGTATAAGTGTAGGGTAGTGGCTTTCAATTTGTGGTCCATGCATTCTCCTGGATCACATCGCTAACATATCACCATAAATGGACACAAGGAAAAGCAACTTCTAACAACTCCTTCTTTAACCATTGGATATTCTAATGAGATTTGCAATTCCTTTGGAAAATTCTTGCAGGTCCCCCACATTGTAGAGATGGATGTGCTTTTTTGAAACAGCTTTGTAATTCTCGGGGCTTAAACTATTCAGCTTCTGCCTGCAGCTTGGCCAGATACAGCTTTACTGTTGCTTCTGCATTTGTGGGAAAATATCTTCCATCTGCGTAGAATAAAATCTTTATACTTCCAAACTTTGCACTTTATTCTGTAGATTATCTGCTGGAATCACCTGTATGTTAAAAGTATCGTGCATAAATCTTTACCAGGTGAGTTTGTAGGACCTCAGTCATGAAAAAATGGACATATAAAATATATGGAAATCTAAGTCTACAACAGAAATGCTGTGGCTGCTACTTGAAATGGATCTAATGCCACTTTTACTGATAAATTAGAAAATCTTTATTGGGGACACAACCAGAAAATCCAGCTTCACATTTCAGAGCATCTTTGACCATAGTGACTTAATCTTAGTGGGTTATCTGTGTTTTTGAGGATTTGTTCTGTACTTGCAAATATAAAAACATTAGAAATGAGCAGACACGAATGTTTGTTAAATGCAAGATGAAAGCTAAATTTATAGATATGTTTTGTACTTGCTACTCTGAAATGCCACAACCTATCTGGAAGTATCTAATTCTGATGTTTTCTATCCAGATAACAGTGGTCATGTGATTGACCTGGTAAATGATCAGCTACCAGATGTCAAAATATCAGAAGAAGACAAAAAGAAGAACCTTGAATTACTTGAAGAAGCAAAGAAAGTAAGTGAGAGATTTCTAATGCGCAGAGGCAGAAAGTCAAGAAGCAGCTTGCCAGAGTCACCAACAGGTAGGTGCAGATTCTGAAAATTGGACTAAATACTTCAAAGATCTGCAAAGGCACATACAAGCATCTACTATAACACATACATACAGGTTTTTTATTTGAAGGTCAGAATCCCTCTGCCCCTCCTCATATATAAAACAGAAATGGCAAATCTCTATATTCAGATGTAACAGTGGAAGATGGTGTAAAATTTGGGTGCATGAGTGACACACATCAAACATTAACAGGAAAGCATGAAGTATTTCTATTGGAATCTAAAGAATGGTCACAAATTTCTCTTTGTGAAGATTTTCCCCCTAAAGTTCCTACGTATATAAAACAAAATTTTAATGGTGAGATTCATACTGCTGAAGAAACAACCCCCCAGACATAATTATAGACTATTATGCCAAACATAGTCATAAACTAAGCTAAATGGACCAGATCCTCCTTTAAAAACAGCAGAATCAAATGTTTTGTTCTAGAATGCCGACTGAATTTGTTTATATGAAGTGTTTGAAAACTAGGACAAAATGCCATTTTATCATGAAGTGTGACTTTCATTTAGCTTTAAAATGCCAATTCAAAAGCAAAGTTCTGTCTTAAAATTGTCTTGTTACTTTCTGGAGATAAAAAAAAAACAACCAAAAATCCTATGCTTTTTAAAATTCAGTTTTCCTTTCCCTTGTCCTAAATTCCTTGTGAATCCTTTTCTTGTGTCTACTTCTCTGCACTGTTTACAGTATCAGAACACTGAGGAGACTAAGGATTCTGTATATCAACAGAATTGTATTGGTTTGGGCAGATATATGAGAGAAAACCTGCTCTAAGTTCCTAATAGCCAAGTATGACTTGGCAATTAAAATGACTTGTCAGGTTCTGGATGAACACAGCTGATGACTAGGAGATTCGTGTTTTAATCTTATCTGAATTTTAAACATTCAGAAGCTGCAAGCCTAGAAAGTAAAATTACGGGGGCTTTTGTTTGGTTTTGTCTTTGTTTTATTGAAGCAGTTTCCCCAACACTTGGTCCTAAAGTTTCACCGGTAGCATCTCGGAGCAACTCTCTCACTCTTCCAGTTCCATCAGGTAAATTGATCTTTGCACTCCCAAACTTTAACTTATATAAGCTAACCAAAAATGTAATTTTTATTATCTTTTGAGGAGAAGTAAAAATCTGTAGATTCAAGCATGCCCTCCTAAATATGATGAAGCTCATGAATGCCCACAATATATACATTTACATAATAAGTATTTTTAATGATATTTTTATTCCTGTGATCCTGCTAGGTTACATGTTCTATTTTTTTATTATTTTCAATAGTGATGTGTTGAGAGTCTTTAACGATTTTTTAATCTTACTATATTTTAGATATTTTTTTCTCCTTTCAAATAGTATTTTCCACATTTAAATTTTATGGAACTGTGCATATATGTGTTTGCTAATTCTGTAGCTGTAAAAATTTTGAGGAAAACCTCAGGATATGCCCTAATTATGTGTGTGTCTTCCTAGGGTCTGATGTATGCACTACCACTGGTGTTGAGTCAGTATCTCCAGGGCAGGTAAGGAAGAGCTAACAGTCTGCACAGTTACCTTGTTTATTACAGTACTACACTACACTATACTGTCCTATTAGTCCCTGAGGAAAACAGGATGTTTTGAATACCATTTTACATACCAAGACTGGATTATTGATAAGTTTTTTTCTGCAGAGTGAGGGACTAATAAATGTTAGCTCTGAAGACAAAAATCTGCCATGAGGTAATGAGTGCTGAAAGATCATAGAGATGCATTAAGTGTAGAAAATGGAATAAGATCCAATATTACCCTAATCTATGGAAAAAAACTAATCCCAAAGTTTACTCCATAAATAAATGTGACAAGCAGTGTAAAATTTAAGAGATTCAAAGTTCTAACATTTGCAGCATAGATGTGAAAGATAACCTTGTAAGGCAATTTTTTTTCTTTTTTATTTTGCTAGAATAACAGAACTGTGAAAGAGGATGACAGGCAAACTGCAGAGGTAAGTGTTTCACATTGTGTTGAACAAAATCTGCCTGTTTGTCTTAGCATATGTATGACTGTTATTTATGTGACTAAAAAGGCTAAAACACTGTTCACTAAGTGAAAAGAAAATTATACTGCTCTAAGAAATTGTGAAGCACGTGCAAATGTAGTGGAAGGCCATGGGCTTACAGCTAGATTTTATATCACAAACCCTGCTCTAGCTCAGTTAAAATCACTATATTAGATGCCTTTATAAGTAAAGTAAAAATATCTACAGGAGCCACTTGGATGTATGCTGGTGTTTCAGACATACATCCTCTTCCAGACCCCTTTGGTTCAGTGGAAGAGGTGACTGTATCTTGTGTTCCGCATCACTGATGGGACATTACCACTCCACATAACTATTGGTGGATCCTGATTTGTTTTAAGTAATATCAGATGGCTGTTTAAAGAGATTTTGCTATGTGTGAACTAGGCAATACTTACAAAATCAGTACAGCAGCAGAATTTTGAAGCAGTAACTACAAAGGAGAGCAGTAGCAACATATCTAAGGCAGACCTGACACTTAGACTCTTTATTGGTTGCTTTAAATTGCTGATACAGGTGCAGTTAGAAAAAATACAGATTCTGCTGAGGTATAGGCACACATTCTTTTACCAGTTCTCCTACGGAGATTATAAATTATAATTATAATTATAATTATAATTATAATTATAAATTATAATCTATGGTACTGTACACAAAGTAATAAGAAGAGAGAAATTACAGTACTGTGTACAAGCCCATGTTTTTTCCCTTGGGAGGTTAGAGACTAACCAAAAACAATGAAAGGCAAGTTACAGTGCAAAGATACGGACAAACTTTACATTAACATGAAGAGAAACTTGGTTATATGAGGATTGCTATAATGGACTCTGCAATGAGAGAAGATTATCTCAAAGGTTCATAGAAGAGACTCCCAATTCAGTGTTCTTTCAAGTGCCTTTAAAAAATTATTTCTCTTGCTAAGAGCACATGTTTCAAAGCAAATGCCTCTGAAAAGGAAATGTCTTTTTACAGTGAAAAACTGTCCCGGGGCAGGAGAAAAGAGAAATGTGTACTTGTTTCTCTGTTTTATGTGTGTCCCTCTACTTGCAGAATGCTGCAAAAGGATTAATTGATCGAAGGCAGAATGATCAAAGAAAGATTTCTCAGGGAAGGTTGGTTCCTCGTTCTACTGGGTTTGAAAACTCCAAAGAGAAGCTCTCAGAACAAAAAGAAAACTTTGATCCACGTAAACATATGGATACTTTACCTAAATGCTCCCCTTCAGGTGGTGACAGTGGAAGAATGTCTCTTAACACTTGCATGAGTATTTGTGAAAATGAACTTGGAAAATCATTCCTTAAGAAAACGAAAGAAAGTGATGTTCCTTTAAGAACCCATCTACCAGGACCAGGAATAGGAAATATAGACTCAAAGCTAAAAATTCCTGTTCCAGAAAAGAGGGACCATAAAGTTTCATGCAAACCAGAATTTAAGCTGTGTGGACTGCGCCCTCCTCTATTACGGGCTGTATCATGGGATAGCTTGGAGCCTGGACAGAAAGACAAAACACCTTTAAAATTACCTTCTGAGGAAGATAAAAGCCCTGTGGCTGGTAATAAATCCAACAATCAATTCAAAGCATTTAAAGACCTTCAAATCCAAGTTCAACCTGTTCGAATGCAGAAACTGACAAAGCTCAGAGAGGTGGGTCCTAGTCGTCAGCTGTATCCTGTTTTAAAGTTATTTTCATCTTACTAAACTTTCGTCTTGCTTACCAATTTTTATCATTGCAGGAAACGTACAGTAACATAATGCAAAACAGTTTCAGCAAAATCAATACAGTATCGTATCATGTTTTTCCTTTGCAACTTCATCAAATTGTAACCTGTAACTGGATTTCATGGAATTATTTCCTTTCATAGTTCTCTTCAAACATGCATCAACCGCACTGTTGCATGTTCAAGGTGTACACATGCATGTGCATATGCTCTTGCACATGCAGGTGTTGGCCCCCAGAAAGGATTGTAATGCTGGTGTTAGGAAAGTACTGATTGCTTTCATTGTGGCAGGTGTATCTAAAACACCATATATCTCATTTTTGCATTGTTTATATGACCTATAAACAGGATGCAGTTGATTAACTATCATGTCATTTGTAAAGCATACTTGGGACTAATGTGATCTGTTTTGATTTCTAAAGAGAATTTTAGATCTGAAGAATCTTTCCTTCCTCAGGATGTAACAACATTCTTTTTACAACAGTCACTTACGCTCTTTTACTTCCTTTGTTTCCCTGTAGTATGCTCTTTCTGCTCTTTCAGAATTGACCTCAAATCCACAGTTTCTCACAATATACAGACTAATTGACTGATTTCTGTGCGAGTGGGCTGAGACCTACATATAAATACAAATCTTTAACCAAAGTTTGAAGACATTTACTATACTCTTGATTAAGGGATTAAAGCACTACATACCATATACTGTTTGTAAGCTTCCTTTGGATTTAATAATCACTTCTACATTGTTCAGCTGAGTGTTTCTGAGTCATGTATTGGTTGGTATTCTCCTTTCTAAGAGCAGTATTCCTGTCATTCAAGAATGCTAGCTTTTGCAATAACATAGCATTTGCAAGATCTCAGGGGACATGGAATTGGTTTGTTATGATTTTTCACTTATTGAACATTCTTGGAAAATATTCAGTGTCCAGAGTTTTAAAACTGTGTGTCTCTGACAGTAAGGGCAGATAGAAATGGCCAGACTCACAGTTCTTAATTCTAATATGGTGCAAATGTGTCATCTTCTTGAAAGACAGACTTGCACTGCAAAATCTATAAACTAATCTGTTGTTAAATAATTGTCTAAATGATTGAGAAAAACTAAGAATTAAATTCTAAGAATTAACCAGTGTATTTAAAAACTGGTTAATCTCATGAAATTATAAAAATGTCATGAAATGATAAAACACCATCATAAAAAACCTACCATGTGTGCATAGCAAAAAATAACTTTGAAAGAAAAAAGCAGTAATAATAGTTCCTTTCCTTAACAGCCCAATTAGAATATTTTCTGTGACCTCCAGGAGTTAATATTTTAAGATGAATGCAGGGCTGACAGGCGAGGATCTCAAATTCTACACTTTGGTTAACTCATTCCCATTGTACTCTGTGGGAATGGCAGCTTAGTTATTCATCTTTTCCTGTTTATATAACATACATACTCTTAGCATATATGTACTGAAAGTTCTGATTTTAGAGACACTTGCACCATATAATTTTTATAGTCCTGGAAGCTACTAAGCACAAATAGAAGTTAAAATCAGAAAATTAATACAACATGATATATAATTCCAGTTAAGTGAGATTTGAATTGTCTCCAGTAGGAATTGTCTGCTTATAAACAAAAGCAGGTGTTTGTGAATTTTAAACATTTGAGAATATGGAATTAGAAAATGTGGAGGTGATAGAAGAAGAAATAAGATAATAAGGTTTAATCCTGGAGTACATTCTTTCCTATCTGTAAAGAATAGAGGCAGCGTACAGTAACAGTGAAGTATTAACTTGCTGCTGCAGCGTATTAAGCTTTGGAGTGAATCAATCCTACTGAATATGTCAAAGTGGCAAAGTCTTACATATCTGATTTTCTGAATTTTCTCTCCTTTCTGAGGTACTTACTTGTAACTACAGATATATTAAAAATTGCTTTTTTTGCTTTCATTTAGTGAAATTCATCTTTTCTACTTGAACAGGAGGCACATGTTGCAAATCTCTGTTTGTATGACCAGGAATTTTTAAACACTTGCATTAATGGAATTTGAAATATGTAATATTTAAGAGTGTTTATGTGAAAGTATATGTATCCATGCAATGTAGCATCTGATATAACAATGTATTTTTATATTTATTAACTATAGTAAATGTTATATTCAGTTTTCACATGGCAGGGATGTTTAAATTGAACTTTCTAGTTAAGTTACTTAGTAATGTTACCTTTTTCTTAACAGGAGCATATTTTGATGAGAAATCAAAATTTAGTTGGACTTAAACTTCCTGAACTTAGCGAAGCAGCTGAGCAGGAAAAAGGTGCAGTATCATAAAAACTGGAAGGAGTATTTGTTTGTTATAAACTGATTTTTATAACTGAATAATATATGGGGGGGAGGGGAATCTTTCTCTTCCATTGCAATATTAGTTGTAATGAGCAGTCATGGAGGAGGATAGTAAATGATGAATGAGAGAGATCTGTAATGGAAGTACCTGAATTTCTTGATCATCTGAGCCAAGAAAATAATGTGGGTATTACTACAACCAAATGGAAAGAGGCATACCTGGAACAGATCTAGCTTGTACTTAATACTTGGAGTACTGTCTCCAAGTTTCAGTGACTTTCTGGAAAAAAGTTTCAGCAGCGATGGATTGAATGGAAGTGACCTCTGCAAGATATTGCCACCACAAGGGTGAATTTGATCCTTGAAAATATAAATAAGAAGGGGAATTCTTTATTCCTGCTTGTTTATTTTAGTATATATGTGGCAATTATTGAAATGGTATCTTCACTTCTCATCCAGAGCTCTACATCGATACGGATAGGTAAGAATAAGGCCAAAGAAGAGACCTAAGTCTGGTTAAAATAATAATATGCTTTGGAATAAGTGTATGTGTGTATGTGTGTTAGCTCAATTTGTGTGATTTTTAGTAAGGAAAACACTTAAAACTCTACACAAATCAGGAAACAGAAATCTGGCAACAAAAGTTTTTTTCCAATTGAACACAAGCAAATGAGATTTGATGCCTGTAGCTGCATCTAAAAAGCTTCAGAATAGAAATAAAGATCAAATATATACTTCTGAGGACAGTTCAACAACTGGAAGAGATAAATAGCTGTAGTGTTGAGAGATCAATTGAAAACTTTAAACCAAAACTGCGTGTTTGTTTGGAAGTAGTTAAGTTAGAACTTTTTCAGAGTGTTTTTAAAACTGTAATGGAGATAGTTAATATGAAAGCAGCTGAAACTGATTGTCCGAGATTTGGTGCAAAGACAATTTCCATTTTTTGTAATACTGTTCATCCTACTAATTCATAGATTTGCTTTGGGACTGTTTTACAAGCTCTTATAGTTTCTGTTGCACAGGGGGATTGCTGAGATAATACAATTCTTGTTATCTCTGGGAATAGACTAATCCTAAATCTGAATGAAATAAGATTAAAAGAAACTTGTTGTCCTCCTTCTGTATTTAGTGATTATATCTTTGGATTCTTAGATATGGTAATATTAATCCTGTCACTCTGCTAATATATCATGTCCCAGAAGTTATTTAGCAGGCTATGATTTGAAAGTGTAAAATAGTTTTTATCAGCTCGTTACATAATTTTAGCAAACTTGAAATTTCTGAGGAGAACAGTTATTAAAAGCTGAGCATCATTTTATCCAGCTTTTCAACCAAGACCTCCTGACTGTCATGAGCTTTTTAAAGTCTAGTAACTTCTCTGAATGATAGCCAGATTACTAAGGGTCAGCTCCTTGTCCTCAGTGGGGAAAACAAGCGAGAGGTCAAATTCTTAGTTCATTTGTTAGGGAGACTTACTTCCTTACATTGTCATAAAAGCCATCTTGTGCTTTTTAACTGAAGCAGTAATTTTGCTTAAATAATAGCATATAGCCAGATACTTCATTATTACAGTTATAAATCAAATATACTGGCTCCATCATGTTTTGCTATCAATGCCAAGTTATTGTGATCATCTGAGTAAACACAACTTTGTAGCTACAAAAGTCTAGATAAGTGGGAAATATTAGATCTGGAGATATTGTGGTGTCAGGCTGGTATTTTAAGGGCACACACATGACTGTTCTTAAGGAAAAGAAATCTTCCCACATCTGAAATTCAGACTGAGGAACCTGACTTTCCTGTAGGAGAGTCCTTCATTAAATTCTGGCATGACAGAAGGAGATAAAGGAATTACTATAGATGAAATTGAATAAATGAAAATTAAAAAGTTAAGCAACAATTTAAAAAAAGAAAGTTTGAGTCATATCTTGGTCCTTATGAAAGTGACAGAAATTGAGAATGTCATTATAACCTTTATGTCCTGTTTAACTGATCATGCAATGCAAACAAACGCATGTTGTAGTTCGTCACCATGAATGGTGGACAAAATCTGTAGCATAGTATATTATACTAAATTTCATCTTGTCAGGTGGCATTTAAAGCTTCAGAAAAATGACAGCACTCTATTACAAAATCTGAACTAAAATATTCCAGAAATTATGTAACTGGCAATGCACAAATGCAAAATGTTATGTTACATGTTTCAGTAACGAATCCAGGTTCAGTTTGAATTCTAGGATAAATACTAATGCAATATATATTCTTCAGTGCATTAGAGACTGTCAGAGAGTATATTACTTCAGTCTTTCTACATAAAGGATGGCGATTGTACTGATTACTTTTGTTGCCACTGCTCGAAAGGAACACAAGGAATCTTTAGCAGTAACAGAGAGATGAGTGATGTTTCACTGTACAAAACAAAGGAAGTAATATCCTGCACAAAGGGCAGGACCTTTTCTTGTTGTTCACTTTTGCTCCCAGTAGAGTTGGTGTAAAATTCTCATTGACTTTAAAAAGGACACAGTTATGCTAAAAATTCATATTTGGCTCTGAGATGCTGATTGTTAATAGTTGATGCATGACTTTTCAAATAACATTAAAAGTTTTTTTATTTGAAAATGTCTTTAGGTCCTTCACCTCTCCCTTCCCCCACTGAAGAGGAAGAGACGAAGAATAGCTCTGATGTCATGCCCAGCATTCCTGATGTATTGCTGCGAAAACTACGAGTGCACAAATCACTTCCGGGAAGGTAAAAGCTCATTAAAAGTAGAAAGACATCATCCGGGGGAAGGCACACTAACGGTTTCCAGTGAACTCCCTTTATGGAGTTGCATTTGTAGGGGTTCCATCCAAGTAGAGAAATTGCTGCATCTCAAAACGTTCAACACAGATTTTCTGTAAAAATCTGGGGAGTGCACCAGCTTCCGGTAACTGACCAACTTTTAAAATTAGTTTGAAAGTTCTACATAAAAAGTCTGAAAGCTAACTTGCATGTTGCAAGTACATTTTTATACACATTTTTTTCCACCAGGCTGTCCTGGTTTTCAGGATTGCTGCTGCAGACATAAATTCATGTTGAAAATGTTAGAATTTCTTTCCCCCAGAAAAGTAATCAGGACAGATAATGCTTTCCAATGGTAAAATTTGGGCAAGTAAGAATTCTGCTGTCACAATTTTTCAGGGAAACAGAGTTTATTTTGCAAATGTAGTTGAAGGACTTGCTCACAAATTCCTTGATCTTGGGGCGTAGGCACTTACAAACAGATTACTTAACACCTGTCATGGCTCAGGAGTTTGTCCTTTCCCTGTTATGCAATCTGAAACAACATTTCTGCCTGTTCTAGATGTGTAGGGTAGCCCCATACAAGAGATCATTTGAAACTAGACCTATTGCTGCATAATGCAATGTAACCATGGCAAGGGGAATCCTCTGGTCCATGCTTGTCTGAGGTGGAGTCATAATAGAATGTATCTGCCAGGTGTTTGTCTAGACTTTTAGAAACACTCATTTTCATTCTTATTTGAGTTTACTGCTATACAAACATAACACTTTATTAGCAGAATTTAAGTGGAAATTTCCTTATTGGGGGAGGTTTATGTTTAAAATCAAACAAAAGTCCATAACTTCAAAAAATATTTTGCCACGGCCCAAGGAATCTGAGGAAGAAAGCTCAAATTAAGCATTTATCACTACATACCTTGCCCACCTTGCAACACTCATAGCTTTAGAGACTGAGCATATTTTATTTGGTATTGCCTTAGAATAAAGCTAAGATTCTTTCGTATTTCTATATAAGCCTGTGTTTTGATAGAAATAAAATCATAACAAAAATGTTTATTAGGCATTAAAACAATTCACAGAATCACAGAGTTTTTTGGCCAAAACTATTCCTAAGTTCACCCATATGTTTTTATACTTTAAATACTAGAGCTCTTCAGTCGTTTAAAGCAATCAGTAAATGTTCTCTGTGTAGATGAAAGAAATATTTAACACTTGTTCTGAAAGAACTGTTATGCACAGCATTTTATATAAATGAGTGCATGAGGTGAAGAAATTTGAAGAGACCATTGCTTAATTTTAAACAAATACTGAAAATAAAAGTGATTTCATAGCTAAGTATAAAGTAGGTAAATGCTGAACTCGTTTTGCGGATCAGATAATATACAGATCTTCGTTTTTTCAGGTAATATTCATTAACTGTTTGGGTTAATCTATTGAATAAATACACACATAAATTTTCATTTTTATTATAAATTTCTCAGAACATTCCCAGCCAAAGGAAAGACACGTAATTTATCATTCTGTTCTGTGTTATATAATACATACACATGCTTGAACTTCCTTCTAGAAGGGCTAATCCTTCTAGTAGGCTTCCCCTAGAATAACCATAAGTGGTATGAATACTAATACTTTAGGCACAAGATGGTCTTCCAACACAAGGGATGTACTGGCCTCCCTTTTTCTAGTCACTATTCCAAGTATCAATATTTTTCTACCCAACAAGAAAAATCTGCTGCGCATTGATGCCAGATGCATTGCTTTCTACATTTGGGATTAATGGTGCAATGAATATTACAATAATATTTGAAATTTCTGAAAATATCATGTCTGCACAGTGCATGAGAGGTATGTCACCCACAATTCCTACCACTGCCATCCACTAGAATTTGTATATACAGCTTCTTTTATGTCCTACATATGTTTCTTTTCTTTGTTCATTTGCATTTGTTCATTTGTTCAACCTGCTGGTTGACAGGAAGCTCAACATGAGCCAGCAGTGTGCCCAGGTGGCCAAGAAGGCCAATGGCATTCTGGCCTGCATCAGGAATAGTGTGGTGAGCAGAACCAGAGAAGTTATCGTCCCCCTGTACTCGGACTAGTCAGACCTCATCTGGAATACTGTGTACAGTTCTGGGCCCCCCAGTTTGGGAAAGATGTCAGGATACTGGAATGTGTTCAGAGGAGGGCAACGAAGATGGTAAAGGGGCTGGAGCATAAGCCCTATGAGGAGCGACTGAGCGAGTTGGGGCTGTTTAGTCTAAAGAAGAGGAGGCTCAGGGGAGACCTCATTGCTCTCTACAGCTACCTGAAAGGAGGTTGTAGTCAGGCAGGGGTTGGTCTCTTCTCTCAGGTGACCAGTGACAGAACTAGAGGGCATGGACTCAAGCTTCGTCAGGGAAAGTTTAGGCTTGATGTGAGGAAGAAGTTCTTTACTGAAAGGGTGATTGACCATTGGAATGCGTTGCCCAGGGAGGTGGTGGAGTCGCCGACCCTGGAGGTGTTTAAGGGGAGATTGGATGTGGCACTGAGTGCCATGGTTTAGATGATGGTTGGTGTTAGTGTTGGGTTATAGGTTGGACTTGATGATCTCAGAGGTCCTTTCCAACCTTGTCATACTGTGATACTGTGATACTGTGATAAAATGGAATAGCTTTTTGATGTTTTGGAACAATTACAGGGAATGAGAACCTGTAAATTCAAACACATGGGATGACTGCCTTTAAGTGAAATCGTGCACTGTAATGTTGTCTATCTCATTTCCTTTACAGTATTTGATGAAACTGCATTTTGGTAACCTTTTTTTAATTTTTTGTATAGTCAGTAATCATTCTTGTGGTGGAAAACTCATATAATCAAATACATACTTTTTCCAGTGCCAGAATCAGGGTCAGAATCATTGTTAGCTAACTTCTAACAAAGGTAGCAATCACAACAGGATAGTTCAGTATACAGTGAGCTGGGTTTTGAATTCTGCCCACCTGTGACTATCTGTGATCATCATCACAAGTTGTCAACAGTCCAAAGAAGGACAACAGGTAAAGATAATGATCCGACATATAGCGTACTAAATCACGTGCAACTCCAAAAGCGTAATTTCTGTCTTACTCTTCTTGCTCTTTTTCTCATGATTTATCACAATGTAGTGTAGATTGCAGTATTTATCAGTTGTTAGAAACTTTGGCATGTTTTTGCCAATACTCAGGAGATACTGTGCTGCTGCTTTAAAAAACAAAAAAGGGGGGTTAGCCATAACAAGTACAATATAATTAATTAAATACTGGTTTCACTGAAAGAAACCATAAAATGTTTAAAAGGAGGATGGGTTTTTTTCCTGTTCTTTTCAATGAAATATTGCAATAGCTTTGTTTTTAGAGACAAAACTAATTAAAATGCGAATTTTTTGCTTTTATATCTAGCTCCCCTCCACTTACTGAAAAAGAAGTTGAGGTAAGTACATTCTTAAACTTATTGTTTTAGCAATATGCCTCAATATACAGTGGTTACTGTAAGTCTAAGGGTGGTTCCTAGAAACAGTGGGATTTTTTTTTTCAAGAAATATTTATCAGAAACAAACCATATTGAGCTCAATCAACATAACAATTTCATTAAATATGAGCAGTTGTCCCAGGTAATGGAAATTGTAAAAAGACTTTTTTGTGCATTCTTTATAATAAAATACCCATACATTTTGAAAATTATTATAATATATTTAAAGCAGTAATAAATTTGAGATTTAATGAGACCAGAAACTAAATTATTTAAATTGCATTTTTGTACAGGCCACTAGGAGCTTTGGGGCAGTTTTTAATAATATCTTGCCGTTAGGTTACATAATTCTTAACTTTTTCAATTCAAGCCTTTTTTTTTTTTTGGTAGGTTGCTCTTTAGTTTTCTGGCTTTGTTTTTTTCTTTTTATTCACATACCAGTCAAGAAAAATATCTTTATTTGCACAGCTTCAACCCAACTGTTAGTTGGACTGTTAGCACGTAATGCTTTGCAAAGTATTAATCCTAAGAAATAATGCATCTCATAAAGGAAGAAGCAGTCTTTCAAACAAACACAAGCAGAGTGCAAGACAATAAAAATGTTCACGCTTAATCTTTTGCTGGATTCAGTGGTAGGTGTTTATCCCTTAGGTAAAACAATGCTTGTGGTGAGCTCATCCCTGGACTTCCTCTGCACAGAGTATCTGTTTAAAAACCTTGGGGACCCTTGGAGGAAGTCCAGCTAGAAAACAGATCCATTGTGATTCTGATACTTCTGGTAGGCTGCTTCCTTCATTGTGTCTCTGCTCTGCTGATCTCCCAGAAAAACATTCAGGAAAAGAGGCAGCAATACATTTATGCATATTTTAGAAGAATTTAAGAGAAGTTATTTTTGAACCAATCTAATTTTAAAAATCTTTTAATTTTTCTGTTGCAATACATATTTAAGCACCGAAGTTTGTTAACCACATACCTTATTCATAAGTTGTTATTCGAAATTATATTACTGTGACACTTATTTAAAATGCCTCTTTTTTTTTAATCCAAACAGAATGTATTTGTACAACTTTCCTTGGCCTTTAGAAATGACAGTTACACCTTGGAATCTAGAATTAACCAAGCAGAGAGGGAGCGAAATCTTACTGAAGAGAATGCTGAGAAGGAACTGGAAAACTTTAAAGCAGCCATTACGGTAATTAAAACAACAATAATTATTTTTCTGAACTATGCACATGAAAGTGTACACATATTTGAAATATGTGAGGTTATACTTGCTTATCCTTATTCTAAATTCAGCCCCAAAACTTCATTTTCTGCTGCTCGAGCTCCTGACTGCAAGCTGCACTCTACACAAGAGCATTTTCTGCCAGAGTGGGCCACCATTGTTGGAAGTGCATAGAGGGTGTTTCACTGTATTTAGCAAATTTCAGGAATGAGTACTATGAATTTGCTATTCAATCAATGGAATAAGCCTGAGATAAAGTTAAGAGCATTCAGAACTGCAATCTGAGCACTGCTCTCCTGGGCAAACCTTCTTCAGCAGTATATTGGAGGTATGTGGTTAGGTGACATACTGCAATGATCCGAAGCCTGTCTCCTGAGATTTGTGACTTGAAAGGTCTTAACTGCAGATATAGAAGGCAGTATAGGAAACGTAACAGCAAGAATTACTTAAGGAATACAGGCAATTTCAGGATCAGGTTATGGGCCTGAATACAGTTTTATTCCAGCTGTCCCTCCCTGATGTTCTTTTCTAAGCAACAGTTTTCAGTCCTTGACCACTTTCTCTGGGTTGTCTAACTGAAATGACAAATACGTCTGAGATGTGACAACTTATCTGCTGTACATGCTTTTGTGAAAAACAGGAATGCATAGTTAGAGACCCTTAATTAAATACCTACAGACCTAATTCACATATTACAAAGAAGTACTACTGTACTTTCGAGAAATAGTTAGGAGAAAATATGATTATTCCATTTATTTTATCAAGAACATTATCAGGTAAGAAAGGATAAAATTTTTTAAAGTTTGTGATGTTTACATCTTTTCATCTGCAATTTCAAATCTTTATTTCCAGTTTAATTTTTCCTGCAGAAAAAAAAATTGAATGCTTTGCTGATCTTCCTTCTGTTCTCTGTTTAAAGAGCAAAACCATTTTTTCAATATAAGGTGTTTATTTGTTACAATATTTTGCATACAAACATGTTTTTGCAACTAATTTATAAGGGCTCTAAAAATAGAGAAAAAGAAATAGTTTCTTAGATTTGATATGTATGTCTGTTAAGAATCCTTAATCAGGCACCAATGACCATGTTGCCAGCATGGGACAGATATGATTAGCTTTTTCCTCCTTTGTGCAGTTCTCACGCTAAAGTCTGGCTTTTACAAGCTTTTTTACATAATTTATAACAAAGTGGAAACCACCATTCATGTGAAAGCTTTTGTTCTATACAATGGAATAAACAAACAAGCAACTAAATGGAGTGATGGCTTCTGTATAATCTATAGCATATTAGACCTAGACTTCTTCAAAGTCCGTGGGAGGTTATCTTCATTTCTCTAGGACAGGCACGTCAGGCACAATGACAGTTTTACCAGTTTTTATTATTTTTTTAATCATATTATGATAACTGATGCATGAGCTTCGGATTTGTTTGAAAAAGCAAGCAAGTTACAGTTGCCAAGAAAAACTTGTAAATCTGATGTTCTGTATGTGTTTTTTTCAAACAGATCCCCTTAGGCCTTCCTTCTTGCAGTCAAATTTCGGCTGAAATTTGTTATACCACTAGCTTTAGTGATAAATAAATTCAATATATTTTTGTTGTTGTTGCCGTTGTTGCCTTCGTGCTGAATTCAGTAGGCTCATGACTGTGTTTCTACAGCAAAGGTTTGCACTCCAAACGCAATTTCTGAAATGTCTCTACCCAAAAAGTTGCTGCACATCACTCCCTTCTTTTGAAGGGAGGGAGAAGGAAGAGGAGGAGAGGTTATTTTTTTCACACAGATAATCTCAATGCATTGAATTATTCTTGCAGTAACGCAAATGTGGGATTGCAGAGAACTAGGGCACAATGCAACTGGACAGAGGGAGAATTGTGTGACCAGCAACACAGGGATTAATTATTTAAGACATCTCAATTCCAAAACTGGTACATCCTGAAAATGCACTTTAAGAATATAGAAATCATTGAGCATCACAAGTCTTCCTGTAAGTCTGAACTAAATTGTATTGAGCTGTCTCATACCAAACTTTTCTGCAAACAGAAAACTCATTCAGTGGAGAGGTACTCAGTAAGGATTTGGCTAATACGACATATACATTCACTCTTGCTTTTGGTAACTAATCCCAAGGATTAGTGCTTCAGTGCTTTTCAGTATTAATCTGAGCTACCAAAGTGATGATATTAATCCACTACATAAATGTGTGTATTGAATGACAAAAAATGGTTAAGAAATTGCAATCGCTGTTTGATTTACAGGCCATATTGGTTTTGGTTACTTTTTTACATTTGGAATTCTTGAGAATATAATGTCTTATTTTCCAAATAAGTGAAGCATAATGGAACTGAAAGAACATAAATGGCCTTCTTAACACCTTGTGCCCAGCAAATTAAAATATTTGTTGTGTTTTGACACTCATTTGTAAGTACTAGTTTAAATAAGCTTAGTATTTGTAAAGTTCATAGGTAAGCTAAGTGAGATTCATCATTGCTTTCAAGAGAAATAAGTATTGCAAAGGTGCTTAGCCCTTTTTAACTCCTCAAAAGATGTGCCTGCAGTATGCAGTGAAGCAACATTCCAAAACAGAGCAGCAGCACTCTCCAAGTTACCTCTGGCGGTAGTGATGGCTCTCCTCTGGGGGTGATTTGCTCATGTGTAGTTCTGCCTAGACATATCTACCCACTTCTGTGTCTTAGGCTCCTTCATCTAAACTGAAAGTGGGAAGACATGACAATAAAGCTTATGTATTTTCACTTCAGTCTTCAGCTCACTTATGGCATCACTATGAACACAGAGAAGCCTACCAAAAGCTGCTGGAGGACATTGCTGTTCTGCGGCGTTTAGCTGCCAGACTGTCGAGTCGTGCTGAGATGGTTGGAGCTGTTCGCCAGGTAAGAACATCCTACTGTCTGACACGTATCCTGACTGCACATGTTCACAATTTCTCAGACATACCTGGAAGTTATATTAGCCCTTTGAATTTTATTTCCCATTTTGACAGATTAAGGACATTTATTAAGACACCATTTCAGTCTGGAAATAGAATTCAAACAGAGAAGATTACCCATAAAGCTATTCAACATCTGTATAACAGGAGCATATATATTATTCAGAAATATAGCTGTATCACAAGAATTTTTAAATCAATGCAGCATGAATAAGAAACATTTTCTGGGTCAAAAATCCCACCTAGTTCAGTCACTCGCCTTTGGCAACAGCTTAGTTTGAAAACCATAAGAGTAAAAGAACAGAGCAAACATAAATGAGAACACAGCCATACCCCCCCCCAGATTCAAGACTGTCATGCCTGCCCACTAAAGCAACTAGAATCTCAGTGACTAAGACCTTCGAGGGGTTGAACAAATGTATGTATACCACGTAACTAATCACATAGGCAGCCTGTGTAAATACTTGATTAAATAAATTGTGATAATCTGTGGATATATACAAATGCATGTGCATTTGTGTTCTAATTAGCTGAGGAATTCTCAGTCCTGAAGGCACCAATACTTCTTTAAGAACAGGTGTTCCAGATTTAGCCCTGACAGAGAACATAAACATAGAGCAACTGATTTGTTTGAGAAGCATGAAAGGTTACGCAAGTATTTCGTTTTTCTTCCTTAGGAGAAGCGTATGTCAAAGGCAACGGAAGTAATGATGCAGTATGTGGAAAATCTGAAAAGAACGTATGAAAAGGATCACGCTGAACTAATGGAGTTCAAGAAACTTGCCAATCAGAATTCTAGCAGAAGCTATGGTGCATCTGGTAAAAAAAAATAAAATTTAAGTGTTTGTTTTGCCTGTATACAGAGAGGTGTTTGTGCTTTTAATGACAAAGAGTAAGGTATTGTGAAACCTGTTCATGAAGTTCTGATCTACAGGAGCAGACTTCAAAAAGATACAGATATAATAGGTAAAATATTTCATATAAACCATGCTTAATGCTATAGTATGGTAATTTAATTCAGCAGATTCTGATGAGACATGATGACGTTTTCATTGGGCACTTGCACATACACGTAGTTTGCACAGTTTTAACACAACTACCTCTGAGATGATAAAAGATGGCAAAATTTCATTATTAAAAATGATTTTTTTTTGCAACCTTATATACCCTAGTTTGCTGGAATCTAAAATACTCATATTTTCTTTTGCAAAAACTTGTATATGGAGGCAGGCTTTTGCCTGATCTCAGTAAAGATAGTAATGGCTCAGGTTTTTGCGATTCTTTCAAATTCCTTCTGAGTAATTGAGACCAGAACTGTATGATAGATAAATATGCAGTTATTATAGACATTGTTCAAATATATTATATCTGAGTTTGAAAAATAAGCAAGGGCTCTGTTAATATTATTTATACTCATATAGCCTAAGACTGTTCTTTATCTATTATTTTTATACAGAAGATGGAGTACCTCGTTCATCTAGATCCATGTCTCTCACTGTTGGAAAGGTATTTCTAAAATCTAAAGAAAATCAAGTGAACATTTTATGTAGTGAAATTTCTTTGTTTACATATGTTCAATTTTATAGGCTGTGTTCAAAACATAGTGCTGGTAAATGCTCAATATTGTTCCTGTAATTCAGTGCAAATGCTTTTTAATTTTGCATACGTGATTAATTACTCTGTGCAATAATGATAACGTTTGCTCTGAAGGTATAAGTAGTAAAGGGACCTATTTACTCAAGAACAGTTGTATTCCTGGTACATACCTGTGCTCCAGAGAATGGCTTAGGTCCTGTGCTTTATAATTCCTCAATGAGGAAGCTGAACATGGGATCAAAACTTATATGATCAGGGATTCTATGATCATACCATCTCATTATCTTAAGAATTATATCCTGTTCAGAGCACCTTAGATTTAAACAGCTATTTTAAAGTAGGGCTTATTTTTCAGTTAGGATCAGAATATCTTGTTTGGTTTGACAAAGTATTCAAGGTGAGAGATTTTCCCAGACTATTTTGGTTTGATCAATCAACAGCTTTAACATTGTCAATGTTCCATTTCTGCAAACATTCCAAGAGTTGGAGATCAAGTTTATTACAAAACTTCCTAAAACAACCAGTGATTTCAGAGAGCCAAGTCCTAGTGTGACAGCTGTGAAATTTGGTGATCAGAGGCATTATATTCAGTCTACTATTTCTTTTCTTCTTTTCACTTGCTTGGTTTGGGCAGACTCTCCAGTATAGTTTTTCTGGAGCACATTAGATAAACCACTGCCGTTAATGAATAGGTGTAGTTGGTGTTGTCTAGAACTAGGATCGCAGAGTAGGTGACTCCTCCTATATATTTAGTAAAGCTGTGTTTAACTCCATTCCTGTAAAGTTACCTAGAGCAGAATCTTAGAAGTATTTGGCTATGCACTAAGATGAAGCTATTAGAAGCTATAGGTGCTTGGATATTTTACACAGTGGGGATCATAGATTTCAATAGATGTTTGTCATAGGATGAAGTATTTGGCTACTTACCTAATGACAGCAACAGGATCTATACTTGAGATAGAATATATTGTGTAAAGCTAGCATGTGTGTATCATTTAAAGAATTTCTGTGGTCTTTGGGAAATGTAAACAATTTCATATGATGCTAGGTGGGGAGAAGGCTCTGTTCTTTTGTGGAGGCAATGGATGTTATTTTTTCTCTAAGTTATAATTTGTAGGTTTAGAAATAATTAATATATCATAACGGGTACAATATATCCTAAGGGGTACGTATCAAGAGAAGAGTTTTGTGTGTAACTTCACTATTTTCCGGTCATTGTGACACTGGCACTTGTCCCAGTATCATTATGCATCTGGTTTAACCAAAGATAATAGCCTCTGGTAACTGACAATAACAGCTCAGAACGTATCTGTTGTGTGACTTCCACTACTGGGTTTTCAGAGCGGAGGGAAAAGAGCAGCATCCCTCTTCAACATCACATTTCACACTAAGCTCTTGGCATACCAGGCAGTACTAGAGAAAGTTTTGGGGGAAACCACAACACTAACAGACACTTATCTTAATTTTTGCTCCTAACTCTTCTGTCCTACAATAGACAGTAACCTACATCTTCACCATGCCCAAAAACTTGTAGAATTATTCTTCAGCCTATTTTGTTGTATGACAGAAAAAAATGTTGTTTGTCACAGAATATGCCTCGGAGGAGAGTCAGTGTTGCTGTGGTTCCTAAATTTAACTCCTTAAACATTCCTGGTCAGTCACCAACAGCTTCACCTATACCTTCAATGCCATCCCTGGTAAGTAAAACCCACGGTTTAAAGATGCTACTTTTTGTCTAAACCACTTTTGCATAGGGCTAAGCCACAGTTACTAAAAAATGTAAGCCCTTTCATTTGTTCCATTTGTTTTGACTCCATCCTAGTGGAGAAGATGGACAAAGGTAATTCCTGTTGTGTAAGGGGCACACGCCTTCAGAATCTACCTCCATAAATGATCACCTCAGGCAGAGAGCTGAACAGGGCCAGCTGGTGACTCAGAGGCTTTAGAAATTAGCTGAAGCAATTTGCCTTTTAATCTGTAGCAACATACTGGAAAGAAGTAGTAATAATAGTTATCCACTGTAGATTAGAAGTTTTAACTAGAATCCATAGAAGATGATTGGACAGCTTCTCTTCATTTCCAAAAAAGTCCACTAAAAAGAAAAGCATATAATTAATGTACAGAAATGTATGTGGTACAAAAATAGAATTTCTGTAATGATCTGGGATTGGTGGAGCTATCAGCCTTTGCCTTGCATCTTTGTTTATAAAATTTTAATAAATTAGGAATCTAATCTGAATGTAATAAATCTATATAAATTCTTTAGAGGAAAACTAAAAGGCACACTGACTGTTCAGAAATGAGCTAAGATGACATATAACCTGAAAATTATGGAGTTTTCAGTTAAAAAAGGAGGGCTATTTAAATCAGGGGTGTTGCCGAGAAGCTACATCCATTTTAGTTTTAAGAAAACCATCTCTTTGTGCAATTTAGTTATTATGTACACAGTGAATTGTTGCAGGAGGAATCAAGTGTATTTATTTACTATGATTTCTTATGATTTATTTTTGTTCAAAATTTTCCACCGAAACCTTACCTAACAAATTCATGTTCCTAGGATAGTATGGACTGAAGCAGTAGAATAATTATACTGTTCACAGATCAATATATAGACAAGAAAGAATTTTCTCAGAAATAATGAGTGGATTAGAAGGGAATGTCACAGAAAATTCTTCTTAGTGTGCAAGTCCATTGTTTACTGTGTTTGGTAGGAGTAATTTGGAAGCTGCATATTAAAGGTACCTTGCTTGTGCATGTGGGAAGAAAACCTAAGCAATACATTGACTTTGTCATTTTACTGAAGACTCATTTGAAATTTGTTTATGGATGTAACATTTATTGCTGGTTTTCATTTACAGTCTGAATCACCTGGTAATGGAAGGAGCAATCTAACATCTACTCCTGTTCTGCCAGCACTTTTAGAAAAGTGAGTTTTCTCTAAGTTATCTCATTACCTATTAAATCCTAGTATGAAATGAGAATTATAGAATTTCTATCTTTCCTAATAGAAATTACACTAAGGCACAAAGTATTGAAATCAGTGACACAATATTGGCTTAGGTTGATTCACGGTCTGGTAACTGTATTTTACTATGTCACCATCGTATTGTTCTTTTCATGTTCAAAGAGTTTACAAGCAGTATCTTTAGAACTAAATTGAGCCTGCTATGTTGATTAGAAATCACTAAGTGACAAATGCAGCAGAAGATTATACAATCAAAGATTTGAGTAGGCCTGCCTTCAGAACTTCACAAAACTAAGAGTATTACATATAAAGAGTGTGGGGTTTTTTTTAAAAAATATATTTCTTGGAACAAATTAATGCTGTATCTAATGTTGGCCATGAGCAACCCTGGTGATGAATATTCCTTAACTTGACTATCCCAGTATCAGAAGTTTGTATTCTGCCCTTGCCTTTTCAACACGTGGCCAGTGACAAGAATCACATTTTGGAATACTATGATATCCAGTGTCATGTAGGTTTTTAAATTTATATCAATAAACTTACGCATATGGAATTCAAAAGTATAATTTATCATGAGTAGATCATCAAAATTTTATAGAAGTCAAAACAATGATTAAATTGCATAGTACTTCTTCTTTTAGTATAAAATAAATTGAACATTCAGCGAAACTAAACAATTAGATTTGAGATATTAATTTTAACAACAAGAGATTTTAGCTATAACAGTTAGAGAAGTCTGTATTTTACAATGAATATGAAAGAGGACATTTTTTTCAGCCTGGTGACAAGCAAATACCCAGTATCTCTATTTTTCTAGTCCCTATAAATTGCAAGAATTTTTTATTAAAACATTTACCCTTTTGACTTTGTATTACTTACCATTAGTATAGATGGGACTGGCTGGATTAAAATGTGCTGTTATTATCCATTTTCCATGATAGTTCCATGAGTCATTCCACAGGTTTTAAATAGTACTACCTTTGGAGCAAAATAATAGTTACGTGGACAAGGAAATCAAAGAATTGCTCTGCTGGAAAGCATGCGCATCTACACGTTTCTGGAAAGAACTTTTATGTTCCTCCAGTTGAAATTCATGTACACACATAATTTAATTTTATACAAGTAAAACCTCTGTAGTAATAGAATAAAGTTGGCAATGAGACTGGGATGAGAACAGAGGGCATACTCAAGCTGTTCCACAAGGTTATCGTAAACAGTCACTATTATGCATACAGGTACTGTTGCATTTGTGTGCATATACTTTATCCATATGCATAATGAGCCTAGAAAGCAAAAATAAATAATTGTCAGGCACTTTTCCAAATATGTATCTTTTTCAGGAAATGTTGCATGTTCTAAGGAAGTTGCTTGCTGGTGCTTCAGAAGTAAAACTTACTAAAACATCACAAAGATTTTTTTTTGGTTATCGTTACTACCACTACTACTACTGTTACTGCTGCTGCTACTACTACTATTTTGGTTGTTCAGACTTTTTTCAATTTCACGGTAAAATATCTGCAATATTAATTGAAATTAAAGTTTGTAAGGATGTTTTAAACATGAAAATTAAAATCTTTAAAACTTTTAGATCTCACATCAGTACAGAATATTGTTTTGATGTAGGGCAAAATTTATCTTACGTCTTTGTTTTATCTCTGTACTTTACCAAGATTGAAAATACACATCAATTTGGAAAACAGAAACGGAGAACTATGGTAGTAGTTGTTACAATTCAACAGCATTCTGCAAGATTTAGACCATCTTTCAAACGTGTACAGAAATAAAGAAAAAAAAAAGGAAAATCTTACCAGAATTTCTTACTGGATCTTAAGAAAACATTATTTTATCAAGTAACAGAAGTAGAATTTGAAATTAAATTTTGAGCATGAGTATGTATGGTATAGCAGTGTAAAATCACGTACTTGATCAGTTTTGTACATTTAGGCAATTCAAGCGTATATTTATGATGTATTTAAAGTCCAAATGAAAATAATGTTTACTTTTAATATTACTTCTTGAGAGAAAATCCATTGCCCGTAGATGGTGTCAATTAGGATGAATTATTCCACCATTGATTTTAGTGCCAGAAAAATAAGGTCTGCAAACCTTGACATGGGATCCACTGTTGAGCTTACTAAACTTTAGCGTTTATAGATTTTCTAAGTCATGCCTGAATAATTTGAATTCTTTCTCCCAGATTTAAATAAATGAAGACAAGTGAGCACTGGATAAATAATGGCTTTTTTTAGGCTAAATGCTCAAAGCTTTTGCTTAAGAAAAGTTTTAGTGACAAAAGCTACTTATGTATTTGTATGTTCTTAACCTGTGATCAGTTCAGCTTATAAAATCAAGAGGAGTACATAGAGTCAACTAAGAAAAATGTCTTCATAAATTAATAACTGGTATTATTTCTACTATTTTCCTCTGATGTAGCAGGCTACAAATGCTAATACGACCTTTAGAAAGCTGAGTGGAATATTTTAAAAATAGCAAACAAATGACACGGATAAGCCAGAAATTCAGTGCTCTTTTTTAAAGAAGAAACAAAATGCAAGTTTTAGTTCTTGAGAAACATATTAATTACTGTACTTTAATTACAACACTTTGAAGCTAGAATTTTGCTTAGTGTTTAATTTTTTTCTCTTGAAAGACATTTTATTTTTCTGATATACAGTACAGAAGAAAAATCAGGAGTCGAAAAATTTCGAGTCAAAAATTGCCAGTGATTGTTCTTTTTCAGTAATATACTTCAAATACAATGCATTTCAGTAGTGTTGTTTTCTGTTTGTCTCTTTCTTTTGTCTTGGTAGCGGTAAGACTAATGGAGAGCCCGACTGTGAAACCTCTACTACTGTGCTGACACAGAGTGGGCTGGAAGAAATCAGTCCTGAAACTAAAGCCAAGATAGAAGAGGAAGCGTATAACAAAGGGTGGGAATATTTTATGTAAACTAAATCTGTAAATATGTACTACCAGATGAAGACATTTGTTTTTATAATATAATCTAAATGCAAAATGAATTATATAATTGATACGAGCTCCTAGATGGTCATAATAAAGCAATGTGGGAAACAATGTGAGTGAGCTTCACTCAGTGTATTTACATCGTAGCTGTTCACTTTCATCCTTTATTAATGCTACCCAAACTGTGGGAGCCATTATGTGAGATATTCTGAGGTGGATGGGTGCTCTTGTGTCAACAGTGTTCAGCTTCATAACAGGATAATCCAAAATAACTTTCTAAAATGTTTATTCTAAAAAGAATACATAGAAATCAGTAAAGAGTAGGTATCAGCTTTTGCAGTACACTTCTGAATGTGAAGCCAAGAACTTTGTGCTAAGTGAAGACTGAGAAAAAATTTTGATCCTCTCCTGCAGAATCCAACAAGCCACCAACCTTTAGCATTGATTTGCATTTATTCTCCATGATAAAAAAAATCTACACAGTGTTCATGATTGAAAAAAACAAAAATAATTATCAACTCCTTTACCGTAGAAAAATGTTGTGATCTGCTCAGGACTTTAACTACTTACTCAAGATGATGAATTTGTTAACTGAGGTCATATAATCCTCTATTAAGGAATGGTAGCTGTCTACGTGCCATGCTCATGGTCTTTAGCAAGCTTTTACTCTCGTCTGAATGCTGCAACACTGCTACTTACATTTTATGGCATGTAAGAAAACATAAAGTGAATTTTTCATTACATAGGAACAGGCTTGTACAGCATGCTAGACTAAGAAAAATGTTTTATGTGTTAAAGCTACCAGGAAGGCTTGAAGAAAACCAAAGAGCTTCAAGAACTGAAGGAAGAAGATGAAGAGACAACAAAAGAAAGTCATGATGAACATGAAGAAAGTGAAAATGAAGATGAGATAAAAAAAATTAAAAACAGGTGAGACAATGGTATAGTATGTCCATACAAAAGGAGCCACTTTTTTCTATTTATGGTACCCAATCGAGTGTTTTGTATTATTATCTTGCCATTTCTTCCATTCTAAGGAATTATATTTGAAATAACAGTATTTTCACATGAAGGCATATTCCAAGATAACATAGTTGCAAAATGCGAAAATTCCCATTTTAATATTTCAACTAAACTTTTATGTTGACATCAAGATGCTTCACCTTAGTATGGTCTAGTTATGGTTTGAGGTAAAAAATATTCCACAAAAGTTCTCTAGGTGCCAGAACGTATCTCGGAGTGGGCAGGTATTGTCTCAGGAAAGTTGTAGTTCAAGAACCTGATGCCCATATTTGTTCCACACGTCATTCCCAGAGAGTCTTCACAGCTGAGTCCTTCAGTACATTTACAAAGGTGAATGCAGATAAAGACAAGCTCCTCAGCTATGTTGGAGTAGCTTTGACTTGGACAGGCAGGTGCCTGCTCCTTCTGGAAGCTGAGTAGAAGCAGCAAAACAGCACTACTCTGGAATTGCTGCCTTTCAGCAATGACACATTTATCACTTTCATCTGTACTCAGTGTTCTTCTTCTGTACTGGGGACTGAATCCTTTGCTTATTGTCTTAAGTTAAGCATTTGAGGTCTAAATGGAAAACTTTTGGAGACTTTCAATTTTTCTTAGAGTTAATTATTGAGTTTCCTTGGTCTGCCACCCAATTCAATATACCTGCATTTTCCTATATTTAAAAGCAAAGAGACTTTTGCATTAGAGAGAAATTGAATATTGTCCAAAGAAAGTAATATGTCCAATTCCAGGCTAAGATGGGTATCCTTACTTTATCCAGAAGAAAACATTTCTAATCCATAATCAATATGGTTATAAACATCTGTTAATTTGAGATCTCAGCCATATTCATAAGGACAGCCATTTCACTGGCCATGAAACTCTTAGGAAGAAATGTTTGCAACATGCGCTAATGTTTAACTCAGTTGATCAGTGCAGAATTTTAGATCATATAAAACTCTGAGATGTGTCAGTTGACAGATGGACAGATGGGGGAAAGAGAAGTCAAGTTTATGATCTTTAGCTGTTTTGCAAATATCGCCCATATCTGAGTGTACAACTCTTCTTAAAAGAACTTAGCAGTCTGATTCTTGTTTGACAAGGTATTTGTATTTGGGAGAAAGAAGGTGCACCATACATCTATTAAAAGTCTCAAATTGAAAAGCTTAAGATAATAAATTCGCATGTGATTAAAATATAACAGTTCTCTTTTAATTTTACAGCAGACTTGAAGTCATCATTAATTATTTACATATACTGTACCCCAAACTGTGTAAACACTGGAATGTGGTATGGCTTGTAGTTGCTGCGATAATAATTTTTGCTGTGGTGTTGGGAATCTACCATTCATACAACTCCTGTGATGAAAAGTCAGAGGGACCTGAAGGGAAGGCCAGCTGTTCTGCTGCCCATCAGTATTCCTGGTGGAACTCAGGATTTAAACATGAGCAACGCACTGAACAATAAAGGAACATCCACGTATTTACGATACCTGAACAAGTACACATATTAGAACACAATTGTTAAAGGTAGTGCTTAGTCATCCTTATGGTTGTTAAATGTGATCTATCAGACGAGTGAGTTACTCCACACCATTGGGTTTAGGGACACATTGTGGACATACTTTGCCAAAATGACAATCTCATAAATATTCTTGTCTGTCCTCTTATTGTAAATTACTGATATAATAAAGTAATATTGAATCGTGATAAGGGTTGTGGCAGTAATCAGCAACCAGCAAGACATTTAAAAGTATGATTTGCACTGGACACTGACATCTCTGCTATGATTTTGAAGAAAGTCATAAAACCTGCATTTACAGTTAGTGCTTTACTTTGCATTTGGTGAATTTATTGGTTGTTGAAGTACTAATGGCATTTAAGTCCTTTGGGTTCTAAGAATCTAATTCATTTCCTTACTCATGATTATTGGATAGAAATAGAAGCTCTAGGTGTGTCTAAGTGGCACAGTTTATATCATCAAATAAATCTGGGAACTTCTGATATATAGTAAGACATGCTTTGCAACAGAGTCAATAATGATTACAGCAAAAATTAATTGCTGTCTGAAAGATTAGATGTGTTGCCCAAGCCCAAAACACAGCAGTCTTGGACATGGTAAGCAACCTTCAAATTCTTATTTAAAAAAAAAATAAGAAAAAAAGAAGTCTTGAAACCTCTGTATACAGGTGATCCCACTAAGTGAACTCTGCTTTATTGCTAATACTGGAAATAGATACCCTTGGGGATCCGCACTGGGAACACAGTTCTGTGTACAGCCAAAACCCTACCAGTGCCAGGATGAATCAGGACATGAAGGCAAGGAGGAGTTTAAAGAGGCCACTGCATGTTTTTAGTAGTTCATTTTCAGAATCTGATGCCAAGTATATAACTGTTCTTCTATGCTTTCAAACCTAAACTATCAATCATGATTAATCTTTTGCCCAGATTTTTTAACAGTTCTGCTGTTTAGGAGTTGTGAGTTCTTACACAACAATGTGGAACCCTGAAGTTTTTAGACAAGCAATTTCAAAATGCTTGTCTTTGCTTTCACAGCCATTATCTGTGAAAAAAAACCACACCACCTAGGGCTGAGACCAAAATGCACGTCACTTAAGGTAGTGGCATGTGTACCTGCTGAACATCACTTCTGACTGAAGATGAACTATGTTTGTCTTTCCACAGCTATAAGCGTGAATCTAATCACAATATCAAAATCAGTGTGACACTTGATTGCACCTGTGTCTTGCATTCTTCTGGCATTTTCTGACTGACTTACAGGTCTGTTTACCAACTGAAGGACAAATATGTTTTGAAGTACTGTAATTTCAGTTCAGATGCTGTTAGTATTAGCTTGTTTTCTTTGGGTGTAAACACAACCTCAAGCTAACTATCAAAGAAAACAGGTTTCTAACTCTGTCAGAAATTTAATTGACATATCTGGCTCTAGTAATAAATATCCTGCTGGTGAATTTTGTTTGTTACATCTTTAGCCATGTGTTTCCTTAGAGACATTTATATGGAGAAAGAAAAGAAAAAAAATTAAAAAAATTTAAAAAGCAGAACAGCACCACTTTCTGGGGGGAGAAAAAGTCTATAAGCATTAAGGAGGTCGACTTTTATTTTAAAATACATATTGTTGAGGAATAGTGTGCTTAAGGAAGTTCAAAAAGGATAATGGGAAAGTGTCATTTGGTCTCAAATGGTTATTGGTAAAGAATAAGACAGAAGAAGGTTTCTTGAAAATTACTTTGTATTTGTTTGGTTCAGCTAGAATATCTAACTATGAAGAACTACTGTGACATTTCACATACTTTCAGTATCTGAAGAAACCTGTCAGTTGTTCTTTGAATATTACTTTACTAAAATTAGATTCTTGAACTTAATATTCTTTACAGATAGTGTTGATAACTTAATAAGGCAACAAAAATTGGAGGTAAAGAATCCTGAAGACTCAGAACGCTCTATGCCACAAAATACAGCACATATTTGATTATGTGATCGTGGAAATGTTGGGCTGCACTGAGGAAAAATAAGTAACAATGTCTATAATCTAATCAATTTGCTTTTATTTACATCTCACAGATGCTGATCCAACACCTTATTTTAGTACATGTAGAAAGTTATTGATATCAATTGCTTAATGTTAAGCATGTGCTAAGGTTTTTTTGATCAGTAGGTGAACAAGGTCTCCATCCTTTCTTGAAATTCAGCACACAGGCTTTTTGTAGACTTGGCACATAAGGATGAATCTCCATAAGTAGTTGTACTGATTTGAACTGAACTACTTGCATGTCTAAGGCAAGTATAATTTAGCCACAAAATTGTTAACTGTTGAATAGACAGAAATAGGCAAGAAATTTTAATGGGGTTGGAAAGATGAAGATATTTACTTTTTAAAAATATATTCTTTTTACAACTACTTTGAGCAAACTGTCCACTAAAAACAATGAAACACAACGACTAACAGCACATTAAATATTTTTTGCTTATGTTTTGCAGTTAGTTTATGAAGACACATTTTTTTAATAGGAAACTAGGCTGATCTCAAAAACTATTCTAAATGTAATTTTATCCATTGTATATTAGTTTGCTTTACCTGGAAAAAAAACCAACCTCTTCTGTGTTCAAAGATCACATCTGATAACAACAAATAGGTCTGTTATTTATGCTATTAACACTGAAATAGTTTTCTTGAGGTGCGATATTTATTTTTCTGTTTTAACAAGACACGTTTATTGTTCTTCCTGCACAGCACAGATGTTTCTAGTAAAAGGAATTTTAAAAGGGCACTATTTTTGTGTATCATATTTAAATTTGTAATATTGTAAGATTTTGCACAAGTGTGCTTGTATTGTACTGTATAGTATCACATACTTGAGTTTTGAAATAAAAGTATGGTTTCAAAGTCTTTAGTGTTGCTGCCTTAAAGGTTTGTTTCTTACATGCTCTCTGTCTGCATATTAATGGTTATGTTCTTGTAAAATGCATACTGTCTGTTCTGTGTGATGTAGTGCCATGTCACACATACCAAAGACGACCTTCTTAGTCTTCCAGTTCTTCGGGAAATTCATGCAGAAGAAGCAAGCAAACTCCTGTGTCAGTAGAGAAAGTATTTGTAAGCAGGGTCATCCCTGTCATAACCTAGAAGTAAACTGAGAGAGGAAACTGAAATATCCTGGAGAGAGTTTAACCCCTGCTTCAGAGGGACATTGCCTGTCACAGAGGAGGTTGAACACGGGAAGCAATATAGGAGATCTGTAACCAAAGGAGACTGAGTGAAAGGTTAGGATTTTTTATTTGCTTTGAGTTCTTGCAGGCTTGAGAGGTCTGGGAAGCCTGGGCTTTGTGGAGAGCTGAACTGCCAGGCCAGCGGGAAGGAGACAACGCTCAATTTTCACAAAGAACGCAAATGTCACTTCTGAATCTCTGATAGTCTGTGTCATGGAGAAAATACTGGGACAGTGACAACCTTGAAAGGAATGACTGTTTCTAGGAAAAGACCCTGATATTTTTATTTTCCACATAAACATTTTTTAAAACTTGTTTCCTCTCCTGTTGTTCAGGCTTCAAGGTTCCTTTAGAAATGGTTGTAGAGAAAAATTAAGTCTGTTCTCCCATATCGAAAGTTTTCCATTTAGCAATCCTCATCAACATTTTAAAACATTCTGGCATGAGATGCTGGGAATTTTCATTATAGGTTACCATAAATATTTAGTTCAAGGGCTAATTAAACGTTCAGTATAAGACTGCTTTTTTTTTCCACCACACAAGATGAAGACCTTTTATACTGTTACAGTCCAGGTAAGTGATCTTCCACACAGTTTTGGAACAGCAGAAATATAAAAAATAAAGTTTATTTCAGTCTCACTTCACCACTCTAAAATTCTTTTCATTTCTTCCTCTCCTTATCTGTAGTTTCTTCTTACAAAACTGTGTGAAGAAGCTTATTTATGTTTGGTGTTACAAAGGTGTTTATCTTACTTTTCCAGCTAAAAATCCCACTAATCATCAATGACACGGATAGATTTTAGCTAAAAAAACTTTGCCACAGTGAGGATAATAAGCACAAAGTGTTAAAACTCGGGAGGATGCAATTTTAAAATGTCAAAAACCCAGCTTTTGGTTAGTTTTCATGGTAGGAAATAGTCAGCAGTTCAAGGTAAGCCTGGAGATGGTAAGATTTTATTTAACGTTCTGAGTGTTTTACAGCCACTGCCTACTAGTCCATGAGAGCTACGCAACAGCTATTAGTTTCTGTTCCTACATTGTAAATGTAGCTGAATTCATTTAGATCTTGCTTCAGTGAGAGTAAGTCTGATTATAGTATCTCTGATTGCCATCACTTTGTAGAGCAGGTATGAACAACACTATAAAAGAGTGAGTAGAAATTGGAGCAATAAATTTGTCTTTAAGATCTTTACCAACATTCAGTTTCAAACCACAGCCCAAGCACAACCCAGTTTTAATTTCTTTATCGCTAATGGAGATATCATTTCACTAATCCACAGGATTCTCCGCTTGGCCCTGTAGATACCTGTCTATGTTATAGTATTCCCATAACCATGTTAGGTGCTGCTGTGCCCACATAAAAGTTAATCTTATATTAATTTTATATTAAGTGGGAACTTTCCACAGTGCAAACCACCGTTACGCTTGTGTTTACAGACCTTGAAAACAGCCTGGGGATGTAGGATATACAAAAAGTTACTGAATCACAAACTGGACATCATGTAACAAAATCATCCTGTTGCAAAAAAAATAAAAGGGCTTGTATCATTCTGAAGTGTATAAGAAGGTAAAGTAATTTATTAATCAGTACTGGGCTTTGGCGAGGACTCAGCTAGAGATAAAGAGTGAGCAAGCTGAGGTTTATTAGCTGAAAGAAAAGTGGGAGCGCAGGCATAACTCTTTAAATACATAAGATTGTTGCAAAAGTTAAGGGAATAAACTGGTTTCCATGCACATTTCCAACAGGAAAAGACGTGATAGGTTTACATTATGGTACGAGTAAGTCAGGTTAGACTAGGGAATACCTTTTAACAGTAAAGGATGGTGAAGCACTGGAATAAAACGTTTGAGGAAGTGTTAGGAATTTTAACTGGAAGTCTTTAAGAATAGGTTAGACAAACATCTGTCAGGAGTAACATAAATACAGATGATCCTACTGACAGTAAAGGGAAAGAGCTCATCTCTTGAACTCCCTTTCTGCTCTATGATTGTTGGAAACTCTGAAAAAAAGAAAATCATTTGTTAATACTTCCTGAAGATTTTCTAAGTTATGACCATGAGGATCATCTGCGTTTTGAATCAGTCTGTTGGAATCACTGTTGGAACTGAAAAGTCTGCACACTGTCTCCCACCTCTGTCCCTAGAATCTCACAAGGAATCCCATTTATGGTAGCGTATCTAGAAATACATTCAAAACTAGATATGCTATTTCTGTGTTATGGTACCTATTTTTACATTGGAACTCTAAGTCAAAGAAAGGTAGAAGTACTACAGCAAGATAAATAGTTTAGTGGGGAATGGATGCTCTTCCAATTCCGAAAGAAAAATCCTGCCTGGCATGCTGTGATATGATAGAGAATTTATTTTATTTACCAGATGAATAGACAGCCTGAATAACGAGTTGTTAATCAGTAAAACAGGAAAAAATAGCAAAAGAAAAACTTCTTTCAAAGTGTTTACTGACTTAGCAGTCCAGCAGCCTTATCTCCCTTCCTCAGCTGTGTTTTCTGAGTCAGCAGTAGTTAAATTTTCCACCAAGCCCTACATGAAAGAAAGTGTAAAGGGTGGTTAGGGATTTCCAGTCAGTGACCTCAGTGGGACAGTCAACACATTTGCTCTGGCGTTCTATGAAGCAGGGCAGTGACAGCTGAAGGCGCTTTCAAGAAACCATCTCAAAGGTGGTCTGACAGTATCCAGTACCTTAACTTTTCTTAGCGCGGGAGACAAATCACCTTGAATTTTCTTAATTTTCCAAGTTGGTGAAGATGGCAACTTATTTTGGAGTTACCTCAGCAGTGCTTTTCATCTGGGTTATGACATTCATGGCTCAAAATTACTTTATAACAGGTATGCAAACTTCCAATTTTAAAGTCTTATGCTTGAACAGTAAAGTACCCAAAAAAAGGCCAGAGGTGGGGGGTGTAAATGTGTTTCTGACATAGGAAACTATGGGATTTTTAGAATATAGTGCAACAAAAACTACTTTAGTATATGAGGGAACTCTTTCATTGTTAGTCTAATTCAATTACTGTCTAAGTGCTGTAGCATTATTGTCTAAATGTTACAGAACTGCTTGTTTTAAAGATCTGGTATTGCATTTAGGATTAAGTTCAGACCTATCGAAATCAGATTTTACTTTTTATTATTTAAAATATCACAGCAAACAGTTCTGTACAACCCTCAGAAAGCAAAACATGCGTGAAACCAGGTCTGTGTGTAAAATGTTATCTTTTTTGCTCTAATTTGGTAATATCCTGATACTGTCTGCATTTGCACCACTGAAGGGAAAGCGTGGCAGGGAGCTCCCAGTTCATCTCCAAGGCAGTCATGCCTGTCTCTGGTTAATACAGTGCAAACGTTCCTTTTTTATATAAACAAACTCTTTGAAAAATTTAACGTAGGGAATTGCCAACATCAACTTTATCACATAGTTCTTGGACATTCCTTCACCCTCAAACATTATTATATGAAGTTATTTTTTCAATCAAGGTCATATAATACCTCTTCTAAATATAAGTTAAATTTGAATGCCTTCTACTTCAAATTGTACAATCAACTTCAAGCAATCTATTCTAACTGTAGTAGCTATTAGGATAGCTGCAGATACTCAATGTACACCAGATGTTTCCAGATAATTCACTGTAATTTGCAAGGAGTAAAGCCTTGTTCTACCTGTGCAAAAGAACATACACAACTGCTGCAGACAATTGATTTTCTTATCTACTGAAAGACTTGTGAAAGAAACCTTGACCAAGTGAATTAGATGCTCCATTTAAGCCCTATTGAAACTCCATAGGACTGGAGTACCTAAAACACTGGTCTCCTCCAGCAATCCAAACAACTGAAAAATTTTCACTGGGTATAGAGAGAGCTGGAGTCTTAAGACTATTCCTTCCAGCTGTTAGGACCTTCCCTTAGCTCCCTTCCAAGCCTCCCTTGGGGTATCTAATCATGCACCCTCTGCTCATTTGTCCAAGAGCTTCAGTTAAGATCAGGACTGTGTCTTCACGCTGTGCTGTAGCATGCCCAGCCCCCTCCTGTAATGACTTACTAACTGGGCTTCATTGAGGGCCTCCAGACTTAGGTTGTAAATGGCCTTGTCTCCAGGATGGACTTCAGGAATGTGTGATAGTAACACCATCTTCTGCTATTCCTAAATGAACTTTCTGGATGAACCCTACATCTAACTCACTGTCTTGATCTCTCTGGGGCTGTCAGTGAAACCTCCACCTGTCACTACTGTGTCCCTATTCAGGCGCTGTAGGACTGCACCCTGGTCAGTGGGGGCAATGTCCTGCCTGTGCCGTGGTCACCTTTGGCTCCTGCCTCCTCTTTCCTTGTGGAACAGCCTTGTTCTTGTGGCTTCTTGACATCAACAGCCAAAGGAAACTCTCTCTAATAAATCAGAGTGAAGGCTTGGTGCAAGGCAAAAAGATTGAAACAACAGCTTTCCCCAAAAAGCAAGAGAACTAATGCACTATAAAGCAAATACCTACAGCTCACAAAAATTGAACAATTTTCTTTCTTCCTGTCCTATGACACCTTTGCCTTGTTGTGACTTTCTTCTCTCTAGGTCCTCCCACCTTTTCTCTGTGAAACAGATTTTTCACACAAGACCCAAACACTGAGGAGTAAGTGCCATTATTAGTAGGTTAACTAAATGGAGCAAAGCTTGAAGGACAGCTATGTGCACCTTGTGGACCAAACCAGATAATATGCTCCTAAAGAATTATTCAGTCTCGTGTACAAACTCAGGTATCTTTAGAACAGAGTTCAGATGTGATTTAAGATGTAAAGAAAAGATTTGAAGAGGCTCATCTCTTTCTGGATTTCTTCCTCACACTGTAAATCAATCTGGAATATAGATTAAAGATCATAACTTTTCCAAAACGTTTCTTTTATTTCACCATTTTGTTTTAAAAACCTTAGCAAATTCTAAGGTACAAATTTGGTCCATGTCATGCAGTCATTTTTCTTATCACTTAAGACTTATTTTTCTGGAACTGAATTTCTATATTACGGTATGTATCTATCATACAACATATAAAAACACTTGTCCAGTAATTGAATGAATAAAGATTTTAACACTTTACAAGTCTCTAGGCAACTTTCTAAGGTTTCAGGAAATTACATTCAGTCAGATGCTCAGCTTTATTTTGAATCTGTAAAGTTGGTAATTAAGAAACTCATTCCCAACATTACATTTAGCTCAAATCAAAAGAAAAGAAAATAATTGACAAAGTAAGCAATAAGAGTAGGAGTGAAGTCTGAGCACAAAAGTAGTAAGAGGAGAATGGAATTAAGGATAAACCCTAGAGGAGTGGGGTCTTGAAAACTAAAAAAGAGGAACCGTGAATGTGGGATGTGACTCAGCAGCTGAGACAGGGAGTTATTCAGGAAACCAGAAATGATTCTCAAAAGGACCCAGAGAGCTGCCTGTTAGCAAAAGGGAGTCAAGAAAACTTAATACTGGAACACCTAGAATAGAATAGAATAGAATAGAATAGAATAGAATAGAATAGAATAGAATAGAATAGAATAGAATAGAATAGAATAGAATAGAATAGAATAGAAGTATTTCAGTACCTACAACGTCCATCTTGTCCCTGACCACTTCAGGGCTGACCAAAAGTTAAAGCATGTTGTTAAGGGTGTTGTTCAAATGCCTCTTTAACACTGACAGACTTGGGGCATCAGCCACTCTCTAGGAGGCCTGTTGCAGTGTTTGATCTCTCTGGCACAAGAAGTACTTTGGCCAAAACGAAGACATACAAGAGGATATTCATGAAGACAGACTGGCTGAAATGAAGAAATTTGACAGTGTGGATCATCTTCACGTTGGGACTACTTGAATAGACTTGAGGTCTTTAACACCGCACACACATCTTCACTGAGCAACAGAGCTTCTGCACATCCTCATGCAATAAATTTGGGCTTGGCTTATGTTGAAGTCAGGGCTGGATGCAGCCATGATTGGTTATGGGGACTGCTCAAGCCTTCAGTGGCTCACCTGTCATGTGACTGGGTCTACACCTACTAGGGAATGTTAATGGAAGGTCACAGCCTCCATCACTGCTGAGATAAATCCACCTAATTCCATGATTGCTCTACCAAATATTTAAGTCAAATTAAACTAAACGTAAGGACAGTAGAGATTCATCTTTTACCAGAAGCCATTTCCAACCCCACCATACCCAGTGGGAGCAGGACTGAAAAGCCTGCCTTTCTTTTAGCACTCTACACAAGCTTACTCATCTTTTTAGCCCCTTTTCATCATGGGAGTGGCTTGGCTGCTAGTTCTATCTTTTCATTCACAAAATTCAATTTAGCCTCTGTTACTAAGGAGTCATTTGGTGGATCTGCAGGCATCACTTCATCCTGCCTTGAGAGTTAGTGGATTGCCTGTATTCTGATGCAAAGATTTTATAGGGTATTCATTAGTGTACATATCTGGTTGGCAGGCAGTCTGAAGAGCATATTGAGCAAGGAAGTAACACCTGAAATGTTTGCAATGAAATGTTGAAATGTTTCACTTAATATGGCATTTACTGTATGTAACTCAAAAAGAAAAAATCTTTTTTCCACTGTATGCTTCCAGAGAAATAAGGAGGTAAAAGACTAATATTGTTTTTCCTTGTCTCTGTCAAACCCTGAATTCTTCTATGTCCTTAACATAAACTAAGAAAGTAGAGCTATTTCCTGGTGTCACGAATAGTTTGCCAGATGTGGCTATCTTAAAAAGCTGAATGAACTGCCTATGGAGAAGGAATGGGGATAATTGTTATAAGCTCATCTGATCTACCCCCTTTTCCTGCTGCCTGCCAAGCACTCAGCAAACTGAACATTTGACAGTGGCTGGGAGGCAAAAGCATCACACCAAGCTAGGGGGAAAAAAAAAAAGAGATAAGTCTAGGAGGAGCATAAGGAATGATAAAATCTTCGTAAGTGTATTTTCTTACTGGAATATTAATTCCATTAAAAATCATGTATAATACCTTTGCTAGAGCTCATATTGGTAAGCGTTGTGTACTGACAGACCAGTGCTTCAGTGCAAATGTTTGTCTTATCATTTTAATTTTAAAAAAGGGAAAAAAAGTCTGATTACTTTTCACATTTTGCATGAATATGTATGACAAATGACAGTATCTTCAGTAAGAAACTAACTCCAGATAATGACTCAGATGGCAACTGTATATGCATTGAATCTAATAACAGCAAACTTCATGAAATTCTAGACTATTGTGTTAAGAAGATATGTGCTATTTTTAAAAATATGTCTTTTTTTCTAGTTTTCTACCTTCCTTGAGTTAGAAACAATTAATAATGTTCAATTCAGTTGGATGTGATTTTAATTCTTCATGAGGAGTAATTATTAATATTCAAATACTAATCTTAAATATTTATGTCTAAATTACAGGTTCCATTCTTTCACCTTGCAGGATCACAGGTGTAGGAATTTATCTTGAGGAGAAAGTGAATTTCTCAGAAGCAAGCAATGCATGTAATCAGCTGAATCTACAACTGGCAAGTAAAGACCAAGTTGAAAAGGCTTTGAAACACGGCTTTGAAACATGCAGGTATATGATATCAGTTAGTGTCTCATTACATTTAGTGAATGCCTTTACACACATCTGAGGCTGGGGATAAATCTAATATTAAAAGGATTGATGCTTTTTATTGTAGCTATGGATGGGTGAAAGATGGATTTGTTGTCATTCCTCGGATAACATCCAACAAGAAATGTGGTAAGGGCAACACTGGACTAGTGCTATGGTATGCTGAACTCTTTAAAACATTTAAGGTTTACTGCTTCAATTCCTCAGGTATGTAAGCATAACAACTACATTTCTTTGTGTTTTGGTTTGATTTTTATTGCTTTTTTAATATCTGCATGAAAAAATGATAACAAGTGAGCGAGTTCTTATAATTTGTTGGCCCTTTGCCCAAGGGGAAAAAGCTTCCAAGACATACAAAAGGTCAATTCAGTTAATTGAAATTACTAATTTGGTGCTGTCTTGACTGTTCTCGAAGAAGAGTTGCTTTTACAGTTCTGTAATGTTGACACAATACTCTTAATATCTTTTTATTATTTAGGCACATTAATTTGAAAGAGTGAATCAAATCTTCAGCCAGGGTGTCTGGTGTGGTTTGTGTTCTCTTGCAAAATGACCAAGAGCAGAGTACTTCAGGAAAAGCTGAATGTTACTTGATAAAAGGAAATGTATCTGTTAAACTAAATTAAAATATAAGATAGAACAGCTGACAGACCATAAAATTAACTGGACTCCAAATCTACTATCAGTAAAATCAAAAAGCTTCCTTTAATGTGCATCATCCTATATGTGAAAACAGTTGCTCTTCCCCTAATTTTTGATTGTCTCTTCCTAGATCGAAGATAAAATAGTGGAACTTGGCCCTTGATATAAACTAGGTCTTCTCAGCACAATAGATCAGTATTGTTTCTCAATGACTTCTGTGGTATTAACTAAAAATAAGTATTTAACTAGAGGCATTGTGTTCCTGCTAGTGTCCCATATCCATATTTATTATGTAACAACTATCCCAATAATCAGACGATATGCAGTATCAATACATTATTTCTAATCAGTCCCTAGACCTTGCAAATAAGCTTAAGGGAAAGAGCAAGAGATTATGTAGGAAATCCTGAAATTTTTCAGGAAAGGTATGTGAATAAGAGTTGGAAAGAGCAGGCGAAAGGTAGATACGCAAGATGTGCCCATGCAAAGGTATAAAGACCTAAAACCATGTCTGGTGACTGTGAACACTGGAGCTTAAGAAGAGACTGCGGACAAATCTATCGGGGAGAAGGCCATGCCCGCATCAGTGGGACTCTGCTCATAATCACGGGCTACTTTAGCAAAGGAGGACAGTTGATATGAGTAGTCGGCTTACAAAGGATCAGACTGCTGATAAGAAAGCACTGTAGAGAAAAAACACCATTAGAAATTGACTTATCACCTAAGCTGTAAGGTTAAAAATGACATGATTTGGCTCACTCAGTTTTTGTCTACAGTCTATAGCTTTTATTGATGAATACATAGGTGAATTAGTACCCAAGCAACACGCTCTAAAAGAAGCTGCTCCTATTGGGACTGTTATTTCTTCTGTTCCTGTGCAATATGGTGCTTGAGTGTAGGCAATATGTGTCATTCTGCATGAGAAATGTTGTGTAGGTTGGGTAATGCTAAGGAGGTAGCAAGTAATTCCAAATTACTTGCTTTGTTTAGCTCTAATTAAAAAAAAAAGTATACGGTTACAGAATGTGAATAAAGTTAAGCTTGCTGAGTGGTTAGAAAGTAACTACAAGCAGTGTATATTTAACATTGGGATGATTCTGCATTTTTTCATCTTAGTTGCCAAACTTTTGCCTGTTCTAGTCATTTCTTATCTACAACATTTGGCGGAAGCTTATTCTGTCAATTTTAATTGTGCCAAAGAAATGCCAAAATCACTCAAAAATTATAGTGGAAAAAAGTAAAAAGCCCCTGCCATTTAAATTTTCATTCTGTGAATGAAAGTGCGTCATCACACTTCCCCCAGGGATTCATTTGGAGAACAGTACATACATTGTTTCCCTGTTATTTACGTTGTAATCTGCTTGTTACTTTAATGAAATTTTTATAGCTTTACAGAAAATAATAGAACTTCACTAGAAATAAATTTTCACATTTTCACATAAGCCTGATTCAAAACTCAGCTTTTTCTTTTGCATATAAAAGTTCACTTGAACCTACATTTTAATAGATAACACATTCAGATCATTTAAATGACTTAATTTCTGAGTGTGCCTGGTTTGTTTCTTTCCAGCTCCCATTAGAATCAGGTCACTTTTTTAATCTCACACCGATCCCTGGCTTACCTGAAAGTTTTATGGGTTACTTCTGTTTCCAGGAAATCAAAGTAGTGTTTAACAGTGCATGCATGCATTTTGAACATACACATAATGTAACAGAAATAATTTTGGATCTTGGTTCTGAAGTAAAGTCTTCTGCTCTGCAGGAGGTCATATTATTGTTTGTTATATGCATTATTATTCTAAATACTTTACAAGAGGAATCTTGTCATTTGTATGCAATTATAAAATGAAAGCCATGTTTGCTCAAAAAAAGTGTTTAACTATGTGAGTAATGGAAAAGTTGTGTGATCTGGGCTGTAGCCACTTGTTTGAAATCAGCATGCTTGATTTGGGTAAGGCTTTTGTGAATAAACCAACAACAATTTCCAGAAGGCAATGATTGAGGAACAATTTCAATAAATGTGAGTACAGCAAATTCAAAACTAACATTCAATACAACTCTTATTTATTTGTTTTTCTGGGTGCAGATGTTCAGATCAATTCATGTAAACCAGATCCAACTACAACTGTACTACCTTCATCAAGTGCACCAACAGACTTAACCGCATATTCAGACTCTGATTTGACTGAGAACAGCACAGCAGTGCCCAATGTGACGGAGTCAGAACGATCCCTGAAAAACATAAAATTTCGGGTGATATGTATAACTGAAACTGTACTGCCAACAGAGGGGACTACTACAAAAATGCCAGAGGAATACTCGCCCAGCTACACTTCCCGTGCTGCCTTTAAGAATGATGCCACTGTCTTTGGAGGTAAAGGCCATATATGGTAGCTATTTATTCAGAAGGGTTAGTCAGTAGATGTTCCTCCCAGTACTTAAAGGGGCCTACAGAAAAGCTGGGGTGGAGCTTTTCAAGGGGTGGAAGTGTTCAAGACCAGGTTGGATGAGGCTTTGAGCACTCCAATCTGGCAGAAGGTGTCCCTGCCCATGTCAGGGTGGTTGGAACTGTATGATCTTTAAGGTTCCTTCCGATCATTTTATGATATTATGTTAGTAGTAAAATTGTTTACTGCTATTTTTGATTGCTACTCCAGCACCCATAGCGATGTAGATGAACCTGGAGGCAGCATACGAGAGTTATGGTTTTGCAAAAGTAAAGCTTATAAGGCAGAGGATTTTAAAATAATTTTTAAGTAGAAGTAAATTTTTTTTATAGTTTTTGATAATATTTTAATATGAAACAGTGGAAATTAATTCTGGTTAATGAGATTTGGGGTAAATACATTTCTGAGAAAGTCTTAGCAAACGCCATGTGCTCAAAGTAATGGAAAACTCAGCAGGCTCTTTCAAACTAAACGAGTCAAGAAAGTTTTAAGAATTGTTGTTCTCCAAATATAGGGGTGTTTTCCAGATATAAGGTGTGAATAAGTATTCCTTAATATACAGCAAACAAGAAATACACCAAAAATGGAGGAAAGCATTCTGACTGTAAGGACAGTTAATCACAAAAATATGCCCTCTAGGCAGGTCGTAAAAACCCTCCAGTGAGCCAACTAGACAAACACCTGCAAGGGGCTGCCCTAACACCTGTTTTAGTCTCTCTTGGAAAAAAAAATGAGTAGGAGTAACTAAACTTTTGAGAGTCCTAAAACCTCTATTCTTGAGTTGACATGTACTGCTTACACTAGGTTGTTTTTGGAAAAATCTGGATTTATGGTCATGAGCCTTTGGAAAGTCAGAATTAAGTACATATAAATACCCTATGCTTACCTCCCTTTTATCTCTAGGTATTCCTACTGCACTTCTTGTACTGGCTGTCATCTTCTTCATTATTTCAGTTGTTTTAGCAGTCTGCTATATCAAAAAGTAAGTTTTTTCTTATTTTTTCCCATGGACTGAGTTAACTCCTAGAGCACAACCAATGAACATTTTAAATGTATAGCTAAAGAGCAGAGAAGTAATGATAATGACATAACAGTGTAGAACAAAGAAAAAAATCTTAAACCCTGTTGTTATGTAGATAAAATGTTGCCATTCCCTGTTTTAGAAAAGGAACCAAAGACAAATATTGCCTATTTTTGAATATTCAAGTCATGCGTATTGTGAAACATTTGTAAGTGTGCCAAATGAGCAACACTGAAGCGTGCATCTGTTTGTACATAAGCCTGTTTATGCAGTTTCATTCTTTTTTTCTTTCTATGTCAGACTCAAGGTTAAAGTTTTATTCTTGGACTCTGATTACGCTCAGAAAAAAAAAAATTTTTATCTCATTGGGTATGCATTAAGTTCTTCAACACAGTGCATCATTAAATTGTATCAAAAAGTTGTGTGCATTTCTCACATCCTAGCCCAGATAGCTTTATCATTATGTACCATGAATCCTGAACAAACATTGTCTGTTTTAAAAAAAAAAATCAAAATTATTTATTTTAAAAGCACCCTGCTTCAAAAAGCACAGTGATCTGGCATGTCACAATTCTCTGTGAGATTTTGCTTGAAAGAAAGTGGCAAAGAAAGTTGGTTAGATATTTTTTATTTCCTGAGTGATACTACCAAACTATGTCAATGTTTCTGCTTTACTATCCTTTTCTCTATTTAAAGGTACAAGAAAACCTTCCCATTTTCAAACAAGAATCGGCAAAAAGAAATGGTTGAAACTACTGCTCTCAAAGATGGCAAGTCAAATGATAAAATACCTGAGAAGGAAACAAAGAATAATGGAAAAAAGGCAGAAGAGTCTAAAACCACTCCTGAGGCCACAGTAAAATGCTTAGAAGCAGAAGTTTAACAGGAAGAATGTATACTTCTTAACAGAAACATAAAACAAAGCACACAGAACTTACTTAGCAAACTTTTAAACATGGGTGATTGTAAATACTCATGAATTAATATTTTTCTCTGTTTTAACATATGAAAACTTGATATTTTAATAATTACATCTCTAGATATAAATACTCTTGCAGAAGAACATGGCATCTTATTCACTTGAAATGAATAAAAAATCCATATTACAGCTCATTTTTCATCTTCAATAAAGAAGTAATTAGGAATATGCTATTAACGACATGAATGTTAACTTTTTCCACAGAATGCAGATCAATACATAATGAAAAGAGTTTTTTAATCTGGCAGGAGGATGACTGCTAACTTAATGTCTAAAATGAAATGATGATACTGTAAGTCTTCCTCATGTAGGTTAGCCTATTTCCTTTAAGTAACTGCATAGTTTTAAAAAAGTCTGATTACAAACGGAATAAATTTCATCAACCCATTGTCACTCAAATACCCAAGGAAGGGCACCAAGATGCTGATGCTTACATATATAGAGTAATTAATAACTTTCTTAGCTATCTTCATTATATCATAATTTACTGTTTTATTTATTAAAACCTGTATAATTCTTCTGCATCAGATACTTGACAGGGGAAAAACAATGCTTGAACTGTATCTCAACAGTTATATTTAAGATCTTTTGTGTATATTTAAATATGGCTTTCATAATAAAGATCTCAAATGGTATGGAACGTTTACAGTACTTCATAAAAAAATACATTATGGTAGATATCTTTGTCTGGACAATTTATTCTCATTAAAACTGCCTCACAGTAAAAAGAGCTCATATAGACAATGTTACAGAAAAAAATATCTGTTGTAATAGAATACCACTAGCAATTTAACAAATATTTTCTCAAACAAATTGTTTGGATAACTTATTTTTATATGTGAATGAGTTTATTATGGCAAAGGAAGTTTTCTTTTTAATCAAACAGCTTGAAAACAATAATCTTAAATAAAATAGTAATAGAATCACTCCCCTATATTGTGTTTTCTACAGTGTAGGTTATTGGGTTATGAGCTTTCATATTTTTGATTCATAGAAGTTTAAAAATTGCCCAGTGGTTAAATATTCCTCTAGATACTGAGTTACAGTGTACTGCTAATGGCATACTTAGATTCCCTATGTTGTTTCTTGTTCTCTCTCTCTTTTTTTTTTTTTGATAGCTCAGAAATATTGCACAGCTCCAAGAGTCTGGACTGCGTTGACATGCAGTCCACCACTGCCATTAAAGTTATACTGCTGCAGAAAGACTGTGATTCAGTACAGCTCTAAAACCCACTAATTTCAGATGTACATCAAGAGAATTTCAGCAGAAAATCATGCAACAGAGGAAAGAACTAAATGCAGCCTTCCCACTCATTTAAGTAACTCCTCTCTTTGCAAAACACTGCAGTAATGCCTTGTATCTCTCTTGGCAACCTGAGTGGAAGAGCTGAATGCCATGTGAGAAGTGAGAGTAGGCAGCAGAAATAAGGCTACCAGGAAAGGCCACAACCAACACTTGTCGTGATGGTGTCACAATACCAAACAGGCTTAAAGATGCAGGCAACACTAGTGGATTCCAGGTAATTTTGGACTTTCTGTGACATATTGCCATTTCCCTTCCACCTCTCTTTTCTATGTTTTATAGATCAGAAATTACCTGTTTCTTTGTTCTTTTCCTCACCACCAAGAGATAATTAACACTTCTCTTATTCTCCTATTAATATTACCTCTGTTCTACAGGTAACAACTTCCTTTTCTCTCAGATTGTCTCATTCATACCTAAAAAAATTCAGAAAATTGTTTCTCTACTTCCACTCGGCCAGAAGTTTGTTGCTTCTCTTTTAGATCTAAATAAGGGGGGGTTTTCTCCTTAATTATTTATTTTCTCAAAGAACTATACTAGCTGATAGAATAAGATACTGCTTTAACCTATACGTGTTATTCATGTACCTTAAACTCAAGGTAGCTTTCATCCTGACCTTCACACTGACACCTTGCCAACGCACATGGTTTGATTTGTCCCTCCTGTCCACAACACAATTTATGCCAACACTACAAAGGCTAAAAGGTATGTGTTAACACTCTTCTGTACGTAATAAAAGCTAGCTATAAGTACAAATCAACAGTTACTGTATTTGATATAGTCTATATATAATGAGTACTACTCAGTCACATTCAGATTGGAAAGTACAAAACATTCTTGCTCATTGTCTTATAAAATTGCAAAGGATGTGCCACTACAAAGCAAACAGGAAACATTTATTTAAGTTCTAGACAGAAAGTGTCAAACCCCAAAACCCTTAACTGGTTGTACCAGAAAAGTAAGAGAAACTCTTCATTATGTTTTGCCCTCTCTCAAGTGTCATGCTTTCCTTTCACAAGATATTCTCAACAGCTATAAAGTTTTTGATGTCTCAGAAATTGCATTATGCTCAAGTATCTTGGACAAATAATTTGTTCCACCTAGCAGGAGATCACAGTTTGTATTAGTCATTTGACAGTAACATTGCTTAGATTCCCACACTGAGGCTACAGATGTTTGCTGACCTTATGCGAAAGGGGTGCTTGGCCTGCAGGAAACACAGAGAGATTCCCAGTCCAGCCCAGTCCCTGTCTGGAATACAGGGGTGCCTTTATCGTGGGAAATATATGTGTCTATGTGTGAACAGAAGTGGCCAGGAAGGGGAAGTACTACTCCTTTTCTTCTCTTTAAATTGAAAAAAAACCCAACCAGCTCCTGAATAAAACCTTGAAGCATCAGGATGCGGATGACCTAGAGGATGTTCTAGGACTTCTGTTCCTAAATGGCTTGTTATCACTTACGAGTGTTGGGGGTTTTTTTTGTTAAAAGGTCGCTGTGCACTGACCTTTGCCAGGCATGTCCACGTCCTGCATCCTCCACAAAGCCCGGGGTGCTCACTCCCCTGGCTGTGATGGCAGGGCGGGGGGAATATTTTGCACCAGCCGCTGCCGGCCTGTGATGATGTCACCACGGCAGGCACTCAGGATCCATGAAGTTGGATGATATTTCAATTGCTGTTTATTAGAACTTATGGATTGGACTGGATGATCTTAGACATCTTTTCAAACCTTAAGGATTATATGTAAGAAAAGAGAGAAGAGTTCCAGTGGTCTTATGTCCCTGCAGAGTCTGGGAACCCTGATCTCAGCTGTGCAGCACTGAGTGGGCACCAGCTGAGGATGCAGCATGGCCTGTCTGCATCACAGTTACCCCAATTTGCTCACCCAAGCTACTACAGTATTTTTCCTCAAAGAAAACCTTCCTGAACCCCATTTCTAGAATTATGTAATTTCCTGAGTTGGAAGGAACCCATGAGGATCATTGAGTCCAACTCCTTTCTCTGCATAGAACAACCCCAACGTTTACATCATGTGTCTGAGGGCATTGTCCAAATGCTTCTTGAATATTGTCAGGCTTGGCACTGTGACTGCTTCCCTGGGGAGCTGTTCCAGTGCTCCACCACCCTCTGAGTGAAGAACCTTTTCCTAATATCCAATCAAAACCTCTCCTGGCACATCTTCCTGTCATTCTCCTGGGTCCTATCATTGGTCATCAGAGAGAAGCGACCAGTGCCTGCTCCTGCTCCTCCTCCTCCCCTTGTGAGAAAGCAGCAAACTGCAATGACGTCTCCCCTCTGTCTCCTCTTCTCTGGGCATAACAGACCAAGTGACTTTAACCACTCCTCATACAGCTTCCCCCCAGTAGCTTTATATCCTTTTTATACTGTGGTGCCCAAAACCTCACACAGTGCTTGAGGTGGGGCCACACCAGTGTGCATTAGAGCAGGACAACCACCTCCCTTGACCAGCTGGCAATGCCGTGCTTGATGCATCCCAGGACACAGTTGGCCCTCTTGGCTGACAGGGCACACTATTGGCTCACGTTCGACTTGCCATTGACCAGAACCCCCAGATGCCTTTCCTCAGGGCTGCTCTCCAGCCTCTTGCTCCCCAGTCTGTATGGACAGCCAGGGTTGCTGCTCCCCCCCGAGTTTTGTGTCATCTGCAAACTTATTAAACCTTCATGTCCTGCATCCAGGTCGTTTACAAAGACATTAAAAAGTACTAGCCCTGCATCAAAAGAAGCAATGCCAGCAGGTCAAGGGAGGCAATTCTCCCACTCTACTCCACTTCTGTGAGACCCTACCTGGAGTATTATGTCCAGTTCTGTAATCCCCAGCATAAGGATATGGAACTGTTGGCACAGGTCTAGAGGAGGGCCATGAAGATGATCAGAGGACTGGAGCACCTCTGTTATGAGGACAGGTTGAGAGAGTTGTGCTTGTTCAGCCTGGAGCAGAGAAGGCTCCTGGGAGATCTTATAGTGGTCTTCCAGTACCTGAAGGGGGCTGCAGGAAAGCTGGGGAGGGACTTTTTACAATGGCTTGTAGTGATAGGAGGAAGGGCAATGGCTTTAAATTGGAAGGGGGAAGATTTAGATTAGACATTAGGAAGAAATTCTTCACAATCAGCATGGTGAGCACTGGCACAGGTTGGCAAGGGAAGCTGTGGATGGTCTCTCCCTGAAAATGTTCAAGGCCAGGTTGGATGGGACCTTGAGCAGCCTGGGCAGATGTTCCTGCCCATGGCAGGGGGGTTGGAGCCAGATGGGCTTTAAGGCCCCTTCCAACCCAAACAATTCTACGATGACTCTTAGTAAACAAACAAAGATAGACATTTATACCTCTAGCTGAATGTTCCACAAAATTATTGGTAAGTCCACACCAAAATAATTTTACATATCATGATATTCTGGGATTATGTACATTTTATAACTTCTTAAATACATTTAGTTCATTACTGTTATCCACACAAGGTATCTTCACCAGATATGCCATCTCTTAACTATTTCTTAGATCTTCTGGATTAGGCACTGTTATACATAGTCTGTGCTATTATTTGCATTTATTTTTCTGGATAACTTTCATTGCACAAGGAACTTGTGTTGCTGTTGTGTAGAAGTGTACAAGAGCTCCCCTACAGACTGGTGAATTCCTGGGTCTCTCCCCTGAGAGCTGACTTCTGACACATGTCCTCCAATATGTGTTATACCCGGCCTGACTCTACGATTCCACTTTCTACCGCAGAACATGAGCGCTCAGACGGGCCACGCTCTGCCCAACCCTAACGCAGCCGCCACCTCCCCACGCACAGCCCCTCCCGCTCCGAACGCTCCCAGCTGCCCGACACAACCGCCCTCCCCCGCCCGGCCGGTCCTTGCGTCAGCGCCGCGCGCCGGAGCCGCCACCGCCCCCGCGCCTGCGCAGCTCGCTACTGCCGGGCCGCGCGCGGGGCCGCCTAGCTCCGGTGCCCATCGGGCGGCGGCGAGCAGGATGCCGGGGCGTTGGGGTGAGGTCGCTGGCGGGGCCCTCCCCTCCGCCGCCCGCAGCCGCGGCGCCCTGGGCAGCGGCGCGAGGGCGGGAGGGGGCGCGCGGAGGCCGGGGGAAGCGGCGCGGGGCGGGGCCGGGGCGCGCGGCCGTTGGACGCGGTCGAACGGGTGCGGGGCAGCTCTGAGGCGCCGCGTGCGCGCGCGCCCCCCCGAGCTTGGGGCGTGTCCGAGAGGAAACGCTTCCCAAACGCCTCCGCTGGGCGTTATAGTGCACGCTTTGCTGTAGTACGGTGCGGTGTTCCTGCTTCAGCAGGGCTCCCGCTCAAGGAGGGCATCTCAGGTTGCGCCAAGGGGGGGTCAGATTGGACACCAGGAAAAATTTCTTCACCGAAAGGGTTGTCAGGCGCTGGCACAGCTGCCCAGGGAGGTGGTGGAGTCCCCATTCCTGGAGGGATTCAAAAGATGGGTAGATGAAGCGCTCAGGGAGATGGTTTAGTAGTGGACAGTTACGGTTGGACTCCATGATCTCAAAAGTCGTTTCCAACCAAGCGATTCCGTGATTCACACTGCACTCGGCTGCCTCGGCAGGGCTCCTCTTTGCAAGGGAAACTGACGGGTGTGGGACGGCAGCACAGGGAAACTAACGGGTGAGGACGGTGAAGGGTTGGGCTGTTGGATGGTTGCACTCCAAGTTGGGTGTGTCCTAACCACAAGCCAGGTCTGGATCGTGGAAGGGGAAGTGATTGGAGGGAGAAAAGTGACTTGAGTGGGAACACATCTGTCTGTCATAGAAATTGGTCAAAATTCAAACATTTCATTGGAAGTGTATTGTCTTGTGTGAAATACCAGAATGGTGGACAGATACTCTTTCGTTATCAAGAATGTTCTGATATGAGCTCACTTTATGTGTACTGTGGTTTTATTACACTGTGGCAAGAAAAATTTCTTCCCTGAAGGTGTTGTCAGGCACTGGATCAGCTGCCTAGTCAGGTAGTTGAGTCACTGTCCCTGGAGGGATTTAAAAGAGAGGCAGATAAGGTGTTCAGGGAGATGGTTTAGTAGTGGACAGGTGTGGTTGGACTCGATGATCTCGCAGGTCTTTTCCAACTAGATAGATGTATGATCCTGTACAATCTTGACAGCTGTAGACCATATTCCTGGACAGTTTTATGCCCAAATGTAGCTATACCTACGTACAGGATGAAGTTCTGTGTTTCTGTGATGCCTGTCTTAAAGTGTCTCTAATGAACCTGGTATCAGATGATTCCATATTTAAGTTAAGATTGACGTTCTGCAGTGTGCTTGCCATTACGGCTCTCTGTATGTGGAAGTCTTAAAAAGGTGTGAAATTACCACGGTTTGTGTTACAAGCAACGAACTCTGTATAGACAGAATTAATTTGGACACCTCTGCTATATCAAGACAAAGAGCAAAGAGAAATTTTGGGGGAATGTCAAATGAGAGAAATCTAGGGAAGGAAATGCATAAAGACTCAGACATAGGGTAGATCCATAATGCAGACTTTTAGGAGAAAAGGTAGGAGTGTAAAGGAAAGGTGAAATAAGCTGAAGTTTGAGGGGCTTGAGCAAGTTAGTTCTGTAATACGTCCTAAAGTTGAGTGTTCTGTGCAGATAGGGAGATTTCTGAATTGTTTATGCTGATGTGGATTCCTTGACTTACCAGTTTAAGAATGCTGTGAGAGTTACTTTGATCTGCCAATGTCAGTCTGCAGTAAGAAAAGTAATTACTAATGTAATGTCTGTGTATAGAAATACCTATGTTTATTAGTAGACGTTCTGACTTTCGCATCACAAATATTTAGGAAAAACAAAGATTGTCATAGGTTAGCATCATCAACTGAAGATTTTCTTTTCCATTTCATTGGATGTATTTATATGTGTGTGTTGGAATTGCTGAAAAATTTGTGTGAAAAAATCTGTTTAATTTGCTGTAAGCAAAATAATACAAAAGTTAATGCAGCATTCTAGTCTCTTCTAAGTGCTCTGCTTGTTTCTGACTTGACTGTTCAAGTTGCATTATTGTAGAGTAATTAAACTGGTTAGTGGGTAGTAAAACTCTTGCACTAAAAGAAAATGAGAGAGTAGCGAATCATAAAAGACACAAATGTAACTCTAAAATATTTTTAGCAGAGACTCTGCAAGTGAATGAGAACTTCTTTCTACGGAACTGAGGTGAAGAACTTCACCATGGGTCAACAAATTTCAAACCACACACAAACCATAATTAACAAGTTGCCAGAAAAAGTAGCAAAGCATGCCTCTCTGGTTCAAGAAAGTGGTTTCCTAACGTATGAAGAGTTTCTGGGAAGAGTAGCTGAACTTAATGATGTGTAAGCCTTACTTTGTTTCCTTGGATTTTTTTCATATTTTACAGAGAATTTGTACGCAATATGTTCTTCTGTGCTGCCTAAGCCAGAATTGGCCATCTGGTTTGAAATGTTTTCTTCAGTTCTTAAAGTTGGGTGTAATTTGTAATGGGTGTAATTTTGATTTCACTTTTCTCCAGTACTGTTCTTCATGCAAGTGTTGCTTCTTTCTTAGAAGCTCACAAGAGGTAGATGTTTAGGACCATCTTTTTGTCAGTGTTACCGGTCTCCCTTACTCTTCCCCCTGTCTACCAAGCACCTGAAGATGCAATGCTGCTTCCTCTCTGCCCATCACTTTTGGTAGGAAGTAGTAATTTGAGCCCTTTAAAGACAGTACAGCTACCCTAGGAAGGTAGTATCAGAAACAGAACTGTTTGTGACCATCAGGCAGTGCTGTTCCTTCTTAAGGATGAGACGTGCCTTACTGTCTGAAACCAGTGACCAGGATAATCCCAAACAAAAGACTGCATAAATAAGGTTTCTCATAGCCTGCCTTTTGTTTGACTGATATCTTGATGGTAACAAAAAATTAACAAAAAAGCAAAGTTGCCATTTTTAACCAGTATTTATGGTATAAAATTATATTAAGTGGAAACGCACATGCTGAAAAAGGGCTTTGTAGTATGTGGCTTTTCGTAGTGTTTGATGTTTAACTATAATGTGAATTTGTATTCTGTTTAGAAATTGTCTTGTGCAGTGTCATTCATTTATGAATGACTTTCAAGAAAAGATATCTGTCCTTTTGGTAGACACATAAATAGATTTTGAAGAACATTACTTTATGTTTTGCCTAAGAATCTACACATATCTTTGTATAATTAACTGCAAAATATTATTATTATTCAAGAGGGGTTTTATTTCTTTACTGTGTTTACTTCAGCCTGAGTGTAACGTAGCTTGTTCTGATTCTTACGGAATAGACCTTTGTGTCTGTATTCCATTAAAAAAAGAAATACAAACTCCAGAAAATCTCAGGGTCACCTGGAGCCTTCACCTGACTGCTTCATTATTAATATATACTAACAAAAATATACCATATCTACATATGTTGGTACTTGCATGCTTTTTTTACATAGATGGTAAGGAAATATCCTTTTTAGATTGGAACACGAGATTGTATGATTACTGTACTAAACAGTGAAAGTAAATATAAGTTAAAATGTCTGTAAAGGACATTTGTTGATGCTGGATCAAAAGACTTGCACATCATTTTCTGAAGTTTATTGTGCAATTTAAAGTGAAGTGGACTGCATAGTTTATATTTAATGACATACTAAGAAGGTCATTACTCTTTAATTTCATGTCTCTGGGCAGTATTGATAAAATCTCTATAAAGAGCACATAGGTGAACAGTAAATACCAGAGTTGCTGAGGTTGCTTATCTTTGCACATCTAGCACATGATATAAAACTGGCATTTCTTTATTTCAGTACTGCAAAATTGGCTTCTGGACAAGACAAGCATCTGTTATTTGAAGTGCAGCCTGGTTCTGATTCTTCTGCTTTCTGGAAGGTGATCGTTCGGGTAATATGTACTAAGGTAAGATTGTTGAAAATTTTAATGTGGGCGGGGTTTTGTGTACGGATATTTGAGGACTGTCGCTTATACTGGTAAAATGCAGCACCCACTAAGTATATTTTGAGCACATATTTTCGTACAGATGATGTATTCAAGGATATTGTTCAAGATAAATTAAGCCTATATCTAAGTTTCTGAATAAAAATAGGTTAACAAAAACATTTTCATAACTAAGTTTGAAGGGAAACACTTGCAGCCCATTAGTTACAAATTCAGATGATTTGTGAGGTCAAGTCATGATAATCGAATAACACAACAAACTGGGAACTATGTTTAGTAGTAGTAGAAGTTAGTTGGCAATTTCAGGCATTATTAGTTGAGCTAGTGTAACAGTTTGTATTTTGATTCCTTAGAAAACCGATCTAAAAGCTGAATGTTTAACTTAGTTTGTAGTTTTATGACAAACCTAAGTTTGCTTGTTCTAATGAAGAAGGTTTTTTCCTTTGAATCCTGTCAAGTAACATCCTTAAATGGTCCTGAATCCACTGGATAATGTTAACATGCAGTTTCAACCAGGTCAGCTCTCAAACTTTGTTCAAAACTAAGGGTTTATGATTTTCTGTTTGCTCTGAGTTTTCGTTAAGGAAGCTATCATTGTAGGCTATTTTAAGTTGAAATATGAAATAACTGTTCATTCTGATCTTTCTTCTAGGTTTAGGCCAGTTTTTTTAGGCGTTAGGTCCCTACTCATAACTTAATGCATTAAAGTAGTGGTGGTAATTGTCTTGCCCTAAAAGTCCTGACTGTGGTGGTCTTCACGATGGAACAGCTGTGTTAGCAAGTGTTAACTCTTACTGAAGTGCACTGCAATTTGCTAACCTAGTGATGCACACTTGGGAAGGCAGCTACTGCCATGAGAATTGCAATGCATGAAAAGAATTTTGAGCAATGGCAAGTAAAAATCTGATATGTAATTGTAAACAATTCTTATATCTTAAGATAAATAAAACAAGTGGCATCGTGGAAGATTCCAGAATCTTGAACTTGTATCAGTTCGTTCAGCTTTACAAAGACATCACCAGTCAAGCAGCAGGAGTTCTTGCAGAGAGTGATACTTCTGAAGAAGCTGCTGAGAGTTTGTCTGTCTCATCTTGTCAGGCCAGCTTGTGGATGGGAAGGTATTTTGATATACTCCAGCTTCTGACTACAGTTACAACATGAATATTTCGGAAGTTGTGCGTAAAATCTGAACTACAAACACCTGATGATCAAACCTGCGTGCTCTTGGCAGATGCAGAAACAGGAATAGCTCACCCTCTCTTTACCAAGAGAGCTGTAGTGTATTTGGCTGTAATTCTGTGGGTGCAAACATACCTTCACTTCAGAACAATTGTTTTGATGATCCATTCTAATATAAACATGGTATATGTTGAATCTCCTGAATAAGGGAACAGGAGGAAATGGAATCAGCTACAGCTACAAATCTAGGGGGTTTGGCAGTGTTTGTTTAAACAGATTTTGTTATTGTTCCACTTAAACTTTCTCTTCCTCTTTTACATTTTGGCATGTGAAGGTTCCCATCTGTTGCCACTAGTAACTCATCAGTTATAGCAATAATTTAACTTGCAAGACTGGAAAAATGTGAACTCTCTCACTCATGTTGACATCCTGCTTTGTTAACTAGAGGAAAAGCAAAAGACTGAGGTCAGCACCTGCAATAACTTCAGTTCAGACTGGATGTAACAGCAAGTAGCTTGTCACCCTTTCCTTATGTGGAAATGTTGCTACCAGTAATTTAACTTTCTGAATTAGTTCAGAGTTCTAATTCAGTTTAAGTGAGGTAGAGACAGGTTTTACAAGATAAAGTAGGAAATGGTATAGTTCTCTATATCATGCACTGAAGAGCTCGTAGCCAGGTATTTTTAACAAAACAAGTTGCTGAGGTATTTAACTGTCATTAGAATGTCACACTCCAGCTGTTAGAATGAGAAAGGGGTCAGCTATTTTGTCATTCTACAGACAGTGCTCACTGGTTTTTCTAAGTCAAATGGATTGTGGAATTTGTTATTTTCATTTATTTTCCTGTTTGGTTTTCATTATATCCTCCCGTTTTCTTAAATACTTCTCACCTGTAGACATTTTCTAGCTCTACAAGAGCTAACCATCACTGTCCAAAAATAGCAAAGATTATCTGTTCAATTCTTCTTATCTTAACTTCTTCCACTGGAATAATATCCCATTTCTCCAGAACATCCATTTCCTATTTGGAGCATTGCAAAATATCTGTAAATGGTTTATGCTGTCTGATAATGAAGAGACAAGCATTTCCTTAGTTTGTCATTCTTTTTATTTTACCAGTTCTTCAGACACTTCGTCCTATGACCAAATCTTAGGTTCCAGAAACTTTATAAATAGGGCATCCGTTCTAAGTATAATTACATGTGTATATGCCAGCAAATCTCAAAAATTGAAGTGTTACCAAAGGTTAGTGCTCAGAGTTGTGCACGGGAGGGAAACAAAAGGGAGCAAGTCCAAAGAATGTAGTGATCTAATCAAAAGATACTTTTTTTTGGAAACTACATGCAAGTCACCATCTATAATTCTACAGAAAAATCTCCTAGCATTCTAAATTAATTTCTCAAAAAGCAAATTGAAAAGGAAACCTACTGAAGAATAAAACAAAAGCATGCTAATTGCTGTCCATTAGGTGGCTCGTCTGTACAGTTAAAGAATTACTCTGTATTTGACAAGCTCCCAAGATACCTATGCAAAAGAGGTCTAGTCAATAGTCATTAAGGTTTTCTGTCCTCCTGAAATGCCATTCTTTCTAGAATACTACCTTTGTGCCCTAAGTCAGAGAAGGGATTCCCAAATTAGGACTTGGTATGCCATGACATAACATGGCACAGATATTTGAGATACTGCTGTTGGGAACGTAAAATACAAATAGGTGTTGTTTGGGGAAAGAAAATATAGACAGATAAAATTAAAATGTCTGTCTTGAGGAGTGATGTAGTTTTTAAACTACTTCTGTTTTTCCCAACAAGAATACTTAGAAGCTTAACTGGAAGAGCTGGGGTAACAATCAGCTTGAGATAGAGTCCTAATTTTAAGGAACAGTCATGAGGAAAGCATTGTGAGCCAAAACCAACCTTTTCAATCTAATGAGCAGTTTAACTCTTGGTATTTTGATGGCATGTGAAATTAGTGAGCGTGCATTCTAGCAGTGATCTTCTCAGCACACATGTTTTTATCTAGGGTATAAGCCTGTACACAGAAATTTGACAAAGTTCATTATGAAATTATTCAGCCCAACACTGTGAAAGGAAGATTCATCTCCTGCCTTTATGTTAAACACTGTCTTTTTTCCCAGTCGTGATATGTAGCAGTTACAACTTTTCACTCTTACTTGTTGGTAGGGAAAAGGATTTGCATAACCCTTTGCAACGCCAAAGGCACCACATGGTACAAAAAATAAATGTATATTCTAACTTAGTTTAGTTCATTTAAGGCTGCTTCCTGGTAGCTTGAGGCTATATCTGCTGATGTAGGCTGGGATGATGTAACTAGTCCAGTCACAAAATTACATGTTCCTTGCGGATAAGCACAGGTGTTCCTTTCTGTCCATAACTAATTATTATGACAAATGTAGTAACTAGTGTAGTTACTAGGGCATAAATATAAAACTTATTAGTCATCTGGGAGAAAATACTGTCTTCTCTTCCACAGGGTTAAACAGTTGACAGATGAAGAAGAATGTTGCATCTGCATGGATGGGCGTGCTGATTTAATCTTGCCGTGTGCTCACAGCTTCTGCCAGAAATGCATTGATAAATGGTAATACATATTAAAGGATATTCATTATTTTATAGTATGTAGTGGTTATCTGACGTGCTTCAGTTTGGTCTGACAGATTCCTTAATTTTCCTGTATAATTTAATGTCTGAAGATATTTGCAAACTAATGTACGTATGATACATAAAAAGCTTGAGTGAAATCAGACTGCAGCAGAAGGAAAGAAGGCTTTTAGAATTTGTAAACATTGTAAGAAGAATTTCATTTTGGGAAAAGATGTGAAAGTGCTTTTCAGTGTTTGTTTTGTAATTTCTTAGCTCTTTTTATTCTTGTTAAATTAAATCCTTGCTCGAAAACTAGAGAAGACAGGGTATATGCTGATGGTGGCATGTTATGCTTCCCACAATCTCATTAAAAGCTTTTTAAGGGAAAAAATGAATAGTTTGTAAGACTGCAAATCATAGAATCATCCGGTTGGAAAAGACCTTTGAGATCATCGAGTCCAACCACACCCATAGTCCACTAAACCATGTCCCTTAAAAACTTATCTATCCTTTTTTTAAACACCTCCAGGGATGGTGACTCAGCCACCTCCCTGGGCAGCTGTTCCAGTGCCTGACCACCCTTTCGGTAAAGAATTCTTGCGAAGGCACGTTGAGTTGCCTTATCACTTATTTGGGAAATAACTGTTAGAGATATTTTTTTCCATATTTTATGCTTTCACTTGAAATAAATAACATACAATTTACTAATGTAAATATATCAGACTTTAATGGGAAAAAAATTCTTCTCAGTAGCAACACCTTCACATTTATGTATAACGTGTATCTTACTATGAAGCTGAACATGTATCGTAAACTGAACAGCTTCTGCATCTGTCTGATACACGAGTTGTTGGAAAACAGAGAAAATTGCTTTGTGGAGGAGCATAGTTCTTCTCTGACAGTGTGGAAGACCCACAAGGGTTAGGCAGGTGTTCTTGCAGTCTAGCATTAGATGATACAGATATTCTCAGTTAAAGGCTTTTTTTGACTAGTTAATGCAAATTATTTTATATTTAAGTCACATAGTTTGGGCACGAGAATCTGTTCTGTGACTTTTTCAAAGCTTATTGAGGGAGTTACTCTTACAACACCATGCTCCCACAAGGAAAAACATAGTAAAAATTGCTGGATCTCGGATCATAACTAGTCACCCCTCTTTGCTGCAAATATGTTTTAACATCTATCAGCAATACAGGGCTTCATTTAGTGACTGGTAGGGAGTAGATTATATTCTACTTTGTCTAATGAATCAGCTGAACTGTTAAGTAAGTTCCAGTTATACCATTGTTTTTTTGTTACTCAGTTTTTAAGGTTCATCTCTTCTTAATCTAATCATGTAACAGAGGCTCCCAGCTTAGAATTGTCATTGGGACCCCTGAGTTAGTCAGTAGAGGGGATGGGACTCTGAGGGACCAATTCTAAACTTTGATGGGCTGAATGATCCAGGAAAATAGTTCTTGTTCCTCTTTATGTAGGAAGCTTATGGGAACTGATTTCCGAAGTACCTCACCAGAATATCTAAAGACAGGATTTAGACCATGGATTTCCATTTAAACTTTCTGGACAGGTAGCTAGGTGCATTCTGTTTAACCTTAGTAAACTTAATTACAAGGAACATGACTCCAAATTTGTCAGTCTAAGAATGCAACTACTTTCAGAATTGTTGGCCAGTCTTTCTCAAAACAGGAAAAGTTTTTAAACAAACAAAAAGTATATGGATGGTTGAATCCAGTTAACCTGATCATTCTTGGAGTTCTCACTGGGTTCTTTGGATTTAGGGTTTTTTTCTTCTAGGGGCTCTTGTAGCTTTTTTTGACCAGGAAAAGCCCATCAATGAAAAATACTCATTGCTTCCTAACAGGAGTGATCGTCACAGAAGCTGTCCTGTCTGTCGTCGGCAAGTGACCGGGGCAGGTGATTCTTGGGTGGTCTCAGATGCACCTACAGAAGATGATATTGCTACTTATATACTTAACATGGTAGATGAGGCAGGCCAGCCTCACAGACCCTGACACTGGCCACCAAGCTGATAATAGCAGCAGCACTTGGAGCTTTCATTTTCATGAACGTCTGGTTTTACCTCTCGTTGCCGTTCTTCCAGTCTTTTACTTCTCTTCTTGGCTGCTGTGAATCTATGCTGCTCTTAAATTTTAAAACACTGGATATATGAGCCAGTGTGTGTGTGTGCAGTCTTAATTATTGAACTGTACTTTCAGTAAATCATAGATCATTAACAAAGTTTATTTTAACAACTTTTGATATTAATAGTTCGACTACTAGACAAAGCAATTTATAACAGCACAACTACTACTAACTACTGTTTGAACACCAGTGTAGTGCTGCAGAAGATGAACCATGTCATATGGCTTGACCTCACAGTTCTTATCCCTAAAAGCAGTTCCTTTTAGTTTCATGACAAGTGTGAATAAAGCGTTAGCACTAGTGATTAGTAATTTGAAATTTTACAGCTCAAACTTGAAGATGTCCCACTACCTGTTCTCCAGTAGCCAGTTATTGCTGCTTTTAGTACTTACAGATACTGATTTCAATCTAATCTGTTATAAGCTTACTATTAATTATTTTAAATCCATTTTGGGGAGAGTAGGCAGCTCTTTAAAGGTATTTGTGCACTTCTCTTTATTCTGCTAATACAATTATCTCTCAGAACATTTTTTAAATATATTTAGCATTGTCTTGTTAGCTTGGAAACATTAAACAATTTCATACAGAATCCTAAAAAGAGTAAATCAGTTTTTTAGTATTTTTTTAAGAGCAGCCAAAATTATTCTTAAACATTAGGCATATCGGAAGATAATAACTTTATTAGAATTAGCAGTTACAATGTCTGATGTTGTGGTTTTATCTGCCTCTCTTGAGTTTTTGAAGTGATGAAATCAGAGTTATAGGTATACCAAGAGCTGTAAGGTGATAATCTAAGTAAGGGTGCTGTGCTTTATATCTACAAGTGCAATATGCTTTTATGTAGCAGAGAGAAACTTCTAGTTTAATAATAATGTTGCTTGCCGTGAGATGCGCATGTGACAACTTGGAAAATCACAACCAGAGTGTAACAGTGTGTTTCTGTGTCTAGCAGAGTAAAATCTTTAAAGATCCGAGTTTAGACAGTCTAAAATAAATTGTTAATATTCAGGAAACCCATCTTAAGCCTCTTTTGCATAAATGGTGTTACAGAAATCAACTGCTATTGTAAATAAATAATTCATGGGTTTATTTAATATATATTAACAATACCACTCTTAACATGAGGCTGTTGAGTGAGAAATATTCAAGTGTAGCATTTGAGGGAATATCAGCATAAATCTTGCTTTCTCTAAGACTGCATTTTTAATTACCATACTTGATAAAATTCAGTGATGCCATAAGACTAAGGTCTTTTATCCCAGACAGGTCCTGAACTAAAAGGCGTATGTACATTTGGGTTTTCTTAACTGGTTACAAAAATAATTTAATTATGTTGGAGAATTTCTCTATTAGACTTCTATTTGTTAAGGAACATGCATAGTGTGTGGTGCCCATTTGAGCTTGGCTTATGGCACAGTTGTCAAATTTATCATAGGCATTAAGATAGATAAGCAACATACTCTTCCTTTGTGCATCATCTAAAAGCCAGTATGGCTTATTGTGTATATCTGTATTTTTGAATCCATTTATGAATGTATATAGCGTAGAACTAATTATTTTCCCTTTGTTAATCCTTTGCTATCAGATATTCTTCAGAAAATGTGTGGATTGTTTGCTTTCATAAAGGCAGTTATTACTGGGACTGGAAATTGTAAACGGTCAGGGATTTTCCACTAAAATATTTGCAAATAGTCCTAACCACACATCGGTTTGGTTTCATTTTGCTTTATGAGCTTGCATTAATCCACATTCAGAACTTCAAAATAACCTTTGAATTTTTTAAACTTTTTATATCACTGGAACAGAAAGAGCATCTAAATTAAAGCTTCAAGCTAACTTTATTTTTCAAGAACTATACTTCTGAACAGAGATTTTATAAGTTGTCTTTCTGCTGAGAACTTAACACGAACTTCTTCAAATGTAATTTTGTAATGATGCAAACAGGTTGCTAATTGCAGCATAATGACACTTGCAATGGCAATGTAAACTAATGCAAAAATAATTTAAATAGTGAAAAAGTAAACTTTGTATTCTGTACAGCTTTTTTAATTAAGTCGCTGTAATTCACACTGCTGTGATGTAGTTACTGTAATGTGTGCCTTGTAAAATATGTGTACTGTATGTTATATGGGACAATTAACAGTAAAAAACTTAATAATTTGGTACTGGTTGGTATTACCTAGTCTGAACTGCTACATTTAGTGAACAATTTTGGAAAAGGGATCATATTAGCAGGGATATGGCAGTGGGTTCCAGAAGGTCGACCTTGAAAATATGCATTATTATGAGCAGCAGTTGGCAAGGGCATTACAACAAACTAAAATTTCTTGTGTTAAGTGAAGATTTCTTACAGGTCTAATGTGAAATTGTGATTTAAATGTTATAGATTGTATTAATAGCTCGGGATATCCCAGTACATTAAACTTCGTGTATGAATTGTGCAATAAAGATACTTTGGAAGAAATGTCAAAGTTGTTTTAAGCATAAGCATTCTCTTGCCTTTAATACTGAAGTCTGAAAACTGAATTTTAATCTAAACACAATTCCATTCTACAGGTTGTGTGGTTCAAAATTTGTCATTATGAGCCAGGTGTCTCTTCAACTTTGAAGTGTGATATTAACAAGATAGCTTAATTGCAGCTCTGCAAAAAAAGACACTCTGCTTCTTACTGTTTTCCTTTTGTCAAAAGAAATAAATCAGAACGTTCTGCAGTAATGGGAAAATATAAACAATTATACTTAAAAAGCCAGTATTGAGAAGCGGATTTGGGATTGGGAAGAGGACTTTTTTTTTTTCCCCGGAGAAGTGTGATTTACTTTTCTTCCCAAGTTATTCCATCATGTTTCTGATAGTATTTTAAGATTTAGGAATGCTAGGGTTTGGAGTATTCTTTCTTCTCAGATTTTTCCTGTTTTTTAATAAGGATTGAAGTATATGATTAGTGTCTGTTTCCTCTGTCTGGTTTATCTGTTAGTATCTTTCAAAGCAATTGAGAAATGGGGGAGGAATTCATTAAGAGATCAGGAAATTAAACTGGAAAACTTATCAGTCAACAGACACACCAGGAGGCAGGTGTACCTGAGGAATTAACAAATCTGTGTATTTACTAGGTTTCCAGTTTAGACACCATACTAAGGTTTCTTTTTCTAGTGGAAAATAGCGTCTTTAACATGGATCTCTTTCCTTTAAAGAGAATTCTGTATATATAGTTGTAAATATGTTCTAATTCATACTCATTCCAGTTCTGGAAACACAAGGCAATGAGTAAGATCTCTGTGCTACAGGGTTTGAACTTACCTGTTAAATTCCACCCCTGTGTATGTGCCAAATGCATTTTTTTTAGAAGGAACATTTTAGATATGGTTCTCTGTGTCCCGCTGAATCCTGAAACAGTAGCCTCCTCAGGGAGCCTTAAAGATGCTTGATACAAGTGGGAGCTGTATGTTAACCTAACTGGCCTTAATTTTTGACACTGTATATACATAATTCTTAATTTTGTATCCACTAAATAAACCTGCTCTGTAATGGAAGTAATTGTATTATGACTAATAGTATAGTAACGTTATTTTCTTTGTTTTTCTGGTGTTAAACCATTCCCAAAGATAACTTACTTACCATTAGGTTTTATTTATCCTCACCTGTTTTAAGTGAATAGAATTCTGCTTCCTTAAAAATCAGTAATTCTAAAACTGAATTTTTTTCAATTTTCATTTCTTCAGATGGTTGGTTCTAAGGCCTAGACTTTACTTGTAGCTGAAATTAACCTGAATGGGACAGTGTTCTTTTCCCGTAACTACAGTGTTACTGCCTTGTGTTGTGAACTAGTCCTGTTCCAATGAATATCATGTCTGTGAGGGACACAGTCTACTTTTGTATTTGAGCTGTCAAGATGCTAATTAGCAGATGATTGCTTACCTCGCTAATGTAACTATTGAGGCTGAAATATTAAACACTGGGCATGGGTTTTGTAGGCCTGAAATTTAAAAAAATATATCTATCAGTTTTGTGACCTTGGATGGAGCTTTCCCCAGCGCGAGTCTGCTGGAATGAAGAAAACGATCCACCAGGTAATTGAACACTCTCTGGTTCAAAGTGCTGTTTAAAAATACAAACTGTTCTGATGAATTCAATTAGTCAGAAACCTGCCCTTCTAAAATTCAATTGTATGTGGAACACAGTAGGGTTTTCATACAACAGTCTGTCCTTCCCATGCTAATGTGGTTCCAACCCACTTTAATAGACCTTCCAACAAATATTTTGAATGTGAGATTGTACCTGTTAGTTAAGTTAATGATGAATGAACTAGCAGTGTGGGAGTCTCAGTATTATATATACCCTATTCTCTGTGCTCCTTGACATTGATACTTAGCGCTGTGGAGAGGTATGAGGAGACCTACACATCCTCCAGTTGTAGGTGAATCCATGCTCGTGCTTCATGAGAGCTGCTTGTGTACAGAAACAAAGGGTTTGTGTACAGAACGAGACACGCAAGTTTAAGCTTCATCTAAAAATCCTTATTATATTTCCTACTGAAGAAAGCAATTTGTGTTAAACTTTTTTTCCTCAAAAGTCATCTGGACTGTAGCAGAACGTCTTTGTTGATATCACCTAGTTATTTCAATTTATCACTTGTTGGCTTCTTAGTTGTGTACTTCTTGTCACATAAAACTGTTCTGTGTTCTGCTTAAATTTTTTCAACTGTGAATGTCAGAATTGCTTTACTACACTCAAATTCAGCCATTTTATCTCACTGTTTAATACCAAGATGAGGCTCCAGGATCAGGAAGAGGTGCTGCATGCCCTACCCTGATGCCCAGTTTGGATGAGCAAGGAACCAGGGCATCAAGAGACCACAAGGGCAGCCCTGCAGTAGTTTCACTTCAGGACTTAATGCCATGTCTTCTGTTGGCACAAATCAGAACAGTTGTTTTTTATTAAAACTGAATTGCTTAAAGTCAGCTAAGCTTTCAGTTCCTTCTATCTAAATATTGCTTGGTGTCTTATCTATCTCTATGCTGGGGTGGGTTTTTTTCAATTTTCACACTGTGGTAGTCCTTAATTCTGGTTTAGTCTTCTATACTGCTGACAGTTTAATTGCATAGGGGTTTTGTTCTACTTAAATACAGAGATTTTGAGCAACTACTATTTTATCAAGAGGTATACACACACAAAAACCCTAACCATATTCTTTTATAATTTATTTATTAGTCCAATGTTTAATGCTTCCACAAGAGGCAAAAGATAAACATCATTTAACCCAGGCACAAAAAGAAAAAGCAGTTTTTACAGACATCCCTTCCCCACCCACCTTTTTCAGACTTAAATTTTAATTAGGCAAATAGAACAGAAAGGTAAAGAACAATGATGTGAGAGGATAAGGTAGCTCTGGGCTGAGAGGGAAAAAAAGTATTATCCAGTGGCAGAGCAAATGGCTTCAGTTTGCTGAAGTACCAGAATGGAAGTGCATCACTAGAAATTGTTCAGATAGGTATGTTGTAAACATCAAATAACCATGGTAACCATTTTAGGTGAAAGTATAAAATGCTCAGAGCTAACAGATTTAAAGACATCTTAAGTAATGTTTGAACCTTAACACCCATGAAATGGTGAGAAAATAGGATATTCTTCCATCCTCAAAGAACACCCCACTCACCAGCTACAATGATGCTCTTGTCCCTTTCTGTTTGTGTAAAACATAAGCTGTGGAGTAACCAGGTTTGATCTCAGCACTGTCAACAACTGCCCTGTCTTGGATTTGAGTAAACGCGTACAACAGTAACTGAGATGTCAATAACAATTCAGCCCTGGATCTGTCCTTCATTACATTCCTGTCCAAGACCATGAGGTTATTTTGCGCAGCCATATATTAGAACAAACATGCAACTCAAAAAAGAAAAAAGCTGAAGTTTCAGAACTGAACTTGAGAATCAATAACTTTGCCTAATTAAAAGAAAGATGACCAAAAGAGATGTAGTAGTGGAATCTTGAAAGGATGTCTGTTTGTTTCCCTAAATATAACACTATTGGCTCGATTTATCCTTAAAAGAAGCACACAAGGAAGCACAGAAAGCAGAAGGTGTGGTCACAGCCACTTGTGTGTTACTGTTATTATTGTCAAAATTCTGATTATTGTCCACTAATTGAATATGCAAATCCAGTTTGGGGTTTTTTTTTCTTTAATAAGAAGTACAGACATTTTAGTACCTGATGTATTTGAGGTAAGGAAAGCTGAAAAGGTATTAAACATACACAAATTTGGCATAATTATTAAGAAAACTAAATAAGGAATCTTAAGTGACACCAAAAGCAGCACTAATAGCAATCTTCAGGTGAAACAACCCAAGCAAAGCCGTGTTTATCAGTTGACAACACTTAAAATTTTAAATTCTTCAACCATGTTGCTTGTTTAAGCTGAATGCAGATGCTTTTCTCAAGTAAATAACATTATGTTGATAACAATTTATTAGTAAGTTTTACTAATGAAAACAAGACGCCCACATTTTATGCAGTTAAAATGCTTGAACCACTGCTTTCAGACCATCCTAAGAAAACTACATTCGCCAATCCAATAGTACATTGTATGAGCTGCTAGAGTTTCTAACAGCAAGGTCAGTAGGCATTGCTGACTAAGCACTTTGGACAATTCTACTATCGTAGAGTTGAGCAGCGTAGCATGGTTTCACACGATTTTTAACTGCACAAGGAATACAAAACCTGGCACTAGCTGAACACTGCAGACGTTAGGCCAGGTCAGGTCTCCCATCACCTGTCTGCAACTGTATTTTGAATAAAGAATGTCTGCAATCACTGCAGCTCCCTATTCCATGACACTGGCTAACTGTAATGCTGCCTGGATGTCCAGAACTCTGCTCCTGTGCCTTGGTCTCCCTCAGAGCAGCGTTGCTTTCAGACTGCTTCCTAAAGGTCTTTCGGTTTTCTCTCTCTTATGGGGCTCTCGTAGGGCTGCACAGCTATAGGAGGTGATAGGGAATTCCTCCTTCCCTTACTTTGGTGCCATTTCCCTGCAATCACCAGTCAGGACAGCAGGTACATTACAGTAAGTGTCCTTGTAGGTATTGCTTTGAACTGCCACAGCATGAGGAGAGAATGCATGTCTTCAATGCATATATATATATATATATATATATATATATATATATATACACACGTATGAGTTGTTTGGTACCAGTGACGTCACCACTGCTACTTCTGGCTGTATTTACAAGAGAAAGTGAGATATGATCAGCTCTTGAAAGGGAGGATGTAAGTGACCAAGCCCCAGGAGAAGGGCCTGGCCTAAGAAATACAAGTGGCGCAAGACGTCTGATGCAGTGAAGCATGCAGGTTTCCAGGTCTGGTGAGGCTTGACTGGCTACTATTCATTCGGGTTTTGTGCATTCAGTGAGTTACTGTTCTAAGGTGCCCAGGCTCCATAGGCTCAAGATCCCAGCTTACTTAATTTGAATTATGTAGTGGAATGTTGGACTTCCAGGCATCAACATCCTCTGCTGTCTTCTTTGGTGTGAAACTACATGCAGCTTCTACAATACATAGATGCTATCACGTTATTACCTTTAATCCTTTCTGAAGGAGTAGTACTGTGTCTTAAAAAGGATGATCAAATACAAAAGAGATTTGACAGGGACATATATTCCAGTGGGTGTATTTTACTGGCCACTCCATCATAAACAGTTTAACATAATGTGATTTAAAAGTACATATTTCAAGTGGCTTGTTTCTGTATAAATAGACAGTTTTGACTTCTCAGTCAACTCTGACTAAAATACAAACTAACACAAATGTGTTAAAAGGTGTCAAAAGTAGGACCAAAACCCATGTCTGGAGTTTCTACCACTGATTCATAAGAACACTTTCTTTGTTCGAGTAAAAAATTTCTCTTTACAAGCAACCAAAATTATCTGCATAAATTTCCAAGTAATTTGAACTCACATATCCACAAATTCCCATTACAAAGCAATAAAAAAGTGTTCTCAACTTTCAAGGCAAAGTTTTCATGAAGCAATCAGACTCATTATTACAATGTACAATAGTAATGATTTTAACACCATGTTTTCTACTTACTAGATTAAAAAGCACAGACATCCTACATGACAAGAGGAAGTAGTTAATTAGACATTAAACAAGACAACCAGATTTTGGTTTTTCTTGTTTTCCAGTATAACTGCAGAAACATTAAGATAAAAACTGTCCGAACACCTTCCAGAATGAAAGGGTAGGCTCAAAATTATGCACCTCATACAAACTGCTAATGAATAAAGGGTTAAACTTACAAGTGCTAAAGGCCATGACTGCTAGAGACTGGCAGGACAAAACCAGGTGCATGTGTACCGTCAGCATCTGCAGAATCCTAAGGTGCAGATCACAGATGCGCTATGAATATTCTGTTGTTTTCCAAGCTACAATATAGTGCACAGTTAAGACTATGAAACAAATATTACATGAGTCTGAGTTTGCATTTAATATTTACAGCAATCTTACAAAGGCTAATGTTTGTAGAAACTGAAATTTCTGGCATGAGAATAATGCAATAAAAGATAACAGCAAATGCTGTTTACCCTCCGTAGAGACTCTGCTTTTCTCTGTACTGTTCAGTTACATCTTGGTAGCATAAAATCCAGATGATTCCATGTTAATTGGCATCTTAGCCTGCTTAGGAGCGAAATGCTCTGGTTTCTTGGAGTTTGTAACTACTTCGACAGGGTAGAAATCTCTTCTGTTCTCATAGCATCAGACAGGAAACTAAGTTCGTTGCACAGTGTCTCATACCTGAAGGCCATGCGGATCTGTGCAACATTTGTCTTTCGAATGTCATTTCCCTCAGGCCCTTCTTTACAGTAATTCAACCCTAAGAATTTCTGTTTTTCCTGTGAATGGGATTAAACATAAAAAGAGATCAGTTCAACTGCTTTCATTTACTGTGTAACTAAGAATTTGCTAGTTGAATGACCCCAGTGCAAATAAATAGAGCAGCTTCAACCAGCTGGCCATTGAACTGTACCTCAGGCTTCACCGGTTTGAGAGATTTTAAGACCATGGTCTATATATGTAATTACTGAGCAGTGCACTCATCCTGGGTTGCTAAAGCCATTTGTGCTAGTGTTTGGTCTTCACTACCACATCTTTAATGTCAAAAGAGGCTTAGGCTTCTTTTGTTAAACATTGCACAAGAGGCAAATTAGTAGCTGTCACTTGAGAATGTTGGAAGAACCAAAAGAATATACTTGCAACGCTGCTCCACATGCCAGCTCTAAGTCCTAGAGAAAGCCATGGATGAATTTTAAACCCAAAAGGGAATTGCATCTAATCTGCCAGCCCATCTAAACCGGAATATTTTCCGTAGTACCCCCTTCTAAGCACAAACATGGCTGGCTTGTGACAGGCAGTCTGGTTTTACTCAGCATAAGATATGACATATAAAATTACTTGCAAAGGGATATCTCACCCAAATAACTAAAGGTTTGGAACTGAAGGCAAAACTGAGTATAAAGAGGTACTTGCTCTCTCTGCATGGTTTTGAAATTCCAAAACAAAGACAGAGAGGAAAAAAGAATGTTAATACCTTTTATTAATACAAAGACTGCATAGCAGATAGTTTACGAGTATTTCTGGAAAAGAGAATAGGGATGTGCACAAATACATCACCTACTATTCAGTTTACAGATTGACTTCTCAGTTCCTACTTGCCCTAGTCTTCACTAAAAGATTTTTTTTCAGCCACAGTTACCTTATCTGACAATCCACTCTGTAATACGCTGTTTCTTGCTATTTCACACAAGTCACAGGTACTTAGTTTCCACACCTGGGCTGCAATAGCATATTCTTCCATGAGAGCTTCCTGTATCACCAAAATACATTTAATATTAAATCATATGTAAATAAGATGTAAATGGAGATATGTACTCGTTACTAATTAAGGAATTTATACATGCTCTTTAGACAGCTGTGAAAAATTAGAGGTTTAAGACTTTAAAATCACAATTACTAATGAACAGAATTGATTATTTCAAATTTCCCAAGTGCAAATAATTAAAGGGCACTGGGTATCCAGTTATCAGTCTAAGAAATTGCAGCCTGCAGTCCAGATCCTTAGAGGCATTCATTAGGCAATTTCAGCTGAGATCCCAGGATGCATAAACACCTTGGAGGATCTAGTCATAAATCTTTAATGAATATGTACATAGGCAGATAGCAGGGCAATTTCTCACTTCTGACCTTCCACACAAGGAGACTGGGTCTGACTCTAGTGGGCTGTCACAGCTGAGACCTTCCACTCTGTGTAACTCGGCTGGTGCTGCATGACATCCATGCAGAAAGCCCCTTGGAAGCTCGCTCTCTTTTCTAGCAGAGGCATGTCATGGGCCAGAAGCAAGCCTGGGTGAAGCACACCAGAGCTCAGCTTGTCCTCAGAACACAATCAACTGAGCAATGTACAGGCCACTCTAAGGCTCAGCATGACTCAAGTCAGTGACAACCACAAAAGTGAGGCACCAGAACCAGTGACCAGGCATTTCTGTCCTGCCAAGCCACCCAAGGGCAAGAATTAGCTTCAGGTCACTGAATGAACAGCTCATACGTCATCTTCAGAGATTCCACACTGTGTTTTTGTTATGTACTTCCCCAGATTTATTAGTAAGGAAACTGGACTTTCCTGGCACTCTAGAGGATTGTTTATGAAGGCTCAAACCTCCCTTCAGCCTCATCCTTCATTCTATACTTCAACAGCCAACACTGGAGAGGCAAGAGTACAAAAGAAACATAATTAGGAAATCAGACATTTCCCTCTGAAACCTAACAGTGAGTAGTAGACTGAGAATGAGGAAGAGTAATGAATGAAGTGACTGAAATACATGAAACTTTATATCCTAAACAATGATACAAAAACTGCTTTCAGGTCATTCTGGCCCTATGTGGTACTGTTACTGTGTTCAAAGACCAGTGCTTTTTGCAATTCTTACCTTTGTGTAATGAAACTGCATAGGATCATCTGTGGAGAGAGAGACAAGGAGTCCCTTATGGAGAAATTCCCGTAGTGGATTTTTTGAGTACTCCAGGAACAGGCTGTTGTTACTAAGTGGAGACATAGCAATGGGTATTTGTGCAAGATAATAAAGATACTGGAGGACTGGACTCTGCAAAACATAACACAGTCAGCATTTAATGGTACTATGACATAATGAAAAAAAAGAATGTCCCTTGGATAAAATGGAAACAGCACTATGGAGGGAGGACTAGGACCAAAATAACTTAGGTTGACATTGAACTCTGACTTCTTTAGAAAACAGTTTGAATTTTACATGTTACTGATCTTTATGATTTACATTCTTCAAGGATGTCATCTTCTTTTTAAAATTATGGTGACTAATATTACTGCAGACTGGTAAGTATATATGGCTATTAAGGGCACTGTATTTGATGCTAACTACATACCTTCCCCCAAAACCTGAAAGTTGCAGATAACAGATGTGTAAGAACTGCAAAGCAATTTGCTATTTTCAAAACTGCAGTCCAATAGGTAAATTTTATGAGCAGAAGTTTTAATTTATTCAAAATCATGTGTTGCTGTTGCATATAAGTATCTGTGGTCACCTCATCTTTATTACTATTTTTGGCTTAACCAACCTATGAATCTAACAAGTACCTTTTTTATCACTATTATTCTCATCTGCTATGCCAGATTATCACACCAGGCTAAGCAGGAGAAAGTGAAGAGGAGAATGCTTTGGTCACGTGCAGCCTTAGTACTACTCTGCCTGGGTCTAATGTTAGGAATTACTGATTCTGAGCATAACATCAGACATGATTTTAGGCTATTTTTTAATTTGTTCTTGGATATGTTGAAAAACACAGAGTATTTTTCGAGCATTAACCAGAAAATCCAATTTATAAGAAAACTCTTTCCAAAAATGTACAACAAACTGTGCAAGTCTGCCACCCACTGATCAATTATTTTAATTACAAAGGAGTGGCCTGGGGATGAGTTGTGTGATGGTTTTTATTAACTGATATGCCAGGAATTATAAAGTTTGTCCTGTCATAACAATCAAGGTTTATATAAAATATTGCTGTGTTATACAGCTATGTTAAATTTCTTCATCAAGTGATCCCAGTTACTCTAGATATAATCAAAACCTTAATGAACTTCTGAATGAACCTTGAATTACAGGAGTGTCAGTTAGGGAAAATGACCTTTGCACCTGTACAGAAGAAATGAGAGCTTTCCTTAAATTCTTCTGGGACCTAAACCAGAGAGTAGTAACAAGTCTATGCAGTTTTTTTCATGTATATCAGCTCTGCTTAGAGCAACCAAAAACAGGTCCTGCAAGTCCTTGAAATATCTAACCAGTTGATCTTTCCTATAAATACATAGCTTTAAAATAGTCACTTAGGAGAAGCTGTATTTTTACAGCTTAAATAAGAAATAAGAAGTTCAGCTGAGCTTATTTATTTCTGATCAAAGTGAAGAGTTACTTGTCCTTGCCAAGAAAATTAATTTTGGGCTGCTCAGATAAAGTCAATTTGGTGACTACTGTTTGAACCAGTGAATGACGGCTAAGCAGGCAGTGATTAGTTCAGGGGAGCAACCAAGCAATACCTTCTTCAAGAGCAATCCATGAGAAATGTTGTCTGCTGTCAGAAAGGCTGATACAAGGTGTGTGATAGAGCCAGCTTCTCCACAGTGAGGTCGAAACAGAAAAGTACACATGCCTCTTTCCCTGAGGAGATTAAAAGCAAGTTCCACTAACAAAAAAATGCACTGTTCTTCATCTATTTTGTCTATAATTATCACTAATATTGGAATTTAAAAAGTTATATATTTTCATACAGTTTGATGTGGCATCAAATCCAGCCTACCTGCGCGCTGCTGTCAGAAAGCACAGCTACCCAAGCCCCTTCCACTACCCGACATATTTGTGTCTTCCTTCTTTTCTTCCCCAGTTACATCTCATTCAGCAATTGTTTAGCTACTGGGAGAACAGTTATTGAACTGATTTCAGTTGAAGGAACTGGCAGATGAAAAGCTAAGTGAACTGATGCAACCTGTGGCTGTGTAATTCCTAGGTTCAAACTGAGGCAAGAAGTGGAAGCATACTGCCAAGAGTTAGCTAACACTACCTAGTGTGACAGCAACCTGCCATCTCCCCAGATTAAAACCACAGCATAAAACCACACGCTCAATACAGAGATAGTGTAGGAGTGTTACTACACAAGGCTTCACACTGTAAGTTCTACAACTCTTTTATTTTTATTGTCTATATTAAAAATTAGGTTATAATGGACCCTGTTATTCAGTGCAGACAAATGTCCTGTAAGTATCTGGACATGTTCAAAACAATTTCAGCAAGGACTGCTACGGTATAAGGCAGTTCTAGTATGGGTGTTTAGTAACATTTCTCCTGAAAATGGATGAGGATGTAATCCATCCCTGCTGACTTCGCTAAAGCTACCAAAAGTATAAAGCAGTTTTGTAATGGACTGGTTCTGGTGCCTCAGATGCTCAGTATGTTTAACAGGGTGAACAGTTTTACTGACTCATTGCTGAATTCTGTCATCATCTCACCTAGCTGTAAAGAATATTTAATGATAATCTAGGGAGATTTTCAAACAGTAGTTGAAATGATCTTGAGGTAAAAAAGAAATGCCTACTTTCTGACAGAATCTCTGTCCTTGGAAAAATAAAAAACAAAGACTACAGAGAATGTAAAGGAAGTCAGGAGAAAGGGATGACTTCGGTATCTGCTGTACTCTGTCCTTTCCATCTTATTATGAGTTTTGATTATACAGGGTGGTAGAGAAAGAAGTGCTTGCGGTAGCAGTGGAGGAGAAGAAATAACATTTTGAATGTTAACTAGGATAAGACCTACTAAAATGACAAATATGTGCACCTTCTATAATAAAGTCCCAAAATATTTACTATAAATAATAATGAGCCAAATCCTTGTAATGAAAGTGATGACACTGTAATATCAATGGATAACCTCACTGTGCCCCAATTTAAGTCAGTTGTGCAGATCACTCAGTGAGCCAGCCACAAAGTCAGGTACGTAACCTCAAGTTGAATTTCAGGTTTTACTGAGCCTGATGCCAAAATCTGCTTTTACAGTCATGATCTCCTATTCAGTATCATAACTCCCTGCATTACTTGCCTAGACATCAGTCTCAAAAGTAGTAAAACCGAATGAGTCAGCAAGCATGCTGAAGTAAGTTGCAGTTTATAATTACATCCTCCTTTGTCTATCTTTGATGACAGCGGCAGCCCTTAAACCAGTATTTTACAACATAGCTTTGTATCTCTTAAATTACCAGGAGAATGAAAACTATTAAGAGGTACATATATTTGGAAATCCACTGTGAATTCAAGAAAAGGTCAACAAATCCATTTTTTGGGGTTTCTTCTTTTGTTTTGTTTGATATATTGAGGTTTAAGGAATTCACAAAACAAAAATACACACAAATGTCAAACCAAGATATTCATATGATGCCTTTAGAAGTTCTGAATATTTCATTTGACTTCATTTTGCTGTTAACATTTTCAAAATAACTCCTGTGCTCCTCTTGGACTCCTTAAAATAAATCAAGATAACTTTTGCTTCAAGAGACACATGACCCAGACGCCAACTTAGATTGAGACTAAGATCATCAATTTTTCTTTCTGGATGCTTGGTAAAAGAGAAAAAATACTACTTACTTCCTAAGGTTGTTTAGCAGCATGATGTTCACATACATATAATACAAATAATAGCTATACGGGGGATTTTTCTCACTGGTCCAGAGATCAGGGTTAAGGCTCTTGTCAGAGAACATATGTCCACTATGTTTGGATTCATCATCAACACTGTCAAAGCCAGTCACCTAGTGGGAGAAAAGACACACAGAAATCAGTGTTTTCAAGAAGCAAACTTCAATATTACTTACTCTTGCCTCAGGACTTGCTTGTTCAAAGCATCTGGTCCTCTTTTGTTGTTTCCCTCCTTAGGCTAGCAGTCCTGGTGCTCTGTCCCCCTACCATCCCATGCAGATAGCAGGAACATGGTGTTTTCTTGAAGGAATTTCCCCCCATTTTTTTCTTCTGAGACAAATAGGAGGCCCAGGTGCAAAAAAGTGCATCTGGAGTACTGTGTCCTGTTCTAGGCTCCTCGTCTCAATAAAGTCAAGGAACTACAGAGAGAGTCCAGGAAAGGGCCATGAAGATGATTAGGAGACTGAAGCATCTCTCTTCTTAAAAAAGTCTAAGTGGCCTGGGTCTATTTAGCATGGAGAAGAGAGGACTGAGAGAGGATCTTATCGGCGCTTATAAATATCTAAAGGGTGAGTGTCAAGAGGATGGGGCCAGACTCTTTTCAGTGGTGCCCAGCAACAGGATGAGGGGCAACAGGCACAAACTGGAACAGAAAGTTCCACCTGAACATGAGGTAAAACTCTGTTACCAAGAGAGTGACAGAGCACTGGAATGGGCTGCCCAGAGAGGTTGTAAAATCTCCTTCTCTGGAGACATTCAAACCGTCCTGGACACATTCCCGTGCAACCTGCTCTAGGTGAACCTGCTTTAGCAGGGGGGTTGGACTGGATCATCTCCACAGGTCCCTTCCAACCCCAGCCATTCTGTGATTCAGTAAAAAGCCTTCACACTCCTGTGGGGGGCACAGGCCTGTAAACCCCCCTCAGATCCAGATTATAATGCTTTAAACTCATCTGCTTTGCTATTTGAAAAGTAGATGAAAGCCAGAGGCTCCTAGGAAACCTCAGAGCTCTGATTTAGGGCACAGTCATGACGTCCCAGCAGCTGCATCCCCACCTCTCTCCTGAGTCTCATCAGGATCTACACAACACTTCTTTCAGTTGTCTGATTTTGGAGGCCAGTCCCAGAGGCAAGCTCGAAGTACACATCCCGGATTAGGACGTTCCCACTACACAAGAGCACGCAAAGTTTTTTCAGTCATTCTTTATAGACAAGACTACTGAGAGGGTGAATAAGTAGTTGTTGAGCTGTTACAACAGCTATTTGACAACAGGATCTTACCCAGGCTTTTATTCAATTGTATGTCAGAACTTCAAAACAATGATACAAGTAATCTATGGAGGAGGAAGCTTTTTTTAGTTCTGGAAACAGCTGTGGACAAACAAAATTTATGAGTAGGAGAGGATCCATTTCATGTGAGACAGAAAAACCAAACACACTTACGTATTTAAGGAAAAGGTGCAATTCTCTGTGGTCTTTGGGATTGATTGTTGCTTCAAACAAAGGTACGAAGATGTTCTCCAACATCTTCCCAAAACTAGGTAGAATATTCTTTGACCTAAATATGTCACTGAAGGGGAAAACATACAGTTGTGATCATTCTTTATTCAGCTTATATTTTTCCTCCACTTTCATATATGTATTTTCTGTTATTTCTGTATATTCTACTCATTTATGGAATTTAAAAGTAGACTTCTTTTCATTGATAAATTGTATTTTAATTTGCCTTTGAACACAGCTTAATTTCATCCAGTTGCAATTTTTGGTTTTAGTATCTTCAGACTTACAAATAATTCACAGTAGTTTTGAATAGATACATAAAGAGTAGATTCAAACCCTATCTCCTGTCCTCCACCCCCAGACTGTCAGGAAAATTGCAGGAAGGGTCAAGAATAAATTTCCCAGGCTGTTGTTTAAAAATAGAACTACAGGACAGCTCATAAATCATCTAAAAAAAATCAGAAATTAAAACAAATCATTGGTATGATTTCAAGCTATTAAATTTACCAAAAGCTCCTGATTACTTACTAGATTCTGGGAACCTGAATTATCCAGCGCATATGAGGGGAATAAACTTTATGTTTAATGAACCATTTTGCCAAGTTCAGCCATTCATCTGGAGACCGTCCGTAAATCGATAAGCGGGGTTCTGTATACTGGTACTTACTTTCTTCTAGTTCACGGGCTACTTCCTATTAAGTAATAAATATATTTGCTTTAGTGAGGACACTGAAGATCATTTACAGGTAGTAGTATGCTTGTCGTTATTTTCCTCAGAACAAACTTAACTGTATTGTCACCCTTTAAAGATAATGGGAATCTCTTGTTTATTGATCCATTATTTTATTTTAAGCATCTAACTATATTCTACTAGCAAGCTTTCTCAGATATCATTTGAGTATAACTACTTTGACATCTAGATTTAGAGGACAATATTCTTGTGCAGTTATTACTAACACCTTTGTTAGACATATGTTTAAAATTTGGAAATCAGAATTATACTATTTAAACTGTTGTAAATGACTACATAAAATATGCAGTCCAATGGAGAACCTGACCCAGAATTCATGGTAGTATGCAATTTTCATAGAATCATAGAATTATAGAATCATAGAATCGTAAGGTTGGAAGAGACCTCTGAGATCATCGAGTCCAACCATGCCTGGCTCCCTACTAAACCATATCCCTAAGAAACTCATCTACTCATATTTAAACACCTCCAGGGATGGAGACTCCACCACCTGTCTGGGCAATCTGTTCTAATCCCTGACCACTCTCTCAGTGAAGAAATTCTTCCTAATGTCCAGTCTAAACCTGCCCTGGCGCAACTTGCAGCCGTTCCCTCTCGTCCCGTCACTTGTCACTTGCAAGAAGAGAGCAGCACCCACCCTATCACAACCTCCTTTCAGGTAGTTGTGAACAGTGATGAGGTCTCCCCTCAGTCTCCTCTTCTCTAAGCTAAACAACCCCAATTCCCTCAGTCTCTCCTCGTAGGGCTTATTCTCCCGCCCCCTCACCAGCCTTGTCACCCTTCTCTGGATGCGCTCCAGCACCTCAATGTCTTTCTTGCAGTGAGGGGCCCGAAACTGAACACAGTGCTCGAGGTGTGGCCTCACCAGTGCCGAGTACAGGGGCACAATCACCTCCCTGGTCCTGCTGGCCACGCTGTTTTTGATACAGGCCAAGATGCCATTGGCTATTAATTTTCAACAAGCACTTCTATACATCCAAGAAAAGCCAGTATCTTGTCCATAAAAACTACTAATACTTTTGTTGTAAAAATTTAATTTGTAGCCTGTATGTGCAGACATAGATTTATGAAGGGGCATCTCCCTATCTCCTCCTTCCCTAGCAGCTACAATTAGCTGACTACACCCTTAACAAAATATTAAGCCAGTGAATTGACCCTTGGCTGCTCTCCATTAATTTGAAACTGCACACAATTCTGCTTTGAACTCATATACAGGTTATGTGTATGAGTTTCTAACTCATACAATTATTTAGAAAGCAGCAGTGGCTGACTTAGCTGTGGTTCTTCTCTGATGAACTGCTAGAGCTAGGCCAATACTTGGAATCACTTAACCATAGTGTTAGCTCTAGATACAAGACATCATTAATCTTTTACTAATCTTCATTTCTCTACAGCTGGAAAAGCCTGAAACATATTTACCTTGACCATACGAGCAAAATATTCACCACCAATGTAGTTCTCAGTTTTCAGATACAAGTCCCTCAGCTCACTAGCACCAACTGGATTGTACTTGGAATTGAATTTGTCGAATCGATGAAATGTTTGACGACCCTGAAGGAGGAAAAAAAAACAAATAACCATGTTTTTAAGTACACACAATAGTTTATAAATTAAATTGCCTAGCAATACGAGGCACAGAAAAGGAAAAGTCTATGCTAACTAACTTCAACCGTGCCAAGTAATGCATGAGTTCAAATTCTGATTTAATAAGTTTTCACGTAAAAACTTTAGAATTAAGAATTGCACACAGAAAACTTAGCTTTTTCTCATTTATTCTGTCATTTTAATAGACTTACTGCATGGACATCTAAAGAATCTACAGTGAGGTCATAAGGGTCCATGTGAAGACTTTCGAAGACTTGCTTTAAAGTCATCTTCTTGCCTTTTTTCTCTGCAACAATCCTGTTGGGCTCCGTCTGATACGTGTGCTTAATAAACCTCAGTAAGTGCTTCTGGTTCATGCAAGCAGCAGCATGGATATGAGTATCAACCTGAAATCAAAAGGTTATTCATGCTCATCATCCATATACATAAACTTAAATTAGCACAGTATCTATGCCAGTGAAAACAATGACTAAAGCTTTCTAAAATATTCCTTAGGTAACAAATGGATTAGTGCCTAAGCAAGCCAAAATGTTTCAGAACCCTCAGATTTCAGTTTTGGAGGAGTTATGCAAGCAGAACTATAAACAAAATAGCCCTCGATTATTAATCTATTTAATCATGAAAATTTCCAACAAGTTAATATGCATTATAAGTGCAAATCAAGAACCTGAGCCCAGATTAAATTTGATACTCCCTTAAAGGACAGCCTGAACATTTATTATCCTTTTATTTCATCCATGAATTGATGTTGTCTTTTTAGTTATAGACTGTAGTTATAACCATCTTCTCTGACTGAAAAGACCTGCAATTCTCAGCCATTTCCAAAGGCATAATTAATGTTTGTATTTCAACCACATGAAACATTTTAGGTCACCAGGACAACAGAATGTACACTTGAAAGATTCTGTCACTATTTTTTCCAAGTTTAACTATAATACAGCACCTCATAATGCTGACAGATTTTTCAGTTTCTTCAGGTCTCTTCACACACTAATGGAAGTGCAAACTTCACAGAAGGGCTGAGGGTACTTCAGTTTTTTGCTGAAGTCCCATTAAAAAAAAAAAATTAGAAGACGCAAAACAATTTCCACAGGTATGCTTTTCTTCTGCTCAGAAGCTTGTACTGCTATTCAAGCAGACTCTATTAGAACACAATTCAAAGAAACAATAGATGAGATTTGGGGGTCGGTTTGTTAATTCAAATTTTCCCTTTGGTAAGCCTAATTCCTTAGATGCCTCCAAGCAGATTATGTAAAACGAATCTGTTGCAGAGTTTATTATCTTAACTACAAGGATAAAGAATAGAAGAAAACCAGGTATGTTCCTCAACTTCTTGTTTGAAAAGGCAGGTAACACTAATTGCAGTCTCGAAGGACCAATTACCTGAAAGGGAAGAATAGCCCTTAGCTAGGATAATGGCCTTAAGGAATCTAACAGCACAGCAATATCCAGAGTGTGGAGCTCTGCTGCTCCAGGATCCATTTGCTTTGATTTTCCTTGAGAAATTCTGATTGAACAACGAAACAGCCTAATGTATGCCCTAGGCAAAACAATGAAATTACTCCAACAACAAATTCCTATCAATCTAAAACCAAAAAAAACCACTGTTCTGATGAGATTTCACAGTTGACACATAATTAATGTAACAGCCCTGGGAACAGCTTGACAGCTCTGAAATTGCCTTCAAGTCCAGACCGCCAAATCCTTGCAGAAGCAGTTTCAGCTCACCCAGAAGCTGCAGTGCTGCAGCCTGTCTGCTAAGCTTCCCGTTCTCCTCCAGCCCAGGCCCTACCTGGACTCAGATGGCCGTGAGCACAGAGATGTGGTCAGAAGCAACGTCCGACTTCCTCTATTTCTAACAACTGCCTGGTACTGGAGACATGATACAAGACCGACTGGCAGAATGGTTCTGCAGAAGGAGCAGGAAGCAAGATAGTCAGTCTGTAATACAAGTTTCAGGATGATATATAACAGGGACAGGATGGTTCACATAATAAGTCTTAAAAGCACCACAAAGTCCTGTCCTATATATTGGTAGATGGTTTGTAATCACGGTAAGTAACACTTAGGAGTCTTATGTTAAACTGTAGTGGAAAGGGCTGCTCTAACTCCTCATACAGAGTAAGAAAGGAGCTTCAAAAGAGAAATAAAAAAATGTCTTGCTTCTGCACGAGACTGGCAATGCAGCTGTCAGAATGAATCCAGTTTTGCTGTCAACATTTAAAGGCTTAAAACAAAAACAAATAAAACATTCCCAAGAAATGTCACAAAAAGAAACAGGAGCTGGAAAACCCACACTGCCATGTGATTGTAAAAATTAAACTTACTTTGTTTTAAAGGTGCAATGTGAGTTAATTTTATTAATTGTATACTGGTATTTGTACATCCAAAAGAAATCACGAGGCAGAGAGGGGACTTTTCAACCTCACAAGAAATGACATGAAAAGATCCGAAGACTGGATGCTGACATTAAATACGAGTTCCTAAAAGTACTAACTACAGTGTGAAGCCACTGGACTGTGCTTCTTAAAATGCAAGTTACTAGTGTTCCCAAGAAGAGCACATAGCCTGTACACAGGAAGTCACACTAGAAGGAATTCTCAGATAAACCAGCTATAAGGAGTCACCAAACCTACATCTCTGCAAGGACTCTCATCCAGAACTCCTCCGTCCAGGAAATTGCAAACATAGATGCATACAATGTGAGGCCAGTGCACTCCCCTTTGTGTAGTGACTATATCTGCAGCTTTCAGATTCCACCAACAGCAGTAGCTGACATTCTGCTCTGCTTTTAAGGTTCAGTATGAAACAGATCATGGAGCACCTGAATAAGTAACAGCCGAACTCCTGCAATGGAAACCTCAGCTTACGCTATGATATCCAGTCCACAGAAATACCACTGTTTTACTTGGCACATGTAGTTATTTAATCTTTAGTTTATACAGGCAAAAGTTGTTGCAGCCTTCTAAAGGTAAATTCATCTCCCTGTGAATGTTAATAGCATAACTGAAGACCAAGCCATAAACTGAGTCCTAAACATTAATTGTTAATCATTGCCTAGTTCAAATATGATAGACACTTTAAAGCTAAATGAAAGAGCAACATATTAATATCTCGAAGTACACAATATGAAGCACATTACTGGTGCACAGTAAACAATGTTGTGTCTAAAAACAGTAAAATGACCTCTGATTAACATATTATTACACTCCTCAGAGTATTTGTATAGACATTTGAACCTAAGTGCATTACATATATACTTACTCAGGTTAATAAACATCATCTACTTTAGAAACAAATATTGTTTAATAGAAACTCTTCCTGGACCAGTAAATACTACAAGCTACTAGGCTTGAAAAACCTAGTAGAGAAGAAATAACAGCTAATAGATGCCCTGTAAGCTCTAAACATTCAGGAAAAGGATGTCATAAGCATAGAATACCAGCAGTAGGGAACCTCAATAAGTCTAGTTTATTGAATTTCAAAATGCACTAGTTCCAGTGGCGGTTCAGCTACTGAAATTAATGAATCTTGAAAAAAAAAAACACTTCCTCTTTGTTTAAGTCAACATGAATCCACTACTATTAGGAGGGCAAGGAAGGGAAATCAAGGAGACATTTTGTTTCTTTGTTTGCTTACATGCAGGGAGCACATGATACAGCAGTAACCGCATTTCTTTTAAAGTCCTGCTTCCCTTTGAGGAAGAAGTCTCTCAAGTGTGCCTCTGCAAGTCAGTAAGCTCCTGTGAAATCTTCTCCAGTCCCCCCAAGCATATCAGACTCTATAGCTGAGCTAACCATGCTGGGGCTATTCTCTAAGAACCAAAGTTTTCCTTTTTTTTTAATCCTTTCTCTCCATAAATATATTTATTTCCCAAAAGTAAAGAGACTTCCCTGGAGTCTCTTTCATGATTTTTTCTAGGTAATATGCAGTATTTTAGCTAGCTTTTTTAACTGCCTGGTATAGTTTGACCATTAGGTTGGCTGCAATTTCAGTAACAACAAGTCTTCTTCATTTTTTAGAAGAAACACAACTATTTGGAAGGTTTTAATGACTTGAGCTTTGACCTACCATAGCACATAATTAATTACTGTGTATGCTTTTCTGCATTTTCACAATTCAGGATGCAATCCTATCTAAATGAAGCACCTAAATACAGAATCCTTAGACATAGCCTATATTGATCAGATTTGATTACAGGCATTTTTTTATTATTATTTGAAAATTTTATATGCTAATAAATTGTCACTAATTTCACTGTTATTTATTAGGAAAGACATTTACTAAAAGATTTTTAACAGATTAGTTCATATAAGGGTGACAAATGCCACCTTTGTCTCCTTCCTACCCTAAAAAAAAGACAAAACCAGTTCCATTTTAAGCTGTTATTATTTCAGTCTTCATACAATACATTAAGTAAGCTGAGGCTTTTATGAGCCATGAGTAACAAGGCCCCACCACAAAGTCTATTTACTTATATTTGCAAACATTTTGCTTTCATTTCCAAATTTGTTACAATACCATTTCAGCCCAGTTTCCCCTTAGTGGAAACAAGACTTGGCTGCATGCCTGTAGCCAATTTCCTGTTGCAGTTCTCATTCTCCCCTCCCCCCAGAAGGAAACCTTTTACTCAAGGTCACATTAATCTTCAGTTAAAAGAAGAAACACATTGATTGACAGAAGCCTATCCTAGAACACATAACATTGCTTGAGTGGACTCACCCTTTTAACAAATGAAAACAACTGTTAACACAAAGGGTTCCTTACTTCTTTTAATTCCATCAACTCATTCAAGCAATGGTGGACATCAGTTTTCTTGCCATTAAAGGACACTAGAATTCCCTTCACTCAGTAATTCTTCATGTAATGAAGCCAACCTGTCTTCCTCTGCACCTTCTTAGTTCAGACTAGCCCCTTCCTTATCGACCTGACCACCCAATGCCACTCTGTCTGCAGGCTTTGTGGATGAAATGCTTATAGTTCTCAGTCAACACGGTTACTTGTGTGTATGACTTAAGCTTTAAGGAGTTCCCACTGCCCTCCAAATCCCATCTCACCACTATCAACTTCCGTAGACCACTCTCCTTCCCTCATCTTCTTGCATTATTTCTCTTTCCTTCCACTAGTTCTCAAATCGCTACAAAACATCCATCTCGGATATATTTTATGGATACTGCGCATATCAGAAATACTGTTACAATGAATCAGGCATATGCTCTAGATTTAGAGCAATAAGTGATAAATACAGCAAAAACAAATGCCAAGGGCAGCCATTTCAACGATACCAAATTTTTCCTGTGCACAGACCAGCAGTATCCACAGCTGCAAACTCCCTGATTTTCTAAACACATGCACTTTAGCTCAGAAATACTTCTACCCCAATAGCTATAGGTTTTACCAACTCGACACTGAATTCTCTGCAGCCTTTACTTCAATGCAGAATTGAAGGAAAATCATTCCACATCCCACTGCTCAATTCCCTGCTAACCAATATATTCATACTGCATTAGCTCTTCAGATAGGATGCAACAGCTTTATACAATGAGCTTTATTCTTTCCTTGCAGCTCTGTTACAGGCATGAGAGGCAGAAGACACAAAATACTGTGCCCTAGGGTAGCACAGTAATGCTCCTGGCAGTGAAAATAGTCCCTAAAGCAGCATAGAGCCCCTTAGGAGCTTGTCTAATTCATACTTATGCCATTTAGAGCAACTCAGAAACCCAGAGAGACAGATGTGAATCCCTGTGTCTCCAGCTTCTTGTTTGGCTCTACCCGTTGCAAAACGCACAGAATCAAGCCCTATAATGTTTGTATTCACATGGATACAGAAATACATTGCTGTGAAGAGAAATTTCTTTTTTCTGTTCTTTTAATTACTAAAAGAAAGGACAGAGGAAAAGCTTTCTGTATGGTCTCTAAAGAATCTTTGTTATAATGATTGATGGCTTTCTGCCTGATCATTCTGTGCTTACTTGCAAGATTGAGGGTAGACACAAGAATTTACCTCAGCTTTTCTGCAAGATAGGAAGGGAGAAGTAGCATGCACAGTATGCATGAAACACAGTTTTACTGCCATTTAACAGTTGTAACATGTAATGCCGACAAACAGAGATGCACAGAGGCACTCCTGTCCCTTGAATCTGATGCTAACCAATAAGCTCTCCTACTCACTATCATTTTTGGTTTATACGACAAACCTGAATTTCATCTCCAAAGACAGTAAGTAGCTGGGGGGGAGGGGGGGGGAGGAGAGGGGGAAGGGAAAAGAAGCAAACACATAATCAAAGTTCATAGAAGTTAAGGTATAGATTCACTGTTTACTCAGCAGGCTTTTAATAATAAGTTTAAAAAGCAGATATCTGCTAATTTCATTCAGTATTTTGTGAGATCTGTATAATTTAGAAGTATATAGACCCACTCTAACTTTCTTACTTAGAAGTAACAAGTGGTATTTCAACCCTACGGTCATAAACAAAAGCTAGAATTTACTTCCTCTTTGACTAACCAATACTTCAAAAAAAAATCTGTTGCAACAATCTAGACCAAATGGTATGTCATGGCAGCAATCAGTTATTGCAACAGAATTCAGCAGAGCTGTGTAAGCCACTCTAGGATCTTCACGCACAGTTACCCTGGTGTGAGCCAAAGCTCAGTTGCCGCAGGAGGATAGGCATCTGAGCTGGAGAGTCTGTAGGCAGAAGAATACAATGTGAAAAATCATTTCTATGACATATCCTCGGGTTTGGTTTGCTGCCACACTGAAATAATGGCTAAAGAGATAAAGAATATGGAAGGAGGCTTAGGCTGTCGTTTTTTCATCCTTAGAAAACTTATCAAAACTATTTGTAGTGAAGGACACTTGTCAATGCTGTACATAGATATATGTCATAAAGGTAGCAAATACATGTTAGGTAAACAAATGTCTTGGCTTCACCTTTAAAAAAAAAAGGCAAGAAACTTCCCCCTCGAAAGAACAATAGCGACAAACTAAAGTTCCTAATAACAACAACAGCTCTAAGACCAAGAAGGCACAGTAAATGCCTCCTGCAATTAGCAACATCTTAATAAAAGTAAAATAACATTCAAGTGTAGGTCCTTTACTTTGAAGGTGCATTTCCACTTTAAAAAATGAACTATGAGCTCTGAATTATCTGAGGATGTTGGACTCAGTGGTCTATTGGAAGCCTCACTCAAAAAACCTCACATATTTGCTTTGGAAAGCAAGACACCCTTGTACACAAAGGCTAAAACTCCATTCTGAATTTGTGAGCTGTAGAACTAAACTCCTATTACTTAATTTTATCCTTAATACAGGCAGCCCAGGAGTTATGTGGAGAATCTGTGTTGACTGCACTTTCTATGCATCAGCAGGGGATTGTGGGAGAACCCTGCTGATGTCAGACTCAAGAGTCTTCTCTAAAGTTAGGATTCTCCTACACAGACAGTTGTCCACCTCCTGTGGGGAGCCAGCCATCCACCTGTGGATTCTTGTCTGTCTAGAGAAATATCTGTCTGGTTATTAAAGGGCAATTTTCCAGTTCCAGCTTGATCAGGGCAAAACATGTCTTTGGTTGCACTCTGGTTAAGCCCAATCTGTAACATATAGACATATATTTCCCTTATTAAATAGGAGCCTTGGGGTTTATTAGATGAGCTCATTGGAGAAGAACTATTAAATCAGGAAAAAAGGGGGAAAGGGACAGAGTAGGGGGGGAGAGGAAATAACCTCTGATTGTCATGCCAGCAAATAAAGTTGGCCAGCTTTCTACAGCACCTTTCTAAATGCAGTAATACATGTTCACTGACTGACCTTGCCACTACACTCATAACTGTTTTAATTTTGGCATTTTCCATCAGTTACTTTGGCTCTTTTATATAAGCAAACAGATTGTACCAGAATCTCCACACTGGTGTCTGAGGGATGTAACAGACACCTTCACTAACAGCTTTTTTGGGAGGTGAATCTTATTTCTTGCCTTCCTTATAAGCGCTCTTTAGGATTGACTAACAGAGAGACATCCTGAAAATATAGGCCCTAGAAATGCCTGGTTTATATTATAAATTTCACTGCTGATACTGTTTCTAGGGAGGAAGCACTTCAGGGAAGTTACAGATCCTTGGGTTAGCAAGGCATAGAGAAAACAAGATTATTTGGGGGCTTACAGGAACTCTATCTACAATGCAGTATACTGTCCATAGAAAGTGCTTCATAAAAATACTATTTGTAAGCTTGCTTCATAAAAATTCTACTTCAAGCAAGATTAACTCTGCACAGCAAGAATTTTTAAAGCAGTAAGCAGCAGTAGGAATGATCTCTGCCAGAGAAGAGCAAACTCGTTCCTGCTTTCTTAAATTTGGGTATTGCTGGGGGGGAGTGAAGCGTATTTTGTGCTTTTGAACATTAATCCATTTGTAGATTGGCTTATTTAATAGCAGATAATTAGAAAATAATTAAGATATGCCCAGAGACACTGAACATTTGCTTTTAAATCAAAAGCTGAACTTAGCAAGCACAATCCTGTTAATTACAGCTTCTCACTAACCAAATGGATTGTCTAGGCAATTACCGGGTCCACATCTCTGTCCTTCACACCTCTCACTCACCATGTGTTTTATTATTAATGTCTCCGTCAGCTGGTGAAGTGTTTTATCTGAATGTGACATAGAGTAAATATCTTGTCCAGGGTTATGCAAGAACTGTCAAGTCAGGAGTCCAGTCTCTGCCACTTGTGTTCTGCTTGAGTTAATTAGCTAATAAATCCTCCCATCCATACACTTAACAGATAAAAGTGTGAAATTCATTAGAATTTACCTAACAACCCATCTGCTTCTACCCTTGTGATAGACAGGAGTATGTTCATCAAACATACTTGTTTAGCAGATTTTGTATTTGACAGTTTAGTACCATAACAGTAGAAATATTCAGGAGCCATCACATTGGGAACTATAAGGAAAAGACAAAAGGACTTTTTCATGTACTAGCGCTAAACAAAACGTAACAAGAAGGATTAAAGTATTGATCTAAGCCCTGAAGTTAAAAAATAACTACCTCCTCCAACTGCATATAGAAACAATGAAAAATGGACCTAAATTATTTTAAACCACCAGCAATTACTGCTTTTTGAAGAAATCTCACCTATCAAACTTCCTCTTAACTTCAAGAAAGGGAAGCAAATGAAGCAGCATAACATTGTTGCTTCCATACTTTGAAGAGAATGCAGCTAAAGAGATGCAACTCCCATGTCAGGAAATGAAATCAGCTCCTTGATTCCCCTACGTGTCTCCTAACTACATCCCTGTGTATCTCAGAGGCTACTAAGAATATAACTCAAATAACAATCTTTCTACTTAATACTTCACAGATATTTTTTACCAGATATTGACGGCAGCACAAACCCTCAGTTCAGTTTCTGTGGGAGGTCTTTTGGCATGTATTTAAACACCTATTTTCAATATGAAGTGAAATTTTTATTCAAAATCTATGCAGCTGTTCCTACTACAGTCTTGTATGAGTTACCTACCTGAAAGAAGGAAAATGCACTTGACAATATTTAAATGAATTAAGTAAATATCCGTGTGGATATTTTTATTCATAATCCAAGAAAGCTTCATTTGATTAACTCTGTTTCGCTCCTTTAAAGCGATTCTGAATAAGTAAACAGATGAGTTCAGCATAATCCATTTAACCCACTCACATTCAAGTTAATATTCCTGGAGTATTCCCATGTAGAAAGAAATAATATTCTTAAAGTAACGTATTTCAATTGAGTGGCATGCAGACATCATTTTGTGTGTATCGTCTACACCTCATACAAGAAAAGTAACATGGCTGGAATTCCTACTAAAACAATGTCATGCCTTTAGTCCTTTTCGCACTTACCTTTCTCACATTATAAAAGTCTCGATGGGGATTACTCTTTAGTTCTTTAAATTCCGACATTTCATTTAACATCTCATGTAAACTAAATTTAGATTCTAAAAAGTTAAGCCTCCGATGACAATATGTTTTTCTGTAAAAGAAAACACAAAAAATAACTAACTTAAAGCTATCTGTATTTCAAGCTCAGAAATAACTTGGAAGTTTTCACAGTAAAACCATTTTTTTTAAATGAAGACCAAGACAAATCCATTCTATTTATCCCACTTGTTAATAAATATATAATTCAATATCCAGTATGATTCCAGACCAAAGTTATTAATGGAACCTCAAATAGAACTCTACATAACCCTGTCCTTTAAGTTCTTCAAGTTTTTTTATCACTGTAACTGTGCATGAACTGCAGTTCTTTTAGGAATGATGACCAGAGAAAGCATAAAATCTATAATAAAATGTGATGTCAGCTGCTATTACTCTGAAACTATATTTCCAGTAGACCAGATCAGCTCATATACATAACAAACAACCTGTAATACAGACTTACTTACTATGCAAATAATAATTAAAAAAAAAGCTCCAAGGTTTATTTGATTTTTCAATGTGAATATAAGCCAAGATCCAACATACTTTCATTTTTTATGCCTTAAACCCACATATATTGTGTAGAAATACTGTTTTTCCAAAACAATTTCTTGTACTTTTCTGAGAAAAATCATGCTTTTTGGTTCTTGCTTGACTACTCCTCTGTCTTCTCTTTCATGTTCTGTTATGTTTCTCATTCTATTTTTAACCAATGACATGGTTTTTCTCTTCACCATCTGTCAATTCTTATTCAGTCTACAATATTTTTGTAGCACTATTACATTAATAGCCTTCTTTTTCCTGCTTTATTGTTGACAATCTCTCCTCAATGGGACACAAATCCCACTACGGATTTTAAAGTCCAATTCAAACACAGTCTCGCTATATCTGTTACTGATCAAGACCCATTTGCCCACTACAGGAAGTTTTTGTTGGGTTATGCTGTTATTCAAGAGTAGGAAAGACTGAGGGGTAGGGGTGAGATTTCAGCAGTTTAAGAATAGCGGAGATTAAAGAACAATAGGTTCTTATCTCCAAGCAGCCCCATGTATGATAGTCATAAATGACAATAAAGCACTTGTTACAAATAGGGAAAAAATACCATCTGAAGAGCTTATGGAAGAGGATTACCGAAAATACTTTTTTCTTTTGGTTTGTGTGTATTTATCAGGAGTGTGAATCAGCCTGCAAAAGCCCAGTCTGAAGAAGTGGAAGGAGCAGATGATTGTTCCTACATTGACAAAGGTGCTGAGTGTTCTAACATATCCTACCATGGCCCTTCTTACTTACAGCTTCCTGATAAAGTCTGTCAACAAAAGCTGCAAAAAGAAGAATCTTCAGTATGACTTCTGTTTCAAGTTTTTCCTTGTCTTTTAATCTTCTCAATACCTGTCTCTTGGAATATAACACAGTGAAACAGAAAATGCATTTACCCATTGCATACTGTAAATAAGAATACTCAAGCTGGCTTTGATTTGGAGCAGGAGCACTGATAATGCTGGCAGAAGCATAGGCTTTTGCTCTTGAATAATGCTTAGGAAATGGGGCAGTTCTATTCAACCTATCTCCTTTGCCACTGTGAATGCACAAGGAAGACAGATTATGCTGCAGAAGAGTCAGAGTATCCACAGACTCAAAGGTGTGACCTAACTTGTCATACTGTAAGTGATGATCTTTCAAAGGTAGGACTAGGAATGCAGTGCTGGCAGAAGGGCAAATAGACGGGAAAACCAGTCCAAATTCCTGTTTTGTTGCATCCTAGGGCAATTTCCTTTTCCTGGTGTTGAGGCCGTAAGACACATTAATGTTTCCAGTCTTTAGATGGGAAGTAAACTTAAAAACCGAAGGTATGTGTTCTCATTACGCACTGCAGAAGGAGATTGTCATGAGTGTGGCAGTGATGGTACTAGAATTCTGGTTGTTAGAGACTTCCCAGGAGCTTGACAATTCTGGGAAATTTCAGACCTATTTTGGCTGTGCTTGCATAGATGAGTTTTGCAGCATATGAGCAGTTAATTCACCACTGGAACAAAGCAGATTAAATATTTATATTGCTGAGCTGTTCTCTATGCTATACATATGCAGAGTTTCTCTTCATGCAGCAACAGTAAAGCAGACATGGAGGAGTTCCAGACAACTGTGTAGAAACCTCAAATTTTGCACAGGCCAAAAATTCAAGTTTCAGTTCTCATGCCTCAAGAAGTTTAGTCACATTTGGTCAATTTCTTGCTTTTCTGTCAACTGCTTCTCATTTTGCCATGGCTGATGCAAAGAAACTAAAGAAATGAAATATATCCAGCCATATGTGGGGTTTTTCTTTTTTCTATGATGCATTAATGCTCGAAAAGGGAAAAAAATATTACTGTAGAATGAGTATTTTGAAGAACTGAGTATTACAAAAGTGAGAAGTATTAAACTAAAAGTAACCAGCAGCTTGAAGGGGCAGAGAAGAAAGAAAGAAACGTACGTTGGACCATCTGCAATTAGAGCGAGAACATGGCTTAGGTCAAGAGTATAGGTCTCCAGGTCAGGATACGGCAGACTCCGAGGCTCATTGAGTTCCATCATTTCTTTATTATCATAAACAAAGGGAATGCCACCTTTTATCCTGATAACATAATCCAAATTATCTGGAGCATCAAGATTGTAAGGATCCTCATTTTCTTCTGGGGGTGAATGGAAATCTGGAAATAAATTTATGTTATGTTTAGAAGTAGCAGCTTACACAAAAAGGCAAATTACTTACAACAAAAACTTTCTGTTTCTATAATGCTTTATTTTTAACAGATCTTAATACTTTAATTAAAATCATATTTTCAGTTACTATAAAAGATTTATTGTTACAACGCAGCTTTACTCTGCCAAGCTTTAATTGCAGTCCCTCTCTAAGCTAAGTGCCTACCTTAATTCAAGTATTATACATTAGAGTTCTCTGAATGAATGTATAAATAAGTTTAATACTATTCTGTATTAATGTATGACAGCACAAGTTTCAAAATAAGATTCTGTAAGTATTTATATAAGGATGGTTGAAAGTACAGTTGAGATTTCTGAACAATAAAACAGTGGTTGACTTCATACCCACCTTCATTATTTTCTTTTCATCTTCTGACTCACTGCAGTGATTTTGGAAGTTTATTTTTAAGCAGATAGTAATGCAGCTGTTCTCATATTGAAACATCCGGCAGAAAAAGAACAGGCTGCGCCTGACTTCTTCACCCGTCCTTCCTGCTATCCAATGAGCTACACTAGTGCATACATACTAGGATTTTTTCCTCTTTTTCTCAACCATTAGTGAATATACTACTTTCATGGTATAGCAGGAGTGAAGTATACCAGTTTCTCAGTACCTCCTACTCTTACCAAGGCAGTGGTTGGTTTGTAGATTTTGGGGGGGGGGGGGGGGGAGGGCGTTGGATGGTTTCATTGTGTTCTGGTTGGGGGTTTTTTGCTTTGTTTTTGTTTTGTTTGGACGATTTTGTTGTTTTTGTTTGGCCTTGGGTTTTGTTGGGGTTTTTTTGTTAAAAGAAACCAAACTTCTTATTTTTATGTTTAATTGCAGTTGAATAGAACCAAGAAGTGCAGAAGCCAGAGACAATACAACAGAACTCTAGTTTTCCCCTTAGCTTTCTAATCATGACGGAAATCAGAAAGTACCAAAAGCATAGCTTGGGTTTGTTCAGTACAGTTCCGTAATCCCTTTACAAAATTACATATTTTTCTTCTGAGAATCAGGTAAACACATACTTCTAGGAGATGCAGCTTATGTGAACACTTAAACATTATCACTCATGCTAGTGAAAATTCATAGCTTCTTTTACAATATCTTACTAGTGCAACTAGCATAAAATAAGTATCTCAACTTCATTTATGTCAACTGAACTACGTTCTTGGGCACAGTCATATCACTGAGATTTCTTTTACCTGTTTAGTTAAGCCAAGACAGAAAAGTAATCAACCAGTTCTTTTATTCACCTAAACATCTGAAGGTACACATTATAAGCTGACACATTCTTATCTCTAATATTCATGCCTGTCCAGCACAAGTTTGTGGTAATTAAGACACTGTATAATGAGATTTTATTGTCTGTGTCATAAGTTTAAAGTCATAACTGTAAAGAAGTTATTAAGTTAATAATAGCATGGAAATATCTCCCTGGCAGCTGTTCCAAAATATCTTTCCTGTCTTGAATATTCAGTGGACTGTCCTCTTTGCACTCTTTCTGTATAACAAACACTTGAAAACATGTTAAATCACCCTCTTTCAACCACTGACCTAGAGGGTAACTGACTTAAAATGTCACTTTACAGCTGAGAATACATTGCCAACAATATGGACATATCTACAGTGGCAGGTCTGTACAGACCTAAGGTTGTTTCTCACATGCTAATCCAAAACCTAGCAGTATGAACAGTTTAATGCACAAGCAAAGCTTTCAAGACACAGCAGGCCCCCCACTCAAATGACAAAGATAATTTGTGATAATGGGGATTACGTTCAACTTAATAAGCCTTGTTGAGAGATCAGTTTATTAACCAAGGCAGAATGCCCAACAAATATGACTATACAGCTTCCAGTCCCGAACTGCTAAGTGTACCATGCCTGTGAAATTACTGACTCAGGGCTTGCTAACTGGCATGTCTGGATTGTGCTTCAATTTACAATGTAGATGAGCTCATAACCTCTTTTATTTCAGTATGCCAAGATCAAGAGGAATGACTTCTCACTCTAAACCATATCCATATATCTTTTTCCTGGAGCAACACAAGTGTACTACTTACCATCGCTTTTGCTGCCAAAAAAAAAAAAAAAAATCAGTGAGCGCCTAGTATGTTTTTAGCTTTTGACAGCTTCAAAGTTTCAGATTAGACACAGGATTTATAACTTAGGTCTGTCAGTGCTTCTCCGCCACTTACTAAAAGAATAAATTATAGAGGCAAAGACACTCAGAAGAGATCATCACAAAAATCTAGCTAACATTTACTACAGTAGTGCATGGGTTTAATGCTACATTTTAAAAAGAACAACAAGAATATTCACCTGGACACACTTCATCTTCGACCTTCCATTTTTCGTCTTGCATGCTACACAAATACTGAGATGTTGTTCTTGGGAAGCGATGGTAGGCGAGACGTGAATACTTTTCTCGAATGAGAAGAGCTTTCACCAGGCTCTTGGCAGCTTGTTCATAATCATCAACTGTAACCTGAAAAGAAAGCCTAGATAAATACTGATAAAAATAAACCAGCAGTTTTAGGAAAAAACTAAATCCTCATCAGTAACAAGACAACTGAATTTCCTGATACATAGCTAGGTGTGGATTGACCATAAGGATCTTGCCAAAGGTCTCAGGAAGCCAGCAACACAAGCAGAGTCAAAATACAATGTGAAAAACACACATATACATTTTTTTCTCCTACCATATATTACCCATTTGTTTTATACCTGATAATGTTTTTATCTATTTGATTTATTTTTATGGTAAAAAGTATTAAACCATCTGACTTTGACTTTATACCCGTTTCACAAATCAATGTGTTCACAAAGCAATTCACAGTTTGTTGCAGAGAGCAATAATATACCAGCATTTCACAGTTTATATACATTAGCTGCTTGTGGTTTGGGATTTTCTCCTCCCTTCTAGATACCTAAAGGGGAAAAACAGTTTCTTACCCCTGCACAGTAGTCCCCACTAATCGAAACTCTCTGAAACTCTGGCACATTGTATGGCACTTGGACTGGCAGAAAAGCACTTGGAAGAACTGGCGTGGCAGGAGACAGAACAGGATTGGCTGATGGTGCTTTCCATTCTTGAGGAGGAATTTGTAATGACAAAGATTGGGATCGAATCATCTTGAAACTTTTCTTCCTAGGAATTCATAGGATAAAGCATAAAATAAGCCATCACATAAAACATTAAATATACTGGGAAACTGATTACAGCAAACAAATCACCCCATAAGAAATTTTTACAAATGTGATCTCTCATACCACATGAAAAATGCTGGTCACAAAATATTTGTGCTTTTAGCCTTTTTCTATTGACATTTCACAAGATATAAGCTACAAACAATTCCATTTACTCTCCAGATGAATAAAATATGTCACAATTTATTTACAATCACTGCAAGATGCCCTAAGATTTGTCTTGTTTCAGCAAGTCACTGTACAGAAGAAAAATGCGATCACTGTGCTTATTTTAGTAGAAGTTGATTCTTAGAGACTGGTAGCATCAGAATTCAAAGTATCAGACAGTCACAAGTGCATGTTACATACAGTAACTTGTCATAACTTATCACGCTATTATACACACTCATCATTCTTCCCAAACATGTAGGATTTAAAAATGCATCTAGTTGTCAGGCAAGGCTATGCATCAAAATTTCATATAGAGTCACTCAGTTACACTCATAATAAAAGGATGAGCACAGTTAGACGGTGTTTAATGAGATTTCAGCAAAAGGCTACTGTTGATTAGCAGAGTAATGACTTTGATGCGCAAGTCCATTCCTCCTCTTAGGGCACTACATGGCTAACACATAGATTTAAAAACATTTGCCCTTTCTCAGCAAAACAGCGATACATGCGTACCTTAGACTAACCAGCTAAAAAAGAACACTGTATTTTTCAGTGAAGTAATTGCAATACATTAAATGAGGTCTTGTAATATCTCTAAAGATTTAATTAATTTTCCTTACTCAGTTTAAATGCATTTAAATGTATTTTAGATATTCATATAATAAATAAATATAATGTGATGTGACAAACTGTCTGTGTTATAACCTCCTTTTGCACTGTGGAAGCAATCCCTCATTTTACAAGCTAGATGCTAAAACCTTAAAATGTTAGTAAGAACCACTAGCAAAGAAAAAGGAATACTGGAGCACTCTCTGGAAGTTGCGTATTACTTCTGTGACATTCTGAAGAATTAGAACATGCAGTGGTGATATGATTAATACCCTGCAACCAATTTCCTTAAGCACCTGTAAAAAAATCAGTATGAAATTCTTGAAAGGCAGTGTTGGAGCAAATGTATCTGAACACAATATAAGTTTTCCTTGTGTAACTGTCCTTGAAGAACACTTCAGTCCTGTAGGACAGGGATAGACACTTGTTCTGTTCCCACATGTAAACAACATGCATATAATATCCCACTTTCCACAGTTAAACTTGTACTAAACTTGAGGTACAGAAAAATACAGTTTAACAAAACATATTTCAATAAGATACATTTCCCAAATTAAAAATGAAACTTATTACTTCAGGAGGAAAGATATACCAAATAATTGTATTAATGACAACATCTAGTTTACCCTTCTGTGCCAACCAGGCACAGAACAGGGCACAACCCACTTGCACAATTCAAAACCAGAAGTCTCAGCCTGTATCATCAGAGCATCATATCTTTTCAATAAATTGACTCTGCTTCCTTCTGTTCCAGAAATATGCCAAGCATTGCCCAACTGACTGTCTGCAGATAACCAGGTGCATGTGTTTACTTTCAAAGGCTTCCTTGCTTGCCTGCTTTTTGATGAGGCTGTAAACATCCAAGCCATTTGGTGTCAAACTGCTGCTGAGCTCCCATGACTCCAGGAAATATTCTAGCCAGTCCACTGAAGTTAAGATACTAGAACAGTGTGACATCAGGGTAAGGCTACCTCTCTCACAGAAGAAAATCATAAACCAAATCAAGTTTAGCTTCATTAGATTCGTGGATAAACCAAAGGTGGACTGTTTTTTGGGTTTTTTTTGAGAAAACTCAAAATCTGCACTTTCATGGCTGAGAGTGGTTAGATTTTATCTGTGAGCTAAGGAAGCCTCTGAATAACCTCATTATGCCAATAACACTTTTTACCTTCTCCCTTGATGTTAAATTCCAAGTCTTTGCTTTCATCTACTTTTACAGATACTAAAAGAAGTATCATACTACTACCATCTACTCTGTATTAAAGTTATCATTTTCTCTGTATTAAAGTTATCATTTCCTTTGAATGAAACTAGAAAAAAGAGGAAGAGGGGAAGCGTTTCTTTTTCTGACTCTTCCTACATTAAAGAGTCTTAGGGTCATGATCACTTCTACCCAGCTATGCTGTTTGTTGAACTTGCATAAGCAATATCCATGCTACTGCTGTAAACACAGCTGAGACAACCTCAGCAATCCAAACTACCCAGGGCCCATCCCCACAGCTTCTTCATGGCATGTAAGGACATCACTTTAGTTGCCTGCTGTTGATCCTTTTCCTGAATTTATAACAGGCAGAATGTTATTTGCCAGATATTTCAATATTAGCTCAAACCCATTTAAAAAATATTTTCCACTAAGAAGGCAACTACTGAACAAACCTTTTAGCTGTTTCTGCAGACTGTTGTTCTGCCAGTTCCTTCTGCAGTTCCCTCTCCTTGGCCTCTTTCTGCCCAATAGGGCAGTCTTCAGGCACAGTGAACAGTGACAAGGCATCTTTGCTGTCTTCTTCTCGGAGGACTTTAGCAAACACCTTCTCTGCTAGAAGTCGTACCTGCTCATCAACCTCAGAGATGTTCAGCTTTGGAAACTGTCTGGGCATCTCGGCTAATAAGGAAGAGAGTTGACAAAGTTATAACTACAAGTAGAATAAAGATATGCAACAGACTGGGGGAGGGGGGTGGTACACCAATCAAAATTAAGAGCTTAGAGCAAAGGCAGAATAAAGTAGAACAGCTACACAGAACTTCAACTAGTATGCAGTACACAAGAACTACAGGTAACCACTGAGCGTCTTTACTCATGGAGCCATGCCAGTTTGTGAAACAGGAACGTCTTGCTATACTCATGAAAATTCCCAAGATACATACGCATGTACAGGTTTGCCAGTAGATTCCACTTACTTGCACAATCAGACAGATTATTGTTTGAAACATAATGTATATTTAGCTGTATGTACTTGCACTGAACTTTGAAATCACATTCACTCAGTTGCCTGCTTTCTTCCCTGTTCAGTGACTTCAAACCAAAGTTAGAAAAGAAGGCTGCACATTTCTACCTTACCCCATCCTTGCCACATGGAGCTTCTGTGAAATGAAATGTTTGCACAACAGCAGCAAATATGGTACAGTTAACTCAGTGTCTGGGTTTTTTCTATTTGTTTTCAGTAGCTCATATCCTGCTTTTGAATTGCATGTGGGAAGCAGACAGGACATGGATTTTAATTTCTACTTGGCATGTAAATATTATTTTTTAAAAAAATGTTTTACATTTTGAATTCCTTTTTAAGTAACTTTTCATCACAGCACTACTGACAATACCATCCGTAGCATTTCTTCTGCGGTTTCACAGCTTTATTTATATTTAATTCTGATATAATCCAAAACATGAATTTTGACATAACTGGTAGCTCTCTGGAGGTAAAAAAATACAGTACTTGTAAGTTAGTGACCAGCTTTATTTATTATGTACTATAAAGCTTTTTGAATGCCTTCAGTATGATGGAGTTTGTAACAAATAAGATTAAATTCTTATTACATAAGCTAAAAATAGCAATGAACATGTCACAACAAATGGATCCAAGCACTGCCAGAATGTGAAATCTGGGTCTAAAACCGGCATTTCAGAATCCTTTTAGGTTACAATAACGCAAACATACTTTGTAGGACGGTATTCATTTAAATACTGATGTATGCTGAAAGTCAGCATGGAGAATGGCAGTTTTTAATCACCCAAGGCATAACTTAAGAGCCTCCATTACAGTATTTCTGTAGGCATGCTGCAAGTTTCACATGTTGATATGTGATCCTTTTGATATGTGATCCTGTTGTTTTCAGCCTAAAACATTCTAATTAACGTCCACCTGTTTTCACAGTTGCTTTGAGAACATTTTCCTTTTATTCTAAAAGCAAGTATAGCATGAAAAAGGTGACAAGAGATATATTGGACGATAACATGGCAATTTAGCGATCACCTACATTATTTTGCGTTCTTATTTTGCAAGAACCAATTCACAGCACAACAGAAAAACATGACTGGTTTCAAAGAACTGTGGATCTGACTCTGCTGTTTTTCTGCCTCCAGAGTATTCGTTTTGCAATTAGTATTAAGTCTTCATAAAATCAAGTATAACTACATAACAAACATAAAAATACAGATTCTTTTAGCTGAATGATTCAATGACAATGCAGTACAATGTTTTAGAAGCATCCAAACTTAGATTCAGTTTCTCAATTTCAAAGCTCAATGAAGTCATGGGAGTCTTTCCACTGACCTCAATGAACACAGTTGTCAGCAACAGTAACTGCCATACATACAGCTGCCAGAAACAAGGAAAGGCCCTTCAGCCAGGCAAGAGCAGTTTATAGTTACTTGGCTATGCTAAGAGTGCTAACACTAATAGTAAAATGTGGAATAATAAAGTTTGTTCTGCTGCTAAATGAGTAATTAAAATGTTTTCAGTACTGGCTGACTAGGACAGGAAAGATCAGTTGGTTGTACATTTATCATTAGGTAAGCATTCTCCTGGTATAAATCAACTTATTCTTGGAGAATTCTGAGAAACAGAAAAGCAGTACGAAACATTTTTGCAAGAGAAACCATACTGGTTTTAAATCATTAGAATAAGATAGTGAAGAGTCAGAATGTATGGATACAAGAGCAATCCTCTACTGAGATGAAAGTATTTTCTATCTTACAGGACCTATAGCAAATGAGAGGCTAAGGCATAAACATTTTGAAAGGTAGGTTCACCCACATCACTGGTAGCCTAGGGCACTGAAATGAGTTTCATAAACCTAAAACAGTCGCAAGGCACCTCATGCAAGCTGCGCTATCCCAAACTGGAAGAAGGATGAGGATCTTCTATACAAGTATCCTCTATACAAGTGCTGTCCTTTCCCCAAGGTGAGCGACTGGGAGAGCAACAATTAGATATCTCATGGCGTGAGGAGGGGGAACGGATGCCATCCAGCAACCAAAAACTGCTCTTTTTCTATCTCACAGAAAAACTGCTCTGGTTGCTCTATAGTTCTGCACCTCTGTGGAAGAAAAGCAAGCTAGTACTCTCGAAACACTCTGCATAAAAAATACCGAGGGAACGATTATTTAAAAAGCAGTTATTGATCAGGAATTTGATGGGCGTGCATATGTAATGAGCACACGCCATCAAACCGACAAAAACCGCCGCCGCCGCTTCCAAAGCCGCCGGGGTGTCAGCCTGGCAGCGCGGGAGGTGGGTCCTGCACCCCACGGCCGGGCAGCAGGCGGGGAGCCGGGTCCCGCCGGGAGCCGCATCCCACAGCCCGGCAGCAGACGGGGAGTCGCGTCGGGAACCGCATCCCGCCGGGAGCCGCATCCCGCCAGCATCAGGCGAGGCAGGGCGGGCGCTCCCGTCGCAGCTCGCCAGCCGCAGCCGCCCCTCGCCCGGCCTCGCCGGGGCGGCGACCAAGGTCACGGCCAGCCCGGGCTGACGCTGCCTCGGGACTTACCTATCGCCCCGTGGAAAGCCATGCTGGGGTACGGCCCAGCCCCGCCGCCGGCTGGGAAGGGTCTGCGAGAAGCCGGCGGCAGAGAAAGAGGAGGAGGCGGCGGAGGGAGGAGCCGCTCCCGCCCGATGCTCCCCTCTGCCGCATTCACCCGCCGCCCGCACCGCTACCGCAGCGCCGCCGCCGCCCCGGCCCTTTATGGCCGCCGCGCCCCCGTCTCTGGGCGGTAGCATCGCGGCTCCGCGGCAGGTGGGGCCGCGGGGGGCAGGCGGAGGGAGGGAGGGCGCTGGGTGTTGCCCCCACGCCGGGCGAGGCGCCAGGGGCGACCCCCGCCTCCCCGCGAGTCCCGCCCTGCTGAGCCGCGGCGCGCGGCGGGACCGATAAGGGCCGGCGTGGCGGGCGGAGGGAGGCGCGCGCTGCGTCCGTACCTCTGTGAGGGGCCGCGCGGGGCGGCGGGGGTTGCTCCTCCCGGCGACGGTCGTCTCGCGGCTGCAGCTGTGGTGGAGGGGGCAGCCGCTCCCCCGCCGGGGCCGTGGTCTTAAGGAAAGCGGGAAATTCGAGGGGAGCCTCCCGTCCCCTTTCCCCTTGGGTGACTTCAAGACAGAAGTCGCGCTGTCACATGTCCCCTGGCCGGCGGGGGAGGGCGCTGCCCCGGGCGCGCCGCCCCAGCCCGGCCCTGAGCGTCCTCAGCCCGCCCGAGCTCGCTTCGGCTGCCGGGCGCTCCGGCGGTACCTCCTTCGCAAGCGCCGGTTTCAACACTCCTCCTCGAAAAGTGCTTTACTGTAGAAAACTGGTTCGAGACCAGAACGCCGTGAGGCTGGGGCAAGCCGATAAGTTTGCTGACCGTGTATCCCTGTCAGAAGTGTCTCCTTGTCCTTCAGTGTAGCCACGCGGTTCGGGTGCTCTCACGGGGCGACAAATAAACTTACCGGGTAAGAAGCCCAGGACAAATAACTGCAGGTCAAAACAAACATGGCTTTTCATGAATGAGTATCTCAGCATGTAAAATAATTCTACTTTATTTTGAGAGATTCTGGACCCTGTAGCTGTAAGGTTTGGGGTCGTTTATGGTTAAGTTAGAGTTACAATACTTGGAGTCTAATCTGAAGACATTCAAATATAAAAATATCTTTACAAGGCAGAGAAACACCGGGAAGATAGTGACTGAAGAAAAAGGTCCTCTGTGTAAAAAGACAAGCAGGGCAAAAAAAGGTAGATTTCCCAAAACATGTGAGGGATCAGGTAGTTCTGTGTCAAGCGTGCTGCTGCCCCCATATCCTCCCAACCTGATGAAGAAATGCTCTATTCATAAACCTCAGGGTGTTTTGAGTTCAGAAATTCCCTTGCTTCAGTACAGCTCATGAAGATACATAAGTGGAAAGAAAGTAGGTGACCATACAAAGTTTGAGTTGCAAAGAAGAGTTGCAAAATTGCCAGGTCTGAGTTGCAAAGATCACCAGATATTTTTACTTTTCTGCTCATATCAATATGATAGCACCAGGGAAAGTTCAGATTAGACATCAGGAAAAAAAATTTCACCAAAAGGGTAGTCAGGCACTGGAACAGCTACCCAGAGAGGTGGTTGAGTCACCATCCCAGAAGGTAGTTAGAAGATAAGTAGATGAAGTGCTCAGGGAGATGGTTTAGTAGTGGACAGGTATGATTGGACTCAATGATTTCAAAGGTCTTTTCCAACCAAGCGATTCTATGATCACCTTCATGCACTCTTAAAAAAGCCAAGAATTATGGCCACAACTGTTGCACAAGATGTACCAATTCAAAGCATTTAAAAACGAGCGAGCCATCAAAAATCATTAAAAAAACATTGATTTAAAAATACTACTAGTATTACAAAAAACAAAAAGACATTGCTTCTTAGCTTGGAAAAAAGATTTATGCTGCGTGTGCATGTTTCTCCCACTCTTGAGTGTCTTCGTCAGCTGCTGCCAGGCTACACCCAGCCAAGCCATCTGCCACCCAGGAAACTACATACTGTAAGTGTCTGTAAGTCTGACTCACAGTTGCCCTGCCCATATGATAGAAGAGTAAAGGACACCTGTTGCTGCTGGCCATTCAGTACACCTGTTCATCACTGATCTGTTAGTCTGCTTGCTTTCTCCTGTTCACTGTGCCCTTCTCTCAACCACCTGCCTGAACTTGCCCAAACTTGCCTGCTTCTCATCATAGAGTTTGGCTGGCAGTTTGTGCTCCCTCTAATCATAATTGTGCCCTGCCTGTTGGACTCAGATATCCCACAGCTTCTTGCATCCCTCTTCCCAGTGTGGCAAGTTGGTCTTGCCTCCACACTTGATTTAATATCTCGTCTAACTATAGGGTGCAAGAGCCCAGAAGAGTTCCCTCATGTGCTATTGCTGGCTTTCTACCAACTACGATGAAAGAATAATGGTCTCAACAGTTTCTACAGTTTGCTTTCATGGAAACTTGTAGCTCTCCATTCCCCAAGTGAAAATGTTGCAGTGTGATTTCACATTGAAGGTCAGAAGAATTCACATAGAAAGGAGAGCGATCGAGGACGCTTGTTCTAAGTGACCAGGGCTATTTAAATGGGTTTTCCTTCTGTAATAAGTTGGAAACCTTTAAAGGCAAACCAAGATCATAACTTAGTAAATGCATCTATAGTAATTGAAGCGTTAATAAAATACTATTGCAAGATCTGTAATAATGTCAGGATAGATTGTAGGAATAGGGTAATGGAAATAAATAAACAATAAAACTCTTCCAAGTGCTCTCACATTTTGCATAAGTAATTACTGTGACCAGTTATTGTACAAACTGTGTTCAGAACATACGTTTGACTAGCAGGTCCAGTTTCATGTCCCACCTCTGCTTTCACAGTTAACAAGTCACATGTATCTTTGAGAAACAGAAGTAGCACTAAGCTGACAATGATGAAATAGTGTGTTTTCAACAGTACATGTTGTACACTTCCATTAATACATGCAAAACATAAAGCTTTAAACTTTGCATCCAGACTCAAAATATCGCAGTAATGTCCATCGACACCAGGTTAAATACTTGCCCTCTGGCTTATGAAGGAGTCTTTCTGCCAATCAAGTTTTTGGGTAGATTATACTTTTATACTCTGTATTGAAAGTAGTGCAAGTGTCTCCAGAGTGATTTTAAATGTTCCAATTCCTCTTATAAAATGTCAGAAGCCATCTATGTTTTGATTCACTTGTGTAGGTAGTGCCCTTGGGCAAATTTTGCACTGTGTAAAAAGTTATTCTTTTTTTATCTTGTAAATTTTATTATATAAGGCGAAGTTATCCCCTTCTTTTTACCACAAAGTTACAAATTATTACATTTCTTTATATAATTTTCGTAATTCTGTATTTCTGTTATGCTGTCAACTTGTTTTAAGCCCTACTTTAGAGATTATTATTCTGGTGACAGTAGTAAACCCCATGATTATCCCAGTGTACATGGTATTTGGACTGTTCTTTCACAGTCTATTTTAACAGAAGGAGATACAATAAAAGCTTCAAAGATTTACTTGCATGTCAACATCTACTGAGGATGGGAATAAAATAAAGAAAACCCTAAATATCTGTCTGTGTTATTAATACTTACTTTTAGAAACAGACAGATGTTGTCTTGGAGATGATTAAAACTGGAATGCATATTCAGCAAAAATAAGGGAATGGTCTCTCACTTGAAATTGTTTCAGTTTTTATAACATAGTGTTTTCATTTGAACAGTGCCTTAAAAGCTAATGGAGTCTGAATTCATTTTTTAAAATAGATTCATATTACTGACTGATACTGACAACAACAAAACAACTAATGGATCAAATGAAATATTTTGATCTGTAACATACCCATTAGTGGATTCCAAGCAATATTAGACCTAGTACTCACTTTTCTGATCTTTAATCAGTTCAGTTAATGATATGCTTTGCATGTATACATTTACTAACTGATATTCCAACAGCTAAAAAACACAGATAAATAATCTCAAAAAGCTTGAGGGGAGATTTATGCCAAATGTGAAACATAATCCAATCTCATTATCAAATGCTACTAGAAAGGAAGAACAATTCAAATTTTAAGTAAAACAGTAGATCAAAATTGTAATCATGCAAAAAGGGAGAAAATATTCTACTGAGTGATTGAAATAACACAAAGTAAATTATATCTCTCTGTTTTGTAAAGTCAGCAAATCCAAAAGCATCATCTTTCTTATCCACTGCTTTTCAAAAATCTTGTAGAATTCAGTCAGACATATGAGTATTCGGTCCGGTATTTGAATCAGACCCAGTTGAGAACTCTTGATGCAGATGAGTGGATCTTCCTCAGTATTGAATTAAACTAGAATTTGTCAATCTAAAAGTTTGGCTTCTACTGTAAATATAAGCAAATTTTCAATGTTTTGAAGACAGCTCAAGGTCATTCCAGAAAGTATGCAAAAGGGGCAACAAGATGGAGAAACTTTGATTAGGCCACTCTTTTATAAACTTCATCTTGGATAGTTGAGGTGTTCACAGTATGTACATACAAGATAAAAATATGTGTATGTAGAATGCAAAATGTTTTGAAAATTACTTGCACTGACATTAGAATTGATACTAGATCTGAAATTCTGTTTCTTGTTTTTTGCAGTCAAATGACATTCTCCTTTCTGAAAGGATGCCTGTGAGTACAATCATCCAGTAGTATATTATTATAAAATAAAATAAATGTAGTATGCAAATACAAAACCAATTATTGAAAAACTAAAATGGAAGTGGGAAATGCAGAAATTACAAAAGGATATGACTGGTCAGTCACTGCTTTAAAAATAACCTAGGAAGGTATCTCTACAGTCCTAATAATCTGAGTCTTGAAATAACTTAACAGAAGTTTTCCATGAGTTTATAAATGGAATATGCTGTAATACTTTGTTGCACAAGAAAGGTTTACAGGCAAGATGGGACAAGTTGGTGTGTTTGGAATTGTAAGCTGTCCTTTGGATATTTGGAAAGCTTTCTTTCCAGCCAGTTCTTTACTGGCATCTACTAACTGCCTCGTTTTGTCACAACAGCCATGTAAAAATGCTAGTTTAAAACCAGTTTATGTCAAACCTACTTAGCTTGGACTTTGCAAGTGTTTACCCTTGACAGAAGACTCCCTGGCTCTGACATTCTACATAATTTATCTGATATTCTGGAACTGCTCTAGAAAGGAGAGACTTGACTGTATTAGACAAACCTGTATGTGAAGCTGAAAGGCTTTTAATCTGATTTATAAAAAAAGGCAATTTTTTAGAAGTTACATTTCACATCTGTTATATGACATGAAGATGAAATATTTTTAACCACCACTCAGATGTACAATGCCATTTTACTTATCTGATTTTAAGAGGGATTTTATTCATTCAGAGTGCATATAAAATGAAATATTTAACAAGCAGCAGTCTAATAAATTAGACACTGCTGGTGCACAATAAATAATGAAACAGTGTAATTACAGCTCACAAAGGGGAACTCTGTGGTCTATTTTGGAAACCCCTAAAATAACGAATAGTCTTACTTACCTGATTTCTGCAAAAATCACTACTGGAATCTAAACTGTATGCTTAAATTTCATTTATATGTTGTGTTAGCAGTGGGAATGCATATAATCCCGATAAGTGATATTCAGTTCTGTACTTGTATTTCTTTTAGCTGACCGTTACAATTTTCATGATGATCTGTGACAAGGGTTGGCATCTGGATTTCATTCCCTAGTAAGAGATATCAGTGTATTGCAGGTGGAGCATATAACTGTGTCCCAGAAACTGGGAAGTGCAAGATATGGTTTAGACATAACTTCACACAAATGTGAAATAGTCTGAAACAAAGTCAGGGCTAAATGTTGCTGAACTGCGGTCTTCACTGTCCCCAGAATATCCCCCATCTTCTCTTTGTTTTACAAGTGTGTTTTACAAGTCTCTCCTTTTACAAGTGTGAGCGAAACTGCAACTTCCAAAGCTGGAGTTCACTTGTAAACAGGGATTCCTAGTGGCCATTTACAGCCCAAATAAACCTTCTCTGTATTGCTTGTGTAGTGCTAAGCAGGCATAGTTGGCAAGAAATCCAATCCAAAATGTTCTTATTTTCATGTAGAAACTGTAACTTTCACCTGGAGTGCTATTGCTTTCTTATTTTTGTCCAACCTACACAAGTTATAAGTGCTGTAGCTAGGCCTATGCTTATATGCAAAATTACTTAGAAAGCTGCTGTCTTCTTTCCATAAAGCTCGTCTAAATTATTAGGTAAGGGAATCTACAGCTTGTGAAATTTTCCATCATTTTTTTCTCACCTATAAACAGAGGGAAAATAACATATTTTATTTTTTGTAGCCACGGTTCCCCAAGTGAACAATGTCAGTCCACCGCTGAGCAACAGGGTGCACCCTGCATTCTGCTCCTCTCCTGCCTGGGCAGTGCTGAGGGTGAGGGCCACGGTGGCAGCTCACAACCCTCCCCATGGCCTGGGCCGCATCAGCACTATATAAACAGCAGTTACACAAGGAATGTAGATTTCATCTTGCATAACTGTTCTTTCCTATTGGAGACTTCTTATTTGTGCCATTACTGCAAGCAGATTAAAAGGAGGGGAAAGCGGTGTTTGCAGTATTAGGGATGTATCTCTCTCTGGTTCTGAAGTGACTTGATGGCCTATTTGCTGCTGTAGTACTTTTCACTCAGGTGATTTTGTGAAACTCCTGTCACTTCCTTAATCTGGAGGAAATTTTCTTCTAATTAAAAAAAAAAAAAGCACACGTACCTAAGTCATACTTGTGCCCTTTTCTAAAGGTCTAAGAAAGACTTTACTGATTCATAGTTATTGCACAGAGTCAATGTGTCACAAGCTTTATGTGTCAGCTGCTGCCACAATCAGAGGATCTGATTCCAATATGTGTGTGCAAAGATAGATGTCCAAGTCACTTAAGTGCCATGAGGGCTAGGCAAGAGTCCCGTAGCTCAGTACTCAGTCTCTAGCAGATATTAGAAGAGATCCTAGGGATGGTGGAGCCTGTTTGTGTTCCCATGTCTTATGTGCAGGCAAAACACCATCAGGTGGTATACACTTAGGATACTTTCATGAAGCAGTAGATGCTGTCAGGGCTTCTGCACTTGATGCCTCACTCAGTTCCCTCTCTACTAATTTTTGATCCTTCAACTCTTACATACTTTTCCTTTTTTACTTAGTGCCCTTGATAAGTTGGGGGGGTTGTTTGCGTGGTTTGTTTGGGTTTTTTTGGGTTGGTTGGGTTTATGTTGGGTTTGCATTTCCCTTTAGCTTTTTTTTTCCCTGGGAATTCCTTGAATTTCGTGGATATCTTGAAGGATTGGTGTACAAGTGTGCTCTGCTCAGGTTTTTGCTCTGGTTCTCTACTTACACATTTTTGACCATACACCTTCATTCTGCTTTCCTTTTTCATTTCTTGCTAATGCCCAGCCAGCCCCATAAGGAAAATACAGTATGAATAGAAACATTAATAGGTAGTTAGATGGTGTCAAAGACAGAGCAATCCTTTTCCTGTTGTGCCTCACCTGTATCACTTTACTATCTTTATGAACTGGAGGTGGAATCTGGGCTGTCTTAATTCATTGTCATCAGTCAGTGTCATCGTCTTCCAAGAACTAGTCCAGTTCCATCTTTAACCATGTCTGGTTTGGTGTCCACATCATGCTGTGGCAGTGAGCTTGTTCTACAGCTTCATTGTGCACAGTGAGCCAGGGGCACGTGAGCCAACTTTGGTCCAAAAATTGTCTGACTAGATACAGCCCAGCTCTCTAAGCCCAGCCTTTGCTGGTTGAGACCATAGCCAGTGTAAGCTCATGTCTGCCCTCAGTATACTACAAAGACATCCTCTAGCTGATGCTTAGACAGGTGACAGCGATGCATTACTGAGACAAAGGAACATGCCATAGATTACCACACTCAGGCATAATTGTGCTACCATGGAAAGACCAAGGATCCATGAGGAGAATTTCTGTACCTAATAAACTCTTTGCCAGATTGTGCAGCTGAAAAGAATTCGTTTCCACAGGCGGCATCTCAAATGCAGACAAATCTCTTTGAGACTCAGACAGCCGATAGTTACTGGAGTAGGTGAAAGAAAGTATGAAAATAAAGATGACCTGCCAGATTTGTCAGCTGTTTGAGTGGCTTATACTTGTCATCTCCTGTGCAACCCAGTGGGCATAAGCAGAGAGAAGGAGAACAGACAGTCTTCTCAGACCTAGACAAAAGTGGAAGAAAAAAAGAGCTGTTAAACTCGTTGCCTGGCTTCCCTAATAATTAGTTTCTGAATTTTGACAATTTGTTTACAAAATAGAAATGTCAGAGGAACGTAGAACTTGAATTAGTATTTAATTAAAAGAGAGACCATCACATTGATATTTCTTCGACCTTTTTTTTTCAGTTCGATTTAGTCTTTCTTCAAAACCCAGATTGTGTTGTTATTTCATATAAATGAAACATAAATTTTAAACCGTTATATATATGCTACCCCAAACCAATGGGGAAAGGTAAATTTGCTGTATGAAAACATTCATTTAGGAATCTGGATCTGAAACGGGATATTTGGTAAAAAAGAGTAAATTTCACGTACATGCTGTCTCTTTACTTTTCCAAATATGCTGTAACAGTTTGTATAGTACTGAATCTGTTCATACAAAATATAGCTGGTTTTGATTGCCAAAATGCTCTGCAAGAACTACTCCACTGATTAATTCTGCAGGTGAAAATCATGAACCAGGGAAGAACAAAGAGGTTTTAAAGTTATAGCTATTGTATTACAAGCATCATCCAGGGCGATAGTGGCAAGGTTGCTAAGAAAAAAAAATGCATCCATTTCTTTTCTGATTTGAGGAAGTGTGCTAACTGTGGCTAAAGACTAGAGAAGAAAGGACTGTAGATCTGTAACATCTCTGAAAGACACATGACACTTTTCACAATTCCAAATGAAATTAGTCATTAATTTCGCTGATTCATAATATGGAATCAGTTTCCCCCCAAATTAAGGCTGGTTTGGGTCCTTTGTTCTGAAAAGAAGCTATCTGTCTGCCAGTCAGACCAGGATGATCACTTTGGAAGAATGGAATCTGAGGATAACCACTCAGGACAATTTTTCAGCATTTTGCAGCGTTGTGGGAAGGAAGGAGTGCTTACATGACTTAGGGATCCGTAGCTGCCTTAGTGGTGCCTTAAGTTACTTGTAACCAGCTCAAGACAAGGACAGAGTTGTTCTTGTGCTAGTAGGACACAGACTGATGCAAAGTAGTTCCTGAATTGGAGGAGTATATCAACAGCTTAAAACCACTTTTGCCAGCTTGCTCCATTCATCGGACCAGAATCTGTAGCCTTCATTTTCCCATCCTTAGTCTGCATGCAGGCATCCTATGGGCACAATTAACTGTGAAAATCTGTTAATACACACAGGAGAAACTGAAAGCCAGTGCCTTTTTGCCTCCTGCACAATCTATCAGTTGCAAGTTGGTCAAAGGCTGAAAATATTTTTTTTCTTTTTCTTTTTTTTTTTAATGGTATCTGGATTTCCTTGTGATCATTCACAATGGAGGCTTTTCTAGAAAAAGTTACATAGTCCATAATGACTGTCAATGGAGCACATCTCTCCGAATCATACCTACATTTCACAGCTTCTGCAGGCTTGGAAAATATTGTGCTTTAAAAAGCCAACAGAGCCACCCAGTGTTTGAATTAAAAATGTACAAGTTTGTTTTGGACTTCTAAGTGCAAAGGCAAGATCTGGGTGCTATCTCAGTGGTCAGAGAGGGAAACCAGCTCATCGTCTTTCATATTAATCCCTGACAGTTCTTGTTTCTTACAAACTGTACAGTTACTGGTGCTAGAATTAACAGTGTTAAAATTGTACATGGGGATTTCTGTTACTTCACTAGAAACACCTAAGACTAGTCAAAAAGTTCTCTCTGATACTTAGCTACAGGCTTGGGGAATTGTGGCTGGAAAGCTGCCTGATGGAAAAAGACCTGGGGATGCTGCTTGATACAAGCCAGCAGTGTGCCCAGGTGGCCAAGAAGGCAACAGTGTCTTCGCTTGTGTCAGAAATAGTGTGGCCAGTAAGAGCAGGGAAGTGATTGCGCCCCTATATGCAGTGCTGGTGAGGCTGCACCTTGAATACCGTGTTTAGTTTTGGGCATCTCGGTACAAGAAAGACATTGAGCTGCTGGAACAAGTCCAGAGGAGGGCAATGAGGCTGGTGAAGGGCCTAGAGAAAAAGTCTTATGAGGAGCAGCTGAGGGAACTGGAATTGGTTAGCCAGGAGAAGAGAAGTCTGAGGGGCAACCTTATAGCTCTCTACAATTACCTAAAAGGAGGCCATAGCGAGGTGAGTGCTGGTCTCTTCTCTGAAGTAATAAGTGATAAGATGAAAGGAAATGGCTTCAAGTTGCACCAGGGGAAGTTTAGATTGGATATTAGGAAAAATTTCTTTACTGAAAGAGTGGTGAAGCATTGGAACAGGCTGCCCGGGGAAATGGTGGAGTCACCATCCCTGGAGGTGTTAAAAAAAAAACGTAAATGTGGCACTTCAGGACATGGTTTAGTTGGTGTGTTGGTATTGTGTTGATGGTTGGACTGGATGATCTTAGAGGTCCAACCTTAACGATTCTATTCTATGATTTAAACGCTTCAGATACCTGCTTCATTGCCTGCTGCTTCAGCATGTATGCTTAATCAGTTGTTTTCTGTAGTATGGCCTTCCTTCTGTGAACTGTCTTTGTGACAGTCTGGCACACAATGCAGTGCTCTGGAGTTGGTCAGAAAGCTGGGAAGAAGCCACATTGCAGATTTCTTACCTTTTTCCTCAAAATGCTGCAACAAGTTTCAACAGCTGTTATTTCCCTTCACAGTAACCTGCATGCATGCCTGCACACAACAGACATGCACCCAGTTTACACTGATTTTTTCCTCATCATGTCTCATGGTAAGATCAGTTATAATTGCTCAACATTTGTCATCCACAGTAATTTCCCTTATTACATATTCACATTGTCATTTTCTGCCTCTGTGGATAACTTCTAGAGAAAAAGAAACATGATTTTTATAGTTATTGTCTAAATAGTTGGGTTGGCTTTGTTCTCCTAATGTAACCTGAGAAGGCAAGTGCACATCAGCTAATGACTACTGAACAAACAGGAGAAACAGAATTTTGCTGCCCTATGGAGAAAAGACTTGAGTCAAAACAGAGCTGGGACCATGACTGAGCCAACCTAACAGCTTCCTTTGCTGTGGGAGAGGTAGGAACGAGGACAAAAGAAGTCATAGCAGGAAGAGCCACTGATGTTTCTGAGACAAAATGCTTCTTCACAGGTCCATATCAGAAATCATTGTCCCATAATTATTCTCCTTTTTTTTCATTTTTATTCCTCTCCAAGTCTTGTCTAATAGTTTGCTTTTCTTAGGCAGCATGCAGTCGTTCATTTAAATCCTCGTGTCCATTTAACCATCTAACATATATGTAATTCAAAGGTAGGACAGGATTTGGTCATTGGAACTTATCTGATCTAACTTTAAATGTTTGAAAGATAGTTGACTAAACCTAAGCTGGGTGTTCTAAGGTTCTTTACAGCCCATGAGAAGAAGCAAACCATGTCAAAATAATTATTTCTTTTTATCTCCACAAAGGTAACTATGAATGCTGGAATCAATAATTCTCAGGAGTTGAATCCCCTATGTCCAACAGCAACTAATAAAATCACTTGCTTGCCAGGGATTTCAGAGTGAGGAAGAATTACATTAGTTATTTGGAAGCTATTTCTAGATGAGCATCTTAGACAGGAGGAGCTATATTATAAAAATGCTGTCCTTTAAAGGAATCACTTAACTGCTGGACGCCTTTTATTAATTGCCCTGTGTGCTCAAATTGAGTGAGTCTTGTGCTTCAGAATCCTATTTTGTTTATTATTGATGGTTACTCTGCCCACTAGATATTTAAAGTTTTTAAAAATTAGAGTTTCTTCAGTGATAATGCTGCCAAAATTCAAACTGAACATTCTGATAATACAACAGTGCATTACTGCTGTGTTCTCTTTACTGAATCCCTTCAAAGGGACTATCATATTATCACTATGACCTCAAAAAAATGTTGGTCTTGTTTAATCATTACAAGAAAGAGCTGCAAGCCAGAAAGATCATAATACAACAATTAGGGGCAGAGAAGAGCCAACAATGTGGTTCATAGAAAACAGAGACAAGAAAAGACCTATATGAGCCTGTGGAGTGTTTCCATTTCCCCAAGATGATGTACTGCACAAACCCACGATATCTCCAGTTTCCCCAGAATTTAAGTTTACATTAAAGGAGATCATGTGCCAAGCCATCCAATTTACAAAAGCTTTTGTCTACACAAGGAAATTGACTGATATAGCTCTCTTGGCATAAGCTATTTCTGAGTTATTCTAAAAGCTGCAACTAGTTATTTAAGAGCAACTGTTGTGGAATAGCTTGTGCTAAGGTGGTTACACACATCAATTCCCTGGAGAGAAAAAAATCCATTACAATATTCTAAACATGAACTAATTGTAAACTTTTGCAGCATTTTCTTCGGGACTCTACAAATAGGCAACTTGAAATAATATTCTGAATGATGTTAGTTGTGTTTGAACAATTAACTCTAAAATTTAATGGCATGCCTTGGAATGCTTAGCAAAACTTTTATTGGGGACATTTAGAATTGAAACATGAGAAGAAAAAGGAATTATTATAGGGAAGAAAACTCTGAATGAAAGGAAGAAAAAAAAAACAGAAAAAACAACCTGAAAGGGAATGAATAGCAGCAAAAGGACAATTGTAAAGAAGAAAATCAAAGTGCAAAAATAACAGTGAAAGTCAAGACGGAAATGTTTCCTCAACTGAGAAACAGTCATGGTAGTAAGCCTGAGTTAGCTACTACAGTACAAAAGGATAGTTTATCCCCTTGATCTTAATGCCAGCACCCCACTGATATCAGCGTGCATTTGCTGTCGATTAAGTGTATCATATAGTCCTAAATTTAGACAAGCAGTCATTAAACATGGAATTTGGCCTTCTCTGCAGAATGACTTTGCACATCCTTCACTTAGGTCCCGATGCCAGGACAATATTTTCTTCATTGCATGCCCATGTTTGTTCTGCCAACCATTTCATTACTTGCTTCTTTTACTCACAGTATGCCAAACCCTGACTCTGTGACATTTCAGTCTGAGTGTCTTTTAAAAGAACAGTTTTTTCTATCTGTTTTAAATGGTACAAAACTTGCTGTTTGTTTCTGTCCCTGTGGCAGATGCTTCTGTCCTTCTTAGAGACTTAAATACTGTGATAGATTGAAGGAGAATATGCTGTTTCCCTATGTATGGCACAAGTTGTTGAGCAGGTGAAATGGCAAAGTCTGATGCTGTACAACAAGAGCCAATAATGACAGAATCAGGAAGCAGAGCCACTTCTATCAGACCTGCCCTGAGATACTGACTGAGATAGTGTGCTCCAAGTTTGTCATCTTCTCACACAATTCATGGATGAGTTTTGCACATTGTCGCGGGATCAGAAAATAAAGTGATTTTACGGAATTGTCATTTTTTTTTATTTTCATAATTCAGGAGCTGATAAAACATTACCTTGATCAAAAAACTAATCATAGTTCTGATAACTGATGGGATGTCATCTATGTGATGGAAAATTTTGCCTGTTTTTTTAATGTTTAGATATGGTTTTAATGCCTGTGTATAAATGTGTATCCACATTTGCTAAGAAAGCCTTTCAATCTGAGATTAGGAATAAAAGGGAGTCCTTTTTTTAAATTCAGTAGTTTGAACAAACAATTAGGTAAGGAGGTTAAATGAACCTTTTACTCCAGATATTTCTGCAGGGGAATGGAACTTCAACAAAAAAAAAAAAAACAAAGAAGCCAGGTGCTATAAATAGATATATAAAGTGGAAAAGGCTCAAACACATAAAAGTACTAGAGAAATAAATTAAAGGATATAGGATGGAACTGAAAATGTGGAATGGGAGGTCTGAGTTAGCTTCAAGAAGTGAGATCTGAGGGAGTGAGCTAGAGAGGAGAGACTTTGGGTGGAGCTTTCAGAGAAGAGTTCTAGGTAATTACAAACTATATAGTGTCTACTTGTAATAAGTGGTTTAGGATGTGTCAGGTAAATATACATTGTATTTCTTGGGTTGTTCAAATGAAGAGCAATAATGTTTTTAAAATCAATACAATGTGTGTTATAGTGGTTATGCCTTCCACCTTTCCACCTTAGGAACTTCCTAACTTGTAAAACATAATGCCATATTGCATAGAGTGCCTTGGGATTCCCTTGTGATTCTCAAAACTGGAGTCGGATCCATTGTTGGGTCTCTTTTTGTTAAGTGGAAACAGAGAAACTGTGTCCAGGAAATGTATGTACTGTGGAGGCTGATGGAAGAGGTAATGCCGTAGCCTACTAAAAAGTGCTCAGAGCAACAAGTGAAATGAATCCACCACAGCAATTTGGGAAGCATATATTGGTGCAGTTTGAAAAAAGCTGCGGACCAGGGGTGAGTAGATGAGTTCATAAATAATTTCTCTATGTGAAGTTATCAGGGCCATAAGGGCTCTTAAATACTGTAGAAAAGGGGGGAAAATGAGTATCACAGACAGTAAGGTGAAGCCAGCAAATTCAAATGAGAAGTTAGGCATGATTTTCAATAGTGCGTATGATTAGTCAGTGTCAGGGAAGGTGTTGGTTTCCTGCCTCTTGATGTTCTCTCTTCAAAACATTGTTCTTTTCTGTTTGCAATACTTCACTTGAATGGTTGTGGATCTCAATGCAGTAATAAATGGGTAAAATGTAATGCCCTTACAAACAGGAGTCAAACTATAATAAGACATCTGTTGGTTCATCCTGGCCTTAAATTCTCAAAATCTGTGAAATTCCTTAGACAGCTTTGAGTTCCTCATCCTAGATTTCATATTAGTTCTTTCTACATTCAGTTTAATGTTTTAAATTCATACCTGAAGGCCAGAGGTGCTTCTTTGGTGGTGTTGTTTAAACACTAACCAGAGGCTGAAAACATTTCTAGTTGCCCAAATCTAGAAAAACATGGAATGATTATATTACCAAAGGGAGGCAGGGAAAAAAAAAAAAAGAAGGAATACTGTGTACCCAACAAAACAGAGACAAGAATGCAGGAATGTAAATGTGTTACAGGCTGTTATTAAGAATTTGGATGCAAAAATGAAACTTAGAAAAGACTGAAGAGTTGAAAATCCATAATATGATTCAAATTATTTAGACTGGAAATTGCCTTCCCTAGATTGCTAAGGTGACAGGAAAAAAATACGAAAAGAAGGTAATCATATTTGTTTTAAGTCTGGCAGTTTCCACTGAAATGCCTGCCTCTCTATAATAGTTTGGGTTTTTTTAAGAAAATGCCTTGGGAATTACTAGGAAAATGAGCTTTATTAAGTGTTCGTGGCTATCTGAACTACCCACCCATCCAGTATAAACGTGTTCTGGCAAAACAAGTGTTTGTGTTGCCATGGCCTTTCCCATGATGTTATTTTCTTAAGCAAAAGCATTTTTCTAGCCGAGTTCTTAACAAGGACACAGGCAGGGGGCCATGATTCAGTCCTTGAAGAGAAAAATGATTTGAAGGGAATGGTAAAGGAAAGAGATGTCTCAGAGTGGGTAGAACAGTGTACTTGGGTATGGTGACTCTTGCCCAACAGAAGCAGTGATCCCTTCCACTAATCACTCCGGTTCTGTGGGAGAGTAGTGCAGCCTCTACCAGCCCTGCAGAAACACTGATAGTCCCAGTGCTAAGATTCTCCTGTAGTACCCTCAGTATAGGGAAAATCTCTCAAAAATAGCAGCTCAATTGTTATTCACTAAGCAAATCACACATCAAGATACAGGCTTCCCCAAATCAGCTCATAGCGCCCTGGGCTGTGCACAACTACAGGAACTGTACATAAAAATACATCCCCAAGGTCTATGTGGATCCATGTAATATATATACAAGATTTAAACTGTTCGATATACTGGGTTTTTTTACTTCCTTTGCCCTGCAAAATCACTTACAAAAGGTCCTGCCTAAGAATTTGAAGTTGGTTTCTGTTCTCTAGTAAATACTTCTGTAAGTGAAAATAATTGTGAATTCTACGTTATTTACTGATTTATACTCTATTTTTAGATTAATATCAAAGTGTTTTACCATAAAAACTAAAGAGCTGGTCATATAAGCATTGAACAACATTATTATATAATTAGTGTACATCACAGCAACTAAAGCAAAACTAGCAGATGCTGATATGAAGTGCGTAAGGACAAGGCAGATATTGAGTAACCCTTTCTCTGCACATCTTCCTGAATTCCAGTAATCATTGGTTTGTAGGGTAGAGGCCATATCTGAATCCTTCTGCTTCCCATCCACTAAGGGGCAACAAATTTATTTCCAAAGGAATAAAAGACAAAAAAAAAAAACAAAAAAAAACCAGAGCAGCAGTACCAGAGGCTGGGGCTTAGCTCTTGTAGGTGAGAGATAAGATGAGATCCAAGCATTTTCCTTCCTCCAGCTCCTGTGAGACAACTCTTGTCTCTCAAACTTCTTTTGTACCCACATAGTTCTGTGAATCACAGCAGGATATTGATCTCACTAGAGAAAGTAAAGAGAATAAGGTCCACAAATGCTAAAAGTAGGTCCAAATTAAGGAGCGAATATATTTAAAAAAAATGAAAAAAGCAAGTAATGAAAAATAAAAACAGAATAGGCCTCTGGGGTCATCTTATCCCCCCAGAATTAGTTTTCTTCATAAAACAAACCACATAATGAGAAGGTAAGCAGTACCACTTCTGTTTGAAGCAATGCTGTCCACATCTCACTGATACCTGAACACAACAACATTTTAGCAAATAGATCAATTACAGAACTATGGTAAAACAAACAAAGAAACAGGAAACATATTATTTACCTTTAAATAAAATTAATTAAGTGGAAACTAAGAGACCATATAGCATTTGATAGAAATAACAGAGTATGCTAGAACTTTACTCCAAAAAAGTGTAATGTGTTCCCCTAACTGCTGACAGTCATTCAGTCTCGTGTTCCTGCATTGAGAGTACATTTAGAAATCTCTGGAACAGAACTCTCCTCAGTCCTCTAGAAAACAGTTCCTCAGCCTACCACCTCAAGGTAAGTTCTTCCTGTTCCAGTCTACATTTACCTGCCATCTCATCTCATCTCATCTCATCTCATCTCATCTCATCTCATCTCATCTCATCTCATCTCATCTCATCTCATCTCATCCACTTGCCATTCACTGCTCTGCAGACGGAGACGAAACACCCAGGAGAGACAATGGAGCTGAGTAAGGCAAACTAATCTGCTCTCCGGATAACAAGCAATGCAATTAACAAAAGGCGATACATGATAGCAAGCGACTCTCTTCTGAAAGGTACGGAGGCAACATTTTACTGGCCTTACAGAGGGTGGAAGTAAGGGCAGGTTGCCTGGCAGAAGTACAGAGAAATTGTCCGAGCAGCCAGGGAACAGGTTAGGAAAGCAAAAGACCTGATAGAATTAAATCTGGCCAAGGATATCAAGGGCAAGAAGAAAAGCTTCTATAGGTATGTCAGTGATAAAAAGAAGAGTAGGGAGAATGTGGGCCTCCTCCAGAAGGAAACAGGAGAACTGGTTTCATTTGGAGAAGGCTGAGGTACTCAATGACTTTTTGCCTCAGTCTTCACTGGCAAGGGCTCAAGCCCCACCACCCAAGTCACAGAAGGAAAAGGCAGGGACTGGGAGAATGAATAACTGCTCACTGTAGGAGAAGATCAGGTGTGAGACCATCTAAGGACCTGAAGGTGCACAAGTCCACAGGACCTGATGAGATGCATCTATGGGTCCTCTTACTTGTCATCGTTCATATTCATACCCCATGGAAAACATCACAAGTTATCTAATTTAAAGCTAAAAATCCACATAAAGTAGAACTTGAGCTAAATCCAGCTTGCTTTATGCAACTAATTCCAATGAAATTAAAAGGCAGTTTAGGGAAGGGAAGCAAACTTACACCATTACCTAACTCCAGTCGTATCTTTGATTTTGTTTTTAATATGACCTTTTGAAAATTAGATTAGAGAGAGAATTCCTAATTAAAATTGAATCAATTAAGTCTTTTGCTCTTGCAATTCAGGAGGGACGTGTCTGATGCATGAGACAATATTGGAACTGCATATTGTGGGATGTGTCTTACTCATGATCCTAAGTGGATTTAGTGGTCACAGTGTAATGTAGTGAGTTTTCAAGCTCCATTCAGCAAGAAAAGAATTGACATGGATAATTATTCTGGAGCAGAGGGAAAAGGCACCAGCTGCAGAGGATGACAAGGCTGCGAGGAGAGAAGCAAGAATCACTCAGAACATAGCATCACTTAGAGGGAGGCATTTCTAAGTTGGTGCTGACAGGAATTCAGAGATATGGGGGAACCAAGAGAGATCTAGAGGCCAGAGACAAGACTGTAAATTGAGATACTCCTGCTTATCTGTTGTCACAAAAAGTGACAGTAGTTTATAGGTATATCTCAGTTGTCAGATTTCCTGCAGGTTACTTGTAAAAACTCTTGAGAAAAGGCCTAGTCTCATGCATTTCATCTCTTGGAGTCTACAGTCCCTAGAGCAGAAAGTGCTTTACAGAGGTAGTGTTCCCTACTTCAGCTACAGGTGGGTACATTAGTGAGAGCTGCTTCTGGTTTCACCTTTGAAAGGATAAGTCTTTAGTTTGAGACTGCTAAAGTAGTGAATATGCATTTAATTCAGCTGTTCCTATTATGGAAGCCATAAGCCCTACGGCTGGATTGGGCCAGACCATGAGGAATGGTACCAGAAAAGCTACAGTCACTTTTATTGTCTCTGTCTGCAAATGTGAGTAAGCCTCCTTTCAATGCGATTGTGAAAGATTAATTCCCATTCCAGTATATATATATATAGTATATATATTATATATATTCCATTATTCAGTTGTGACTGAAGGCCACCATTACTTAAATCTGCTTACATTTGCAAGTCAAGGCCTTCACATATTAGAGAGGACAAATGCCAAACTTTAAAGGAAAATGCTAACATTTATCATTGCAACTGGCAATCACTTATCTGCAGCAAATCAATACAGATAACAAAAAGTTTGGCTGTATGTTGAATATTTCCTCAAAAATCTTCAAGGGCCAGAGAACTAGCAAAACTATCTGTTTTGGGTCTGGCTGGGATGGGGTTAATTTTCACTACAGCAGACCTCATACTGATGTGCTTTGTATTGGTAGCTAGAAAGGTGTTGATAACACACCAATCTTTTGGCTACTGCTGAGCAGTGCTCCCACAGTATCAAAGCTGTCTCTCCGACATTCCCCCTCACCCCCAAGGGCCAGTAGGCTAGGGGTGGGCCAGATCTTGGGAGGGGACATAGCCAGAACAGCTGACCCAAGCTGATCAAAGGGATATTCCATACCAATGACATTTGCTCAGCAAAAAAAATGCTAAGAGAACGAAGAAGACAAGGGGCATTCATTTGTATGACATTCGTCTTCCAGAGCAACTGCTATGCATGCTGAAGCTCTACTCCCCTACTTTTCCTACATTGCCTGCTGATGGAAAGTAGAGAATATATCTTCTGTTCTTCCTTTGCTTCTGTGCACAGCCTTTGCTTTTACTTTATTAAACTGCCTTTATCTTGACCCACAAGTTCTTTTCCATCTTATTTTTCCTCTCAGGTCTGCTGAGGAGGGGAGTGATAGAGCAGCTTGGTGGGTACTTGGTGCCAAGGTCAACCCTTTGCAATATCAGATAGATATCATGGAAATGTTATGATGAACTTCACTTAAGTTGGATGCCTTTTCATACCCATAAAGATCGTGACACGGCCAAGAAATGGAAGAGTATTCTTTTCCAAATTCTGTATTTCTTCTCTGTGTCTAAAGGACGTCTATCAGACTATTCAGTTGTTGGGCAGCCGTTAAAATATATTCCCCTAATACTTATTAATTATGTGATTTCATGTATAATGTTGCTATCTTTTGAAATAGTGCTAAGATATCTAAATGACTACTATCCAGAAATTAACTACATTGCGAATTTAATCAGTTATTTTAAAGGAGATCAGCTGCCTTAGAACACTGTGGTTCCTCATCGATGTTACTCAGAAGATGTTAGTGGCAAGTGTTCTCTCAATTCAAACTCTTAGAAAGAATTTGAGAATATGGATTACATATATCCAGTGCAGTGGCAGATAGTAATTCGCACTGATAATGTGTTTGGAATTAAATCTCGGCTCCACTGTAGTCAATGCAAGTTTGCAGTTGCTTCTTAATTTTAAGACCATACAGCTGAATGAGTGGGGGTGGTTCTTTGGGGTTTTTTTTTAGCTAATTTTGCCATAAACCAACGTAGCCATCAAGGTGCTACCAGTTCTGGGAAACAACGAAACGTCTTGCTCTGCTCTCTGGGATTTCCTTTATTGCATCAGTGAAAAACAGAGCAAATGGGCTCTGCATCTTGGAACCTTCAAAAAGGGAGCTGAGGCCAGTGAAAGTGTCTGTTCCTTTCAGGAGACTTTGGCGTGGTTATGCATCTTGCAGATTGGTTTGAGTTCACATGCTAAGAGACAGCAATTATAAAATTCAGCCTCTCAAGGTCATGTCAGTGTTGCTAGGCACTAAGCACATGCTTCTTGGTGCTGGGCCATCGTGCACAAACTGCTGTGAGAGATATCCCAGGGATTCCCGCTGAGTACGAAAGGAGCACTCCGCCAAGAAAAGCAGGAAAAAGTGTTCTTCTGAGGTGGGGGAAGGGATGCCATTTGTTTTCTGTTTTTAATCTGTAAAAGTTCAAAAAAGGGAACCAAAAAGTTGAAGAGTGGGAGGATGAACTGGAGGGGGGTAAAAGTATCTTTTTACATCAAGAATGGCCAGAGCAGACCACTGTTCAAACCTTGGAACTTCATTATTCTTGGTCCAGCTGGCAGTCTGTTAGAAGAGTCCTCCTGACTCCTGGGTATCCAGACAAGTTTGGAGGAATGCAGATTTTCCCATTTCCACTCCTGCAAGAGCAACAATTTCCTTGCCAGAAGTACTACCTAGGGGAAAGCTACATACCTGTAACTACAGTAAGGACAGAGAGCTGGGTTGCTGCTTCAGGAGCCCAGAGCGGACTTCTAGTACTTGGCCAGGAAAAATCTGTCAATGTTGGTGTTGAGGACAGTTAGCTGACTGCATTGTGTCTGTGTTCACAAAGATTCCATCAAAGTACCGTATTAGTCAAAGCCTCTGCTGTAATACACAAGTTAGATTTCTAAAGGTCAACTGCTCTCTGCAGAAGAAATTGGTTTCTGTCTCATCATTTCCTGTAGAGCTTTCAGAAGAAGGACATAAACATGTCACCAGAGCCAAAGGAGGGGGTGGTTTGTCTTGCCTCGCAGCCCCTGAAAACCTGTGTCCTCCCTGATAAGTTTTTGCCTAACTGTTTGAGAACGTGACACTGAAAAGCGCTTGCAGGCAATAGACATTTCTCCTTACTGCTTCGGTAAAAAATGCTCATCCTGGCAAAGCTCAGTGAGCCAAACTGTGGTGCTCCCTGAAGAAAAGACTATCAGCCATGGGCTTTTACCAGTGGCCAGTTACAAGGGGAGTAGAGATTACAGCTCTCAAGGTGAAGTGAAAGCTTTGCCTCTTCCCTGCCATAGCTGATCAAGGCTGTAGTGTGCCTTGATATTGCAGTGAGACAGGAACTCTTTCTCTATTATCTGTATTGTTTTCACTGCCTTCTAGTAACCAGAAAAGACAGGCAAGGGATCTGTCATATGGCACATGAAGAACAAAAGAGAAACATGGGGCTCTTCTCTGGAGAAAAACTGAAGATTGCGGGAAATAAATTTAGCTCCATTTTTTTAATTGTGTTGAATTCAACATAAGCATATAACTTCTAAAAATAATATTCTCTGTTGTAATATATAACAGTATTTATGAGCTGTTATTTCTCTCTTATCACTTTGCCTTTCAAGGCATTTTGCATTTTAAAGTCTTCTTTCTGTCCAAGCAAGGGCATACCTGCATGCACCACCTAACTGCTTTAACCATGTATATATACATATTTTTAAGATTTGCATATAGGGGAAAAATAACCAAAAATAATAGAAACAGATAATCCTACAACCTTAACACAATATTTTTTGTTTCCTTGAAAATTATTTGCCAATTTGCTGAAGAAAAACATGAGTTCACAAAGACTGCAGATTCTTACAGGTATATATAGGAAAAAGATTTTAACTCAATACATTTCCCATTTTTTTAAACTCCCAACCAGTTTTTTCCAAAGCTAAAATGTAACACCTAAACACTGGCATACACAAGAATATTTCATTTAACATTTTCAAAGGTCAGTTCTGAGCAACTGTGTGCTTTGGAAACCAATTTAGGGGCACAGACACTGTTCCCTCCAGCTACAGGATGCCTCAAACTCACAAGGTCTCATAGTACTGAGGGATTTCAATCGCCGTGACATCTATTGGTCAAATAGCATGGCAAGCTGTAGAAAATCTGGAAGACCTCCTAGAGTGCATCGAAGATAACTTCTTAACCCAGGTAACAGACACCCCTACCTGAATGTGATGGTCACCAGTGCAGGTGAGCTCATCAGTGACATCAAGATCAGAGGCAGCCTGGGCTGTAGTGATCATGCTTTGGCAGAGTTCAAGGTCCTGAGGGATATGGGACAGGTGAGGAGTGTAGTCAGGATCCTAAATTTTAGGAAAGCAACTGGGAAACAGTTCTCAGGGGCAAGAGAGCAGAACAGAGCTGGCAACTATTTAAGAATGTTTTCATAGGAAATCAGGTAGGGAAGGGAATAGACCAGCATGGCTGACTCGAGACCTGTGTGTCAAATTGAAGAGTAAGAGGGAACTGCAGAGGCAGTGCAAGCACAGACAGGGAACCTGGGAAGAGTATAGGGATGCTACCTGGTTATATAGGGATGCGGTCAGAAAGGCCAAGGCACAGCTGGAGCTGAACTTGGCATTGGAAGCAAAGAATAACAAGAAGGGCTTCTACAGGTACATCAGCCAGAAAAGGAAGGCTAAAGAAAGCAAACCCCCACCGATGAACGAAAATGGTGACCTTGTATCAACAGACAAGGAGAAGGCTGAGGTACTCAACAACTTTTTTGCCTCAGTCTTCACTGGCAACTGCTCTCCTCACCCCTCCAGGCTCAATGGACAACAAGGTGGGGACTAGAGGGGTAAAGCTTCTCCCACTGTAGGGGAAGATCAGGTTCTTGACCACCTGAAGCACCTGAACATACACAAGTCTATGGGACCTGATGATATGCATTCCTGAGACCTGAGGGAATTGGCTGATGTGGTTGCCAAGCCCTTCTCCACGATCTTTGAAAAATCATTGGAGTCAGGGGAAGTCCTTTGTGACTGGAAGAAAGGCAACATTGAGCCCATTTTTAAAAAGAGTAGAAAAGATGACCCTGGGAACTACCAACCTGTCAGCCTCACCTCTGTGCCTGGGAAGATCATGGAACAGATTCTCCTAGAAGCTAAAGCACATGAGGTGATTCGGGCCAGCCAGCATAGCTTCACCAAGGGCAAGTCCTGCCTGACCAACCTAGTGGCTTTCTGTGGTGGAGTGACTGCATCAGCAGGCACAAGATAAGCGATGGATGCAATGTATCTGCACTTCTGTAAAGCCTTTGACACAGTCCCCCACAGCATCCTTCTCTCTGAATTGGAGAGATATGGATTGGATGGGTGGACTGTTCGGTGGATAAGGAATTGGTTGAATGGTCTCACTTAGAAAGTAGTGGTCAAAATCTTGATGTCCAGATGGAGATCTATGACAAGTGGCTCCTGGGAGATCTTATAGTGGTCTTCCAGTACCTGAAGGGGACTACAGGAAAGCTGGGGAAGGATTTTTTACAAGGGTTTGTAGTGATAGGATGAGGGAGAACAACTTTAAACTGGAAGGGGGAAGATTTAGATTAGACATTAGGAAGACATCCTTCACAATGAGGGTGGTGAGACACTGGCACAGATTTCCCAGGAAAGCTGTGGATGACCCCTCCCTGAAAATGTTCAAGGCCAGGTTGGATGGGACCTTGAGCAGCCTAATCTGGTGGGAGGTGTCCCTGCCCATGGCGAGAGGGTTGGAACTGGATGGGCTTTAAGGTCCCTTCCAATCCAAACCTTCTATGATGATTCTTAGTAAACAAATGAAGATGGGCATTTATACCTTTAGCTGAATATTCTACAAAATAATTGGTAAGACCACACCAAAATAATTTTAAGTATCATGATATTCTGGGAATCTATACATTTCATAATTTCTTAGATGCATTTAGTTCATTCCTGTTATACAGGGTATCTTAAACCATATATGCCATCTCCTAACTACTTCTTAGATCTTCTGGATTAGGCACTGTTATACATAGTCCATTTGCATTTGTTTTTCGGGATAACTTTCATTGCACAAGGAACTGGTGTTGCTGTTGTGTAGAAGTGTACACAACACAGAGCTCCCCTACAGACATGAATTCCTGGGTGTCTCCCCTGAGAACTGACTTCTGCCGCATGTTTTCTAATATGTGTTAATCTAGTCTGTCTCATTCTCCTTGCCTATCTGGAATCTCCATGTTCTCATTTAGAGACTCAACCTTGGCTGATTTTAATCCAGATAGACCCAGTTCCCCAACCACACCCCAGCTGTCAGCACAGACATATGCAATCACAGAGTGGGCATGAGCAACATAGAACCACTTGGCTCAAGGACCAAGGATTGCTCCTTGGAGGACATGAAGGTGTAGTCTCTTCATGTCCACTTGGCTCCCAGATTCTCTAGAATATCCTTGTTTCCTGTTATTGCCTTATTGTGATTAGTGGTAACTATTTCCTTGTCCAGTGAGTCCTACTACTTTACAAAATGAGTTTCAGGTACACAGCAGTACAGCAGAAAAAAAACCAGTCTGTCACCAAGCCCAGGAAGAGTACGGTTTCACTAAAAGAGGTAACTTATCTTAACAAGTCAGGGAGAGACATATCCCCAGAACTTCACACACTGTGCCACCATACAGGCTTAGCTTTCTAATTCTGTAATTGATTAAATATTTAGTCAAGTGAAGTGGTATTGCAGACTATTATTTCCATTTCTAGGTTATCTGTGTAGCCACATTCTTCATAGGTGGCAGTGAGGCAAGAAAGTAATTGTAATTCAGTATCTGGAAAGTTAGCATATGCTTCTATGTCAGCTTCCCTTTTTAGCTAAAAGCTGTTTCAAAATCTTCCATGTTTGACATGGATGACAATAAATTAGAGATTGGAGGAGCTTTTCAGACAGGAATAAACAGAAACAAAAATCCTACTCTACGTCTGCGCAGTACAAGCAATATTTAAACATTCCAGGCATTTTCGCAATGGAACGCAGACCATAATCTTTCTAATGGCATTTTAAATTCGTTGAGCACATTGGCAGCTAGCCAGCTGTCTGACAATGTTACAGGAAAGGGGTTAGGTCAGAATGACCTAGACACATGCTGGAAAAACATTACCTTCTCAAGGCATTCTACTTGGGATAATAATTTTGAAACCTACAACAAGGAATGCATCTTGTCATAGCAGAGAACTTACGAAGGAACACCTGAGCTAATGAGTGCAACAAATGTGCAGAATTGTTGATAATCCCCTCATGGCTGTTACACAGAAAGGGTCTAAAAGGCTCTTTTCCTAAAAGGAAAAGCTTGACAGCATATGTTTAGGAAAGTACCCATCTTCTGGCTCAGGATAACCATGTCAGGCAGTACCACCTCAGGGTACCAATGTGGGCCATTGGGCTCAGTGGGAAATTCTGTGGTTCCAAAGTGCTTTTAGATTAGGGAAGAGCAGCTGTGAGGTTTATAAGTGAGTACAGTTACTACCCGACTGTGCTGAACAGAACAGAATGCGCTAAGTCTATGCTGTGGCCTGAAAACTGCAGTTTAGTACAGTTGCATCCAAGCTGTTTAGGGGATAAAAGCACTCTGATCAGCTATCTGATTCATTTATTTTTCTCTCTCATGTCTGTGACACTAAATGTTTGAGAGCAGTCCCAAGAAATCCAAAACGAAACGCTGAATGTGTCATGGTAAGCAAAAATATTTTTCTCCTCCTCTTGATTCAGAAGATGTGAGCAAAATCATGATGTATGCTTTCCTTCTAACACATAAACAGAGCAACCACTCTTCTGTTGCAATGTGCCTGAGGTAGCTGTAATCACCATGCTGACTGACAGCAATTGGTATTTGCTTTGGTAAGCTCTAAAGTCACATTAATTAAAACTGATCTTCCTACTCATGTATTGAAAGAAACACAGTATCTGGAGGCAAGATCATATTGTCAAGCGTCAGGGTAAAATTAATAAATTCTCAGGCACCAATGTCCATGTCCCTCGGAGCTGGGAACAGGAGCCTCCATGTTCCAAAAAAGTGATTTTTCACATTCTCTAGGCTTTTGTCCTCTCAGTGTGCATCAGCAATTCTACTAGTGGGACAAGAAAACCTTACTATGCTAGGCAGCAAACCAGCACATTGTCAGTTGGGCATTCATGTGACAGCCAAAAATATTTACTACTTTTTCTGACATTTCAGTTCTCCACTACTTTACTGGAAGTGGAACACTTTCTTGAACACACATAACATCCTCAGAAACCTTTAGAATGAGGAACAGAAAATACTGAAATAGGAGGAAGAACTAGGGAATACAGGGTCCAGCTCCTCAGGTGTGGTGTTTAGTCAAGACACTGGAATCAGTACAGAATGCCTAATAAACTCTTTAATTATGGCATAATTTATCATTGTCTTAAAGTACCCCCAGCAGCCTGTTGCCACATATTTTAAGTAGTTTCATTAAGGAATCAGCAGAAAGTTCTTACCCTTCTACAGCGCGAGCACACTGCCTGTTGTGCAGGTGGATGTTGTCCATTCAGTCACTCACTAGCTACTGACATTTGATAAGATGAGATTGAAGTCAGAAGATTTGGAACAATAGAATGTCTTTGTCTTGTTACTTATGCCTGCTCAACAAAAATCTCTGTAAAGACTTCAAGGTGACTGAAAATCTAGCAAAATAATTTTCAGAGGTCGCCTTGCAGTTTCATAAGATATTGCATGTTTTCACTTACAAAAACTTGAAATAGGTGCCAGGAAAACTAAAATAAAGAACTTCAAAATCAGATTAAATAGATACCAGCCAATTTTCCAGGACTCTTCCATCCTTCATTTTCCAACTTGTTAATACATGTGCTTCTGCAAAAAGGAGGTCCGTACCAAGAAGAAAGTTACAGCATTTGTGTCTTGTTCAGCTTTATTTAACGCTATGTTATTATGTTATTTCATCAAAGTTTTTTATAAACCACTGCTAAAACTAAAGACATACTTGCTTCAACCTCCTCCTTATGAGGTTGCCAAACTCACATTATGTACAAAGATTTTATAACTGGAGATACATATGCATTGATTTATGTATGTTACCATTTGACAGCATTGTCATAAGATACTGGGGTTTGTGCCACTATTGTCTGCTTTAATTATTTTATTTTTTGTTATTCTGGCAAACATGGAACTTGTCTGAAAATATTCACATTCTGATGTGAGAAACACAAAAATTGTAGGTTCCAAACGACTACAAGAACTACTAGATGTCTTGATTAACCCAGATTTACCAGCATGATTAACCCAGATTTACCAGCATTAGCTTTTTCATTGTTCTGTAATATAGGACCGTACAAAGAAAATACACTTATTACCTTGGTGTAAAACATTTTGACAGTTTGGTAGACATTGCATTCCTACATTCTTTTCTGTCTTGTATGGCAGTGCTGTCTTCCATACCATTTAATAGTTGCATAATTGTTTCCTTTCAAACATACAAACAATGAGGTCAACTTGAGTCACGTCAAATAACTAGACCGAATACCACATACGAAACCATTTAAGATAACAAATCATATGATCACATATATTACCTCTTGCCTGGATTTTCTGGATCATACTAGAAGTGTGTTAGAATACACAAAAGCAACAGAGCTTACCAGCTGACTGTTTTGCCTATGATAAGCAACTGATGAGCAGTTTATTGCAACGATTTTGACACAGACAAGCTAGAATTGAAAGTTACCTTCCGCTAAATCATTATGTTTCTTCTTTACACTGTCCCTTTCAAGGCAAAACCTGTATTTTCCTGCAGAATAAAATACAACAGGGATGAAGGTTTAATTTTATTTTAGTGATTTTAATAACATTTGGCTATGTTACATTTTAAAGCAGCCTAATTATCAGATGTAACATCTGGGATACAGTATCTATCAGACTGGGTTTTATCCAAACTGGGCACAGATACAAGAAAGTGCTATTTGTATTTATTAACTGGAACATACAAAGAAAGGTCAACACTTTCCCTATTCATCCTTCAGCAGCAGAGAGGCTGGTGAGAAGGCAGGGTAAAGTAAGACTCCTTAAGTAACAAAAATTTGTGAGTTCAAAAATATGCAAGATACATGAAAGCAATGAATAAGCTTCTTATCTGTGCATTTTTTTCTCTTCTTGAGTATTGTTTAGTTAAATTATACTCATAGAGCACATCACAGACCTCTGCTGTTCTTAACTGAAGTTGAAAGAAGTGGTTTCTCTGTTACTAAAGTAATTGACAAGAAGAAAAGCAATAACACTGTTCCCAAACAAGCAGCAATTAAGAGAAAGAACAACATGGTTAAACCAGTTCCCATTAATATACTATATTCCACTCTGTAGCACCCTTGAAGTATTTAAATTGATTAGTTGCTTCTGTAACCCTAGGATCTGTTTCTGATAGAAGTTAAAATTACCGGCCCTTCAATGCAAGTTCTTCTGCCTCATGTCCAAAGATTTTGTGCATCTTTCTCTTTTGTTATGTATACTGTAAGGCCTCACAGAGAAGATCTAACTCTTTTCTAACCTTAGAGTCCTAGAGAGTTCCTCTGCTGCTGGGGATGTGGGGATACAGAGGCTGAACAATCCTGTTGGTATCTCTTGCTGTATAGACGTGTGTTTCTCTACCTATATGATCTCATTAGCCATTTTTCTAGTTGTCTGCTATGGCACTGGCACGATTCACATTCCCATTAATGCACAAATAGAGTGGCTTTTCTTTCATGGAGGGGATTCTTAACACAGTAGCTTTATTCATAAGAACATTAAAAAAGCCATAAGAACATGAGAACTGACTGGGCTAGAGCAGTAGCCTGTCTAGGCCAATGTTCTGCCACTACCATCTTCTGCAGTGAAAAGAGATAATGTTTAGGGACATCATGTTAACCTGGCCATTTCCCAGGGACTGTTCTACTCATGCACTCCATTGGATTAAGGACTTCAAAGAGCATATCTGCCTATTCCTTGTAGTTTCTGTTTTGGTACTGGTATCTGAGATATCTTCTCTCATTTTTCCTGATGCCACCTACCTCCACAGTCTCTTGGGACAAGAAATTTCAGGAATTCACTAGCTGCTATGTAAAAAAGTATTTATTTTATCAATTTTAAACCATTTCCCTGCTAGTTTCAGTGAGTGCCACCCACCAGCCCAGTTGTAATGTTGCACAATTTGATGAATGACATCTGTCTTCACTTTATACACCATCTTAATGATTTCACAAACGTAAACCATTCCACAGCTGTCACCTCTCCAAATGGAAAAGTTCCAGCCTTTTCAGTCTCTCCTCAGAAAGCTCCATCCCATTGACCATTTTCTTTGCTATTCTCTCAGCCATCTGTAAATCCACTGTCCTTGTGACACAGAGATCAGAACCCTGTGCTGAACTCAAGGTCAAGGTACACGAGAGTTTGTACACTGCCAGACTGACCCTTCTTCTGTCACATTCTCAGTAACTTTTCTGATGATGCCCAGCATACTGACTTCTGACTGCTGCTGGACACTGAGCATGAAGATCCCTTGTCCCTCCTCAACACCTCTGATTTGGCCTACAGCATCTATTCTCTTTCTAAAAGAACTGGGCTTTCCCGATCTTTGTCTCCATCATAGATCTATTTTTTCCCTCCTTTCATATTTACTTTGAATGCATGAGAGCTGCCACAGTTAAAATCCAGACTAATTCAGTGACTGGTGGCTACAAACTTCTGTGTTTTTAACCAGAGAGCAGAATGGAATCCTGACTGGAAACAAAAACTGGTTCTGGAACAGAATTTGAAATATCATTTTGAAGCTGTTTTCGAACATACACATATATATAAAGGTTACTCTTTCAAAATAGTAACTTGACTGAGATTTGATATCCTCTAGCAGATATTTGTGCAGTACAATGACTGTTGAGACTAGTTTGGCACAAGCCTTTTTTTCAAGACAGTAGCAAGGGCGACCTGAGTGGTCTGTACCACTCACCAGATTCTCACTGGGCTTGGTCACGCAGAGGCCTCACTCCAGTGGTCTCCAGTAAAAAGCCTTTAATGGAGGGCTGGTAATATCTTTGATTCCTGTTCTTCTGTATCCATTGGTTGTGTGTTTATTATGTGTGCCCTGTGGATGACAGTAGGCCTAAGTTTCTCAAGCTTTTCCCCATCAGTCCTCTGGTGTGCATTACTTCGTAGATGTGTTTACATGTATGTGTTTCTGTGCTTCCGGGATCTATATTTGTGAGTACGCATTTGTCTGTTGGTTAGTGGTGGTTCAGCCTGTTCATTAGTCCTGTCTCCCACCCCTCTGCCTGAACTGTCAGTACTTAACTGTGGCACTTCACCTTATTTGCAGCTTTATCTGGGGCCTTACATGTTTAGGCAGAGGGAAGCTGCTTTTCTGGCAGGAACATGGCTGATGTCTGTCCTGAGGCAAGGAAGCAAAGATGGAGGCTGAAGTAACTTCCTGGCTTGAAAGTCCATGTTCCAATTGTTCAAACAGTGTTTCCCCATTTGTTCAACATCTCCATTCTCATATTTGTAACCATTCATAACAGAGTACATAACATGTAAACTGGGTGGGCTGAATGGAGCAACTAGTGAATCACCGTGTATTCAGAAGACAGCCAATTTAAACGGTGCTGAATCCAAACCAGAGGTAAATAAAAATGTACAATTTCCACTACTTGTTTTAAATGCATTATGAATAAAGGGCATGTAGGCATCATACAGTATATTTTTTTAATAAACTATAAAGTCATAGAGATGAAAAGAAATATTTTGATGGAAAGACCATTTTTCAATGCCTGTTTGAGTTACTTAGCAGGATGAAAAATAAAATTTAAAAAATTTTCATGTAAGTCAAGATATATTTACAATGTTTTACAAGTCATCTCTACTGTCTTTAGCTTCCTTAGGTATAATTTGAAGACTTTCTTACCAGATACACTACTTGCTTCTTGTGTAAATGTTGTTGGATTATGTGTTATAATAAAAATATTTTGAAGCAGGTTATTTATTAAAATAAGAATACTTATACTACGCTAAGCATGTATAACCTATATAATCATATCAGAGTAAATACCACTGGACATCAGTACCAAAGTGTCATTGCAGAAAATACTCCTGTTGTTTGTAGCAGAGGAATAATTTCAATTCTGTGATCGTAGAAGCTGATGGCTCACATCTACTACAACTGAAGCAGTTATAGTATTGTCATGCCGTATTTAGATAGATGGGATAAACAAGTCAGTTTGATTCATTACATTGTTCTGATTCCTGCCTTTTAAAAAAGCTCTCTGTCTAGAAATAGGAGTGTGTGTACACCTCTCCACTCATGAGTCCTCCTGAAAAGGCAATACTGGTCTTTCTAACTTCAACCTTCTTTACTCATCCATAAATAAATAATTCCTGTAGCGCACAATAGCCAGTGTTCTCCTTTAATGTCTTCATGTCACACCTTGGAAACCTTATTTTCTCAAAAAATGCTGCTGTGTTCACTGTTCTCTTGGTAGCCCACAGTGGCAAAAGTGGTATCAGGACAGAGCATCCAGGCATGTGTTGAGCAAAGTATAACCCCCAAGCTTGCTCAGAACAACAGAAAAAACAGAACAGTTTCCTTTCTCCATCTACTCAGAATATATAAAGGTATTGTGCTGTTCCTGCTTTTTCTGAGTAAAGCCCAGGAGAAATGAAAAATTTGAGTCTCTGCCTTACTCAGCGTATTGGGTAATCATCCCAGGCCAGCTATTTTAAAGGCAGGCCTCCCTGCTGACAGCAGCACAGTGCCACTTTGACATCCAGCAATAATTTTAAATGAGAGTGATTTATTTTGCTTTAGAAGGCAGCAGATGGCAGCGAAGTTGTACAGATATGCCAGACTAGTAGAGAAGAAAAATATCTTAGTACACACACTCTAACAACATTCCATGGAAAAAACGTATCGTTTGTTTCTGTCTGTCTCGCAGTGTGGTTAAAACACTAAATAAAGTTTGATGGCCCTCGTGCACTTGTAACGTGAGGGTTTTTTTCCCCTATTACCAGGAGTTAATAAAATCAGATTGGGGTGCATGATGTGAATTACACTCCGTAAATCATCTTTGCCTCTGCAGGAATTACTTCTTTGTGCAGATCTTTTTATATCCTTCACTAAACAGATACTTATTGCCTTGTGTAAATATTATCACAAAGTGCTAGACTGTCTGTGTGTGTGCCCCGACTGAAACAGGAGCTTTGACTGTCAACCTCTGCTGTGAGCTATGTACACCACTCACTCTTCCATTTGAGTCAGTAGTCTGGATGCATCCTTTGTCAAGACTTTAAAATAGGTGGTAGGGGTGGGGTTAAAAGTAGGAAGAAGAGGGAGGGGAAGAAGGAAATGCCTCTGTATAAAGTCATAGTGTTTATAACACTACAGTATCCTACAATTTTAAATAAAAAATGAAGTCTGGTCAAGACCACTGGAGGTTTCTGGGATTCAGTCATTACTCACAAACACATTTAGTGCCACACTTGACATGTATATGTTTGCTGAAGCTGTCATTGCCAGCAGCACCACATCCACTTAAACAAAGCAGCAACAATACATTGCTGGACTCATTTCAGATTGAACAGGAAGTCTGGATTAGTTACCTCTTTTTGATAGATTTCCTGTCCCTTACTTCTACATTTTAATAGTTTCTTCAATCTTCAAATCCAGAACTTGTGAATAAATTAAATACTAAGTAAAACATGCAATACAATCTTTTGGTATCAAAATAGACATGTTTTTGAAAGACAGCTGTGGCATAGATATTTCTTTTCCTGCTGAAGTCAGTAGAAGTTGGATGGGATCAGTCTAAGGCCTGGGATTTTGTGTTGAGATTCCTATCTGGCTCACCAGTTCATCACCAACAGAATGTCTGATGTCTATAGGCAGTATGGAGACGAATTATATAGGCCAGTTGCATATTTTCATATTGTTTATGAATAGAGGGCCATACTATGAATTTGTTTCTTACGCAGAATGAGATGCAGAGCTGCACAACCCAAGGGAAAAAAATGGCTTAGAAAAAGTGACTTAAAAATCCATCATTTTCTTTGTCTCCCAAGAGAGAAAATTTACTTTACAAGGTGCAGCTGTCTTCTTCCATTGTGCAGATTCAGATCTGCTCCCAAGTCCTTATATACAGGATGGGAAGTGCAGTGGCCTCTGAGAGTTTACTGCTTTCTAGCAGAGAGCCATAACACGGTCAGGTCATGTAAGGGGAAATGAGGAACCCATATACCCTTTTGTCCTCTCCTGTAACAGCAGTGGGATGAATTACGTGGTAGCCTTTTAGTCTTTGAGTGTTTTGGTTTCATGGTAACTCCTGAGATGGTAATCACCTATTAAGAAGACAATAATCATGTTTGTTTGATGAACTGCTTAGTTTGCTCCTGAACTAACAGATAAGGTCCGTTATGTTTGTCCTCCTGTTTCTGCCAATACTGCTGGACATCAGAGATTGAGACCCGGACATCTGTTTGTTTATTTTTACACCATGTTAGTGAAGTACGAAGAAAATATAAACCATTTCATAATTGCTGGAAAAGTTGCATGTAATTTGCAAGCCGACAGATCTGGGAAGTGATAGTTGACTGAAAGTATTGGAGGAACATTTGTTTTGCAAACCTATTTTGAGAGACAGAATTTATTACAAAATATATGCCTTCAGCTGGGTTGGACTGATCTTTCCTGACTTTGGAAAAACCCAGGCTTTTGTAAGTGGATGCAGACTCAAGGAGGTCTAGTTAAATGTTTGGTAAATTTTATCACAGAATCAAAGAAAGTCAAAAGATTTCATTTGGCCTCCTCATTGCTGTTGCTGGGAATTTTGCAAGCAAAACACTCCTGTCATCAAATAATTAACATTCTATTCTTCATGGAACCATTTCTTTTTAATTTGGAGACATTGTAATTATCAAGCATTTTTACTAACAAATATAGCATGTAGCAAAAAGGCTTTTACATAGAAAAGTTCTTTACCTCATGAACAAATTATGCTGCTTCTCCTCATGAAGGATACATGGCCCTGCTCCAAGGAATTAAGTATTTAAAAATTAAAACAATTTCAAAAATGACACAGATTATTTGGTGAAAAAAATGCTCTTTAAGAAATGTTTGGATAATAAAAGCAAACCCTTGAGAACACAATAAACAAATTTTAGTTAGGTAGAATTGGATTTAGTTATTGGTTGTACACAGTCATGCTGAAGTTTTTTCTCCTGATGCCTGTGTGCTCTATGCTGCTTAAGTATGATGTGAGATAATATAAAGCGGTGTGTTGACGGCACAAGGAAAATATTTGGATGGCTGTCTGGAGTTGCCATTATTGGCTTTAATTATGACTTACTGTCCTTTGGGTACTAAATCAGCCAGAAAATCTTCATATGTGCCAAAGTATTCATTAGTATTCCCCTTTCGGTCATCGTACTTGCAGAAAGAGTTTATATCTGGCACCTGACTGCAATTCTTATTAGCATAGACCAAGATGCTTTGCAGATTTTGATAATCATCTGAAAGTATATCAGCGTCTCTACCTTTTGGATACAGTAGTTCCTCAGTAACAATGGCAGAACTCTTTGCCCACTTTCTGATGTAACTGGAGAACAAACATGTTTTGTGCTCCTCTGTGTGATGTAGCTGCTTAAAGTAAGTTTTGTGGTACCAATTAGAGAAAGAAAAATAATTGTTTCGCTCTTCCAGGTTAGGGGACCTGCAGTAGGACTTTATGGGAAAGTGCTTGTATATCAGCATTTTAGTCCCCTTGCCCCCTCCATATAGCACTAATACTGAAGCTGCAAAAATCTTTCTTTCTAAGATAAAAATAGCCTTTGGAATCTATTTTTGGTAATAAAAAATCGTCTATAATGAAGTACCTCTTCTTTGCTGTAGGGATGTCTCTAGGGTAGGTACAAATCAAAATAATAAATCATAAAGAATATTCCGTGAACTCTCCTGACATTTCACTGTGAATGCTCTGCTGAGAATGGTGACCACTCCTTTGGCATCCAGTCTTGAGCAAGCTGATCAATGAGGGTTAATTCCTGCTCCAATATGTATTTACCATTGCAAAACATAATTTTAAATTAGAACCTCGTTTGAACTGAACTTATCATCATGTTTTAAGCAGCTTTTGAAATGCTGGGCTGTGGATCACCAGACTGTTCCTAGAAATGAATGCTTTAACTAAGGTGTTGTGTAAATAGGTGCTCCTGATTTTGGAGGCATTTGATGATATCTTCCACTTCTCATCTGTCACGTTGGAGCATAAGCTGGCCTTGAGCTAAGTATACAGCTCTTCTTGAACTTCCAAGACTCCAAGAGAAAGCTTGTTTTTTTATGGGCTGATACTGTTTCCCAGTCTTTTTCTCCCTGAAACTTCAGGATTTTCAAAATCCTCACACTTCTCAGAGATTTTAATCTAGTTCATGTATGGACTTCAACTACTGTTTAAAGATTAGTGCCCAATATTTTGCTTTGTGGAATGTTTGTGGTGAAAAGATGCTTAGCCAAAGTTCTTCAGTAATGTCTCCTGCATGGGAAGAGGAAGAGATTAGTCTTTACTCTTTAAAAGAAAGGATTTCAAAGATTTTTGCAGGGATAGAAGAAATTTAAGGAAAAAATATACTTCCTTTAGTCGCTGTTTATTGCATCTGTGGAATTTTGCTGCTCCCTAGAAGCACGGCAGGTGGTGCTCTTGATCCTTCCAAATGGAAATTGCACTTCGTACAGTCCAGTAAAGTCAGAATTATGCCATCCGTCACCAGCTTGCTGGTTTTAGCCCTGTCTGGTTAGTCCAAGGATCTTTCAGCTTTGCGTGCAGTGTTTTCTGTTAGTGAAAGGGAAAGGAGGGAAGAAAAGGTATTTTAAGTGGGGATTGAGTTTTGGCAGTAAATGAAGGGAAGATCAATACAAACAGAAGTAGCTAGCTCGCAAGTACACACTTAACCACAGTGTAGCCCAGTGCAGCCAAACATCCCAAGTTTAGATGACAAAGATGCCTGCTGTGCAACTCATTAGTAAAACAGGGTATCTATTAATTTTTATGGTTCTATTGAAGTAATTTTAGTTGTGCTATGTACTTCAAGTAGAATCGCACTTTCACCTACACATTGTAATTTCCCCCTGCAAGCACTGCAAAACTTATAAGCAGCAACTCTGCTAATTTCAAGACCTGTCAAGATTTGAGAATAGCCACTTGCTTGTTTTTCTGCTGGCAGCTATAATCTGCACTGAAGAGCATGCATTTGCTCTCACCCCTTACGTCTTCCAAAATCTGAACCAGAAGGGTCAACAGCAGTAGAGAAGTAAATTCCCTTCCAGCTGTTATTTAACAGGTGATAATTAAAACTGGCAAACGTTAATACATATGAATTTAAAAAAAGGGGGAGTAAATCAACTTCTCAAGATTCAAAAATTCTTAGTTGAAAATGTTTAGGAAAGTAACTAAAACCAGGCAATTCTGAGCAGAACTTCAAAACTTTGGGGAGAAGAATCTTTATAAATGCATCCCAGATATCTGGTCAGCTGGATTCCTGCACAATTTTTTATTGCAGCAGTATTCCTGAAAAGATGTCATTGCCCATTCTTTCGTATTTTTCTTGTAAATAGATGGTCTTTAGGCATAAAGTATTAGGTAAAAAAATATGCACACTTCATTTATTCCAGCAGTATCTAATGATGCTGTTCCCTAGTCCTCTCCTGTGTATTTTAGCTAGGTGGAGAGACACTGTAAAACAGGGGAAATCGTATGTTTTACTGAAGATGTTACTCAAATACACTTGTTCAGTTTGTTTTCTTTGCATGTGAATAGACACCAATAGATGGTGCTGTTGGTGCATTAGTGAGGTTCAGTTTCACATTTGTTTTCAGGGCTGTGGTTGGAATTTGGGGTTTTTTAAAGAAAAAAAAAAGAGAGAGGAAGAAAAAAAAATTTGAACAAAACAACAAAATCCCTAATGCTAAGCTTTTATCCAAGATGTTCTGCCCACACTGAACCGGTCACTGTTTAACTTTAACCTGAACTGTGGCCCAGGAAATCCTTCAACATAAATAACCTTGAAAGCTGACATGACCATTTTTGGAACGTGCTCCCTCAATAAATCTGTTAGTTTGTTGTGCAATGTTGAAGTGTGCAGTTGTTTCTCTGATTAATTAGGGCAAAAAATAAACTTGCACGATCAATCCAAGCTGTGACACGTTTCAGCCCCGGCTGGAACATGTGGGTAGGAAAGGCCTTAGAGCTTTCTAAACAGATCTGCCCTGGGATTTTAAGATGCATGCTTGAATTGACTGGATAAGATAGTTGCTAACAGTCTGTAACTGAAGAGTTTAAGTCTGTCACAGAACTGACACACTAGGTTAGTAAAGGTAGGACCATACACAGGTAAGAAATCTTCCATTTTGACCACCTGCTCTCACTAAAATCAACGACACTGGTTTATGTTGTAGTGTTTATTTTATTTCACGTTACCCATGGAGAACAGTTGATACATTCTCTATATCTTTCACCAGACTGGAATGCAAGATAAAAAGGGTATGGAAAAAAGTTTAACATTTGACGTTCACGATATGAAAAATAGAGGGGATACAATGTTTTAAAATGCCCTTATGCAATATATATATATAAAACGTATAAAAATAAAATATATTTTTAAAAAAGATACAAACAGACCATGACACAGGACAATCTTAAATACCGATACGTATCTCATGACCCACACACACCGCACTTATAATTAACAAAAACCACGTACAATTGCACTTTTCCTCTCTGTGACGTTCAAGTATATCACAGTCCCCACAGGGACTGGTGAATGTCCGATTCCCTGCCGGGTGCAATAACGCAGAGGGTAGAGCACATGTGGGCGGCCAGTCCTTGCCGAGGCCCGAGCGCGCACCCTCCAAGCCCTGGCGGCCAGAGAGCGAGGCCATGGCCGCCGCCCGCGGGGTGCGATGCAGCGGGGGCTCCCGTGAGCGGACCCTCCTCGGGGCAGACGCGGCAACTCCGAGCGCATCCGGTCCCGGCCCGGGCGCAGCAGTGGGGCAGGAGAGACATGGCGGCCGGCGGCGCCTCTGGCGGCTGCGGGACGGGCGCCTTCCAGTCCCAGGCGGCGGCGGCGCCGGAGGGTGCAGAGTCAGTGCCGCTGTAGCGGGCGAGGGGAGCGGCTCCTGCGCGTGCCCCGCGGGACGCGGCCTTCACAGCTTCCCCGCGCCGCCTCTCGGCACCGGGGGGGGTCTGCGGGACCGGCCGCCCCCCCGCCCTGCGGGCCCTGGTGGCACGGCCGCCGCTCCGCCGGCCCAGGGAGGGCGCGCCGGGGTCCCGCCCGGACAGGCGCTTCTCCGGGCATCCTGGCGGCGGCTCCTGAGCGGCGCGGAGCTCCGAGCGTCCGCGCCTCAGTCCTTCCATCCGAGCGGCTCTCAGAGCCCGAGGGCGACGGCGAGTGGGGAGCGCCTGGAGCCACGACGCTCGGGCAGGGAGCGCCGTCTGCGGCCGTAGCCCTGGGGGCTGATCTTGCTGGGCGGGGCGGAGGCGTCTTTACCCTCGTCGGTCAGCTGGTGGATGTCGTGGGCCAGCTTCTGCACCGTGCACGTCCCGAACCGGCACCCCATGCGGATGGCTTGGAAGTGGGGGAAGCTGTTCATGCTCTGGCGGTAGCGCTTGACGCGGATGTGAGCATCCTCCCGGCTGCTGCGAGGCAGGAAGAGAGAGCGGGCATTAGGAGAGCGCAGCGGGGCCCGGAGGAGGGGAAGGGAGGGCACGGCAGGGACCTCCAGGCTGGAGGCGGGCCCGGCCCGGCGGCGCAAGCCTCCCCCGTGCACCCTCGGCTCTGCTCGCGCCGAGCGGCGGAGAGGGGCGGTCGGGTCGGGAAGCAGAGCTCGCGGTCGGTCGGGGGAGAGGCCCCGCCGTTTTATGGCTGTTACTTTATCTGTGGACCCAGAGCTCCAGTTACTATTTATATTTGACTTTCACAGTAAAGGCGCTGCTATCTCCCGCCAGCTGAGGAGCGCGGGGAAGGGCAGGCGGGAGGCTGCTTTCAGCGCGATGGGCAGCCCGCGCAGGACCTGTCTGGGGAGCTTGGGGGATTAGAGCGAGAATAAGCCTAAACACTCGGTAACGCGGCGGCCCTGAAGCTTTCCACTGCCTCGAGCAAGTGTCCGAGCAGAGGAGGGGCTGGAATTTACCTGGGATGCGAGACTCGGGGATCCTCCTTCACGTCCTGGGTCCGTACGAGCGGTTGCACGGCGGCGGCTGCCCCCAGCGCTCGGAGCGCGCCCGAAGGCTTCACGTCCCGCTTGGCTCGGCTCAGAGCCCACTTCGTCCATCTGCCAGGGGCGCAAGGGAAGAGACAGCCTGTTAGCGCAAGCCTGCAGGGCGGGAGCCAAACCAAATAGATTCGAGGGGCGATAATCTTTGCCAGCGCCGAGATTTTTTCTTTTTTTTTCGGGGGGGAGGATGTTTCCTGAAAGGGCATGAGGTCTTTAAGGAGCTGTGCGATTCCCCCAGGGAATCCAGTCGCTCTGATCACAGCCGGAGCCCGGCGAGGGGGCTCCGCAGCGAGGCTGGGCACTGACAGGGGCGTGCACTGCCATACTCACTTTCTTTTGAACTCTGTCGCTACGTCCACCCTTGCAGCATCCACTCCGAAGAAGGTCACAGAGCCGAGACAGAGCAGGGCTACGTGAACTAATTTCATTCTGGCTGGGCTCCTGATGGAGGGAAAAAAGAAGAACTGTGAGCATACTTGCTAATAAAAGTCAAGTAAGATCTGTCCTTAATTTCTGGTGGTTCCAGAGGGCTCCTTCCCTCGGAGAGCCCCCGGGCTACCGGGGACTTTGTGTGCAATATGAACCAGAAGCTAATATTTATTCAGCATCTTATCGCAGAGTAAATAACAGAGCCTCCAAAGTTTACGTTTGTCGAGAGTTTTACTTGCAGAGGCGACTGAAAACCATCAGAATTTCCAGAATACCCCCAGCGGCTTGCACTAGGATTTAGTAAACCCAGGAGATTAGAGAGATCTAGCTATCAGACGCATCGTTTCCAAACTCCAGCAAGTGTTTTGCTGCCTGGAAGTTTATCCTCCGATAGCTCATCTTCCCACTACACAGAAAGATCCTCCTAGTTCTGGATCTTATGTTGTAAACTGCAGCTGATGCCAAGAGCCAGTGCAAGACTCTGCAGCATTACTCTAAGCTCTTCAAAACAGTCCAGATTTAGTAGATTTTTTTTTTTTGCTTTTCTTCTACCTCCCCTGCATCTCTTTGTTCCTGTTGATGAGGGTGGAAAAAAAAAATAGTTCTTACCTGACAGTGAGGATAATCCACTGAGACAAATGTTCTTGTAGTAGCGATCCGAACTTGCAGGGTTTCCTGAGGAGCGAGAACTCCTCCTTTGTGTGTCTGAAGTAACCACTGCTGAGTTGCGTTCCACCGCTCGCTTTATAAGAGCGCGGGGGGAGTGGGTGGACCTAGGCGTGGCTTTTCTTTGACACTTACCCCACCCCCACATCCCAAGCACTTCTTAATCATTCTAGTGTGGATTGGGGGCGACCCATGCTAGGGTAAAAATAAGAGGATTATTGAAAATTATCTTAAACAACACCTTAGGTATTTTGTGAATTATAACGACAGCTTTTAGGGGTGGATTCCGAGTCATGGCATAACTTGCAAAATCTGTTTAGACCTCAGTCTGTTTTAGTGGGGACAGACTTTTAAACTGCCGATGTATAATTATACTTTCACGATCTGTAGCATAAATTCTCATTTAGGCATCTTAACTTTAAGTGGATGGAAGCAGGGGAGCAGGAACTAGAACAGAACAATTTCAAACTCTGTGCCAATCCATCAGATACCAAAGTTCCAGAAATAACCCCATATTTGGACAACGTGAATTATAATGAGTAACTGTAATGAATCCCAGCCTTCTTTACATAAGTAAGGAGGTGACAAACCAGGCATGATTAATATTTATGACTCCACTTGGGTGCATTTTTTATCTAATAAATTGAATTTTACTTACCAGATCGATGCAAATAAATCACAATTTAAATGGTTTCTGAAGATCAAGGTTAGACCCAACTTCTGTACCTTTGAAGAAAGGGGCAAACATAGGCTCGCTGAAATGCCTGGAGTTATGGATGCCAGGAGAGACTTTGCCGTGGCTCGTTTAATCCCCGATGAGCAAAACTTTTATATACATGCATTTTCCTGGTTATAAAGTTAAACCAGTGCAAAAACGTTTGCAGGATGAAGGTTCCTAACAGCATTCTCCCGGCTGGTCAACAGCAAAACCTTACTGTACCCACCTTTTGGGTTTTTTTACAGTCTTCAACATCTTTACTCCGAGAGGTCTGGCTTCGCAGGGGGTGCTGGAAGCCAGCACCAGAGGGACTGTTTCCCTACTTGTTGCAATGCAAATTCAGCGGCACCGAGGGAAATGCCCCAAGAGATCTGCACTCTAGGGCACGCCAGTGTCCCCTTTCCCGCGAGGGACAATCCGGAGCAAGGAAAGAACTGGCATGTGAGAGATGTTTCTCTTTGCATCTTGCCTCAAGCAAAACTGGTGAGTGTATACTCGTGACTCTGACTTTCTAGATAACCGCGGTTTATAACGCCACCCTGGAGAGGTATGTGCGAGACGGTGACGGAAACTTTCCTTTGCACGGCTGACTCGGTCTAAGGTGCTCCCTTCTGCCCCTCGCCAGCAGCGTCCAGGCATCCGGAGGCTCCTGTCTCCGGCACCTACCTGCGCGGGGCGGGCTGGCCCGGGAGCCGCCGCTCCGTCCCTCGCACGGGTGGGCAGGCTGGGGTCGCCTTCGCTGTAGCTGCACCCCTCGCATCCCTCAGCCGGCCCGGCTCTCTCCCCGGAGTCCCCGGCTCTGCTCCCGCCGGGCAAGGCTCTTTCCCCGGCCCCCGGGGCAAGCCCAAATCCGCGTCTCGGCCGCACCTGCGCGGCGCGGGCAGCGCCGCGAAGCCGCAGCCCCACTGCCCGCACCGCGCTCCGCACAGAAAAAGCACTGAGCGGGAGGCTTGGGGTGTGAGCTTAGGGAGGAAGAAACGGGGAAATAGGTGGTCTAAAACGGGACTCTAGCGTGAGCGGAGCTGCACATCTTGCATCAGGACACGATGACTGATTTTAGAGACCTCACCGGGCAGCTCAGGCTTGAGCGAGTGCAAGCGTTTCCTTGATCAGCAGAGAGCTGAAACCGAATCCAACTTTTCCGAATGAGAAGGCAAGGTTTTGTGTGATAAGCATTGCTATGATTCAAATTAAGTCTCCTGTTCCAGTAAAAAAATCACGTACTTTCCCAAATGCTGGAAAATCCCTCATTAAAATCCTTGGCTAAACGGAAAGTGCATTTGTATACTTTGAGGCAAACAATGCAGAAAGAATCCCATGTTGGTTTAGGAATAATAACAATAGTAGTAAAGCAGCTCACATGTGAGTTCCATACTGACTACAACTGTCGTTTTAGTGACACAAAATTAGCTCGTGCTAATTCATAAGGTGGCAAACTTTGGCACATAAATTGTTCGCTTGTTGCTGATGTGATTTGCGAAAGGGCTTCAGCAGGTAAAGCTGGTTCAAATGTAAAACAAAACATCATGTTCTTTGTTCAGATGCTCATTTTGTTCTTTCTAAGCGTTTGCATTCCCATGCAGTTTGGAAATGAGTCACTGACTTTGTACTATGAGGTAACAACTGCCCCTTTTAAAATATTATTTCATAAATAGTTATTTCCATTAAAAAAAAGTTACACATAATGTTGCATGGGATATTATTCACAAACTATTATTCTGAGGCAATGCCACACAATTCAGCAAGACTGGGCACTCCTCTGAAGTGTAGGGTCTCCTCTGGATGCTGCCTCATCCATTGCAGGGAAGTTGGCCTGGAGGGACATCCAGCTCTTATCCCTGTTTCGTGGTTATCTTGGGTGTGTCATTGAAATTCTCAATGTTGCTATATGTACAAAAGACTTGACAATAGATACCTGCTCTGGCAGGGAGATTGTGAAGATTAGTTGCTGTCTGTACAGTGTTTTATCCAGCTGAGTTTTATTCCAAAAGCAAAGGTATAAAATCTGTAGGCATCAATGGGGAATCAGTTTGAGGCAAATGTTCTGTGCTGATTATGCAAGAAAATTGTCATTTGAAGCTAGTGGAAGTGCCTTTGCATGTTTGATTTTGGGTTTAAACATACTGAATTCATATGCAATGAGTATGAATATACATGTTTATTTTTCAGGCTGGATGAAATCAACAGAAAGATGATACTAGTAGAAGAATTACACCCCGTGGGGGATGTAAAACCTCAGTTAAGCTCCACAAGTGAAATGCCTTGCTGCTAGTACATGCACTCATCCAGCTTTTTCACTGCCAAGGGCACAGTGACAAGGGGCAATTCCATTTCTGGTAGTGCCATTGGAGGTGGTTTTGGTGAGTCTTATTTCTGATAGGTTTGAGCACACCAAACAAAACCTCCTAAATGAGGCTGGAATGCATATTGGTAGGGGAAAACCTGGTCCTGGTCATGGTAGCTTCCCCATTCTGGCACTGGGTGGAGTGACACTGCATTAAGGGACTGCAGACAGAGTGTGACTGTTATCTTTTATGAAGGAGTAGTTGACTGTATAAGGTATTGTGAAACTTCATATCATTTTGGGACAAAGAACACAATCTGAATGTGGCAACATTATCCCTTGTGTGCTTTCAGTCTCCTGGAGTGGCTGCAGCACCACAGTTCTTCTCCCAGGATAAATATGTGGCTGCTTACTGGGTCCTTCCGGAGACCTAGGCCTTGGTGTCCACCCAGAGCCACTGCTCTGTGAGCCTCTTCATCTCCCATGAGGAGCCAGGCTACTCTGCTGTAACAGAGGGAATTATGTTTTTGGTTGTCTGGATAAGATTTCAATTTACTTTGCATTAGACTTTAGGTGAGCAAACAATCTGTCTGCTCCACTTCCTCATTTGTCCTGGAAGAACACAAGATTGCTCTATACTTAAGGGAAGTTAAGGAAGTTTTGGATGACTGACTCTTTTTACCATTTGTGCAGGTACACAGCTGTGTTCAAACCCACATGAACAGTGCCCTTGCTGTTACCTGAGTCCTTAAGATGTGCTGCTTCCTATGCCATGCTTTATAAGCTAACTAAGCTTTGGTTATTTTTGTCTAGATGAAAGAAGAAGCAAGGCTGTAAAGTGGGCATCAGTACTATTAGGGAATCAATAAGTAGCATATCCCTCTCGATCCTGCATTTGTTAATGCCCAGGGAAAAGTGTTAGGTGATGTTCTCCTGCAAGAGGTGCTGGCTATAGAAGAGCAGTGAGACTTAACTACTGAGATCCGTTACTGAACCTTTTTATGAGTGCAGAGATGATAACCCTAAGGTCTGATTTCATCTTAAATTAGGTAATTTCTTAGTGTCTCGAAACGCCCTCCAGGTTTAGCTGTACAGAACACTATCCCTTGCTTTGTAAACTGTTGCATAGCTGTCTTGGCTTTGTGCTGTGATTTAACAACTGCAGCACTCCTCCCTAGCAGTTATGGTGATGAGCTTTATCTTCGTCCACCTTACAGGGGAAATGCGTGGCTCCATTAAGATTTGTGTTCCTTTGTTGCTACTTCAGAAATCATTTTAATGAAAAATGTCTATATTTTGCAAACGGCTTTGTGGATTTCAGTCATTAAAGGCTACAGGAGCATGAACCAAAATGTTTATGCATAACTTAAGGAAGGCATTCCTTCTTCTAGCTCCTGCCTGGTATAGGAAGTGACTGACTGAGTGCATCTCTTTCTCAAAAAGCATATTCAGTTTTCTCGATGTGTATATTACCGTTTTTTCTTTACTCCTAAAGTTAACAAGCAATATTATGTTTAGATCTTTCTACATGGCACCCGACTTCAACACAGTTAAGCCACGAAGAGAATGACTCCAACGAGTTTTCGACCGCTGCCCTCTGCTGAGCAGGCACAAGCGAGAACACTGTAATCGATTGTCGAAGCTTCCCAACCAACCTGCCTCCGGGTTATCAGCAAGACGCTTCATCGGTATGTGCCAGCTAAGTAGGAGATGTAAAAACTGCGTGTCTGAAACAGAAATGTCTGTGACACCGCTGATGGCTGTCTGCCGAGTCCTTCGTGATGGTTGGTTGTCAGGAGTAAATCTTGGGAATTCGCTGCATTTCCACATGCACCCCACTACCCACAGCTGCCGCAGCTCCTCGCTGTAGAGCAGGTGATGCCCTTTGCGTGTTTGTTCTCTCTGTGATATCAAACAGGACGTCCACGGAAACTTATCGGAATGTTTTGGTAGACTCCTCCAGCTGACCTAGCGCTGTGCTGTCAGACACGCCGATTATCACCTCTACCGGACCCGACGGGCTTTAGAGCGCGAGAGTCCAAAAAGTGTCGGCCTCATCTGTGTGTTACAAATAGCAACATGAAATCTGCCCGCTGCCTTGCGGAGCGCCCAAACTCCAAGGAGCAGGCGAGGAGGGCTGCAGCGAGGCTCCCACCGCCGAGCGCTGCCACCCGCGTGTAAGGGGGCGCCCCGGTCGGCCGGAGCGGGCGGGAGGATGCGCCCCGCGGGGCGGGGCAGGGCAGGGCGGGCACCCAAGACAGAGCGGCGGGGGTCGAGGCTGCAGTCCCTGCGCCGAGCCGCGACAGCCGCGCGTTCCGCACATCCCGGACAAAACGTGAACAGGAAACATCCTGTAAAAGCAAGTCTCGATTCCCGAGGCCGTGCTCGGGGCGGGAGGATGGCGTTAGCTCGCCGCCGGGGCTTACTGCCGCACCGCCGGAGCGCGAGGGTGCCCAGTGTCGGTAGCAGGAGAGGTCCCTGCGGAGGGTGGCGAGGTCAGGTCCCGCTCAGGCACCCGGGGTTTGCCGAGGTGCAGATCGTTTACAGAATCACAGAATCGCTTGGTTGGAAAGGACCTCTGAGATCACCGAGTCCTACCGTACCTGTCCACTAATAAACCATCTCCCTGAGAGATTCATCTACTCAAATTTGAATCCCTCCAGGGATGGGGACTCAACCCCCTCCCTGGGCAGCTGTTCCAGTGCCTGAAAACGCTTTCGGTGAGAAATTTTTCCTGACGTCCAATTTGAACCTCCTCTGGAAGAACCTGCCTGTTTGGCTCTGGTTTTGTAAGGGAGAGAGGGCTGCGGATCCCCCGCGCCGGGTGGGTGCCTCGCAGGGAGGCTGCGAGGAGACAAAACCCACGCGGGCGGGGCACGGCCGTCCCCTGCCGACTGCTCCCCGCCCGCGGCGCGCTCTGAAGTGATGCGAGAACGTTCACTCCGGTGATTCCCAAGGAGCGGACGTCCCGGGCAGCGCGGCCCCGACTGCCGGCGAGCCCCAGCCCACGCCCAGCCTGCGGGGTCACGGCGCAGCGGTCCCGGCGCGCAGGCGCACAGCGCGCCCGCGCCTCCAACATGGCTGAGGCGATGCTGCTCTTGCGGCGGGCGCGGAGCGGAGGATGCTGAGCCTCCCGGGAGCCGCCGCCGCAGCAGCAGCAGCAGGGGTGGTGAGGCCTGAGGCACGTTCCTCTCGGCCATGGCCAGGCTGGCCGACTATTTCATTGTGGTGGGCTATGACCACGAGAAGACAGGTAGGTGTGGCTGCGTGCGGCGCTGCCCCGCCGTGCCTGGCCCCTTCCCCCCTCCCCTTGCTCCTGCCCGGCCCCGGCCCCCGCCCGCCTCCGGCCGGGCCGCGGGAGGAGGAGACTGCGGCGCGGGGCGCTTGTCCGGCTGCGGGGTGGGGAGGGGGGGGAGCGTGGTGGGGCCGAGGAAAGGGTTAACCTCCCCTTGTCCTGAGGCGGAGTGGGAGAGCCGAGGGGCTGCTAAGCCCCAGTTGCCGGGCCCTGACGCCCCGGAGAGCGGGCGGGCAGCAGCCCCGGCCCGCGGAACGGGCAGCGGTTTCGCCGGGACAAGCGGGGGGTAGCGGGAAATGCCGCCCGCCCAGGCGTTCCCGGGGCCGGTGCTGCGGAGAGCGCAGCTCGGGCTGAGGCACCGGCCTCGGGTGCAAACAGAGGCCTCGGGGGCTTGGGTAGCAGCGGGGCTTTGGCCCGCGCTGACTGGGGGCTTTCAGCCAGGTGCTGCAGCTGGGGAAGCGCTGTGGCGCTCCGGGGCTCTGCGGGAATGACCGCTTTCCTGAGGGAATCGAGGTGTTTCTGTCTGCTGGGCTGGGAGGGAAGTGGTGGTATCTGCTATCGGTTTGTGGGTAAAGAGAGGGGTTTCTCTTATGTAAGTTTCTGTTTTGATAATACCACGTTTGTTGCTGGAGAAACCTTAAATCAGCATATAAACCGATTTGGAAATGAAGTGATTGTCAGCTGGTATGTGTTTGTGTTGGGTATTTCAGAACGACTGTATGTTGTTAATAAACAATATTTTGAACAGCTGGATGTCCCTTAATTTATTTGACTATGCATAAACCAAACAACACTCAAGTTTGTTATTCTAAGTAATTCTTTGAAGTAACAATTGCAGTAATCTCTATTTGTTCATTCTGAAAGCATAGCTAATAAACTCTTAGAGTAAGATCCTTTCATTTTTTCAAGAAGTATAGTTTTCAGAGATATCATTATGTCTGTGCATTTAAAGATATGGTAGCTTACAAAATTCTGCCAAAGTTCTCCTGGATTTTACTGTACAAGTGTTATTATTCCCCCTCCCACCCCACTTGGAAATAAACTTGTCCTAGTTGTAGTGGCAAAATTAAAGGACACGTGAAGTGGGAGTACTTTATGTTAAAAATAAAGATCTCACCTTTTACGTGTTGTCTGTTTGGAACACTTTCCCCAGCACTGTAGAGAGCCCAAATCAAAGAAGCAACCAGAAAATTCAGGGGTGCTTTTAAGGTAGGGACAAAGCAAATAGGCTGCCTTCTTAAGGGTATGATCAATCTGACAAAGCCACTATGTGAAATAAAGTCACGGATGTGATTGGAAAGCTTTATGTTTGTAAAATGTCATAATCTGTAGTGTTTAGTTGTGTATTTAACTTCCTGTACATAAATTGTCTCATTAAGTTTAGTAGGATGCACGGATGAGATTGAGCAGATTAAAAAATAACTGCAGAACCAGAATCTTAATTTGAAAAGGTCATGCCCAAAAAGTAACTATTTAGATTTCATTATTTAAATTACTTGTTGCTACTTTAATTCTTCATACTAAAAATGCTTGAAGGAACAACATTCTGTTGAAGACTAGGCATGCATTGTTTTCCAAATTCCTTTACCCCCACACAGGATCCCATACATGGAGTACTGACATATCTTTTTCTTTTAAAAGTCGTAGTTTCTTGATGCATTTATTATGCTTCCTTCTTTATGGAAAAACAGGGGCAAACATTTCTAGGATTGTAGACTTGTTACCCCTGAAGCTTTGAAACCTCTATGTTTGGTTTGTATTTTTTTTTAATTCTTTTAATTTTTCCCCATCTTCAGCAAGATTCTTGCTTGGTTTTAATATGCATGACTTTAATCTCGAATGTAATTACATTTTCTAGTGGTTTTTTAGGGATAATCTGTGGAATATCTTTGTGTAAACAAGCAAACAAAAAATCCTGTAACCTTCCTGCTCTTCCCCAACCTGTACGTCAGCAGCAGTTTGGATAATATGCACTTGCGGTTAATAGAAAGGATGTTTACAGTAATGGCAGTTCTCCCAGAAAAGCCCTACTGCCTCTGCTGTCTCTCTGTAGCAGCCATCGTCTGCTGTGACTTCACATGTTATGTGGATTTATTTACATGTGCCAATATCTGCAATATACTGAAAACGTGGTAGAGATAATGCTTTCCCATGCAAATTGTATGGCTTTATTAAAAACATTCACTATAAATATCTAAAATGCTGTATTTGTGCAATTGTGCCATTTAGGAGCAGATTTCTAGATTTTTCTTGTTGCTGAAAATCTGTTTTATTGATGTTAGAAGTTTTTATCCAACATAATCAGTCTTAAGGGTAACTAAATATTTTTATTGTCCTGAGATAAACTGAAGAGAGTATCCTTTGGAGGTCAGACATTTTAAAGTTCATTCTTGTTCCGGTTTAGGCCGATGTAAATTGATGTTACTGCAGTCCTGGTGCTGTCATCCCTATTGTGTTAAAACTTCCATTCATTTGCAGCTTGCTCCAGGATGCTGACCTGTCAGAAAGACCCTTCTTGCTGAGTATTTTGCCTGTGGTGCTCTGTTATCTTTTTTCCTGGGTTACTTTTCTGCTAGTTTTTCTAACAGTTGGCTTACCAGGATACCAAATGAGTGCCAGTATCAGCATGAAGGAGGAGCGGGAGCATGGAGAAGGAGGCCTGGTCACTGCAGCTTGAATTTATATCTGCTTAAAATGGTCCTAGAACCTTGGGCATGAAGACATTGGTCAGATGCCGTAGTCTCCTGCGTGCTCTGAGGAAAGCAGTGGGTGCCTTTGAATAGTTCCTGTAACAGTTTGTTTGTGATTGGCAAGAGTGGAGAATGAGCTTCGCTGTTCACAACTGAGGTATCTGTAGTCTTCCAGGCACGTAGGAAGTTAAGGAGAAGACTTTGTGTTATAAAGGATGATATGACTTTCCTAGCTTTTTATGTATTTCAGATACAGGTGACTGTTCCCACTTAAAAATTACTTAGTCTGTATTTCACCATAAAAATAAGCTTAAGTATATCTTAATTCCAATTACTGCTGTGTATTTTAAAGACTTATTCTGAGCCACTTCATGAACTGCTGTGAGAGCAGTAGCTCCTATCGGAAGTTCATGTTGAGTGTCTTGACAGAGTTGGAGAAACCAGATTTAGTAAATCCCCTAGATTTAATAAAAACCCTTGTTTTTGTTCTAAGAGTGGAAATGTGGAGGATTTCAGTGATACACGGAGGCTGATGGGTTTACCATGTTTATTTTGCATTCAACCGAATCTTTAGAAAGGTAGATAACCAAATATTTCTCCCACACATCAGCACAATATAAAGCTGTTATGTAATGTGTTACAAAAAGCATTCACAGAAGTCTGTGAAGGGACCAAAGGTGCTAGAAAATGTAGGCACTCCGGGTTAAAAGCTAGAGGAAATCCCCAAACACCTTACTGTATATCCATTTTCGTTTTCCATGGGTTTTGAAGGGCGTTTGATGTGCTTCACCAAAATTCCCATTCAGTATGTTTGCATAATGGAGTATGGATAGGATTTAGGAAAAACACAGATATTTGCAAAGTTCTTAGAAGGGCCACGAGAAAATACCTTTTGCTTTGTTTGGTTTTGTTTTTGCCAGTATAAGCTATAATCATAAATTTATCCCTGGAATTTACATATGATGTAGAAGGTAAAAGAATGTTTTGTGTCTGTTGTAGCTCAGCAACTGAAAGGTAAGGTTAAAGAAGAGAGAATTGAATACTGGGTTTGATTAGTTCGCTTGTGCACTTACAGTGGCTTTCCTACAGGATGCTGTTGTGTACCCAGCAGTTAACTCTGAAAACTTGCAAGATGGAGCAAACATTTTTTGTGAGACTTTTTCGGTGTAAGAGGACAGACTGATGTTTTTCATTCTTGCTTGTGTGTGTGGTTGCAATGTGTATGACAGAACGCGCACAGCAATATAGCAGTTTTATTTGGCTGTTGTCATAACTGATAAATGCTGATATAACGTGTGGGCTCTGTTGTGGTTGTTTCTGTTCTGATTTTTATCAACTTCTTTTCAGGGAAGCCTTTCTTGTCTAACATAGCTTCATATCTTGGTGGATGTTGAAACTAGAGAAGTGATTGATGATAGGGTAGAAGAAGTTCCTGAATGCAGTTGTCTGATTCTTTTATTTATCCTGTAGACAGATTTTGTGTGTGAAGAATATTATTTTTAGATTGGGGGGTAAATAGCATATAATATTCTGAGGATTTTTTTGGTGTAGTTGTATATTTGTAGTTGGGCATTCCTCTGGGTTAGTGCATATGTAAGGGGTGGGTCATTTCTTCATGTCTTGGTATGCAGTCTCTGTAAAACAGAAAATGTAGAAAAACAAGGGAATCAAGATGTTACTTTAATGACTTTCTTATCTGTGCTGCAGCTTAATTTGATATGTGTAATCTAGGGAAATCTTGAAGGGGGAAAAAACCCCACAAAACCTAAATCCTCCCTTTTTTTTGTGGCAGAAGAATTCTTGTAGCTGTAATTTAATGGAAATACAAGTATACTATCAGAACTGAAGCAGAAAACAGATATGTAAGTAACTGTGTATTGGTAAGAGATTACTATAGTTTGCTGTGCGTAGAGAGGGATGTGGGAGCCTGAAAACATTTTCCAAACATATTAGGTGCTCTAGTATAAGAAATGATGTCTTTCTACAAACCTTGTCCTTGCTCAGTTTAGTTTTCAAATACAGCAGTCTCCACAATACTACACTGAAACAGAATGAGAAGAGACTGTTTCTATTGCATGTGGTTTTTTTGTAGTAGTAGTGTGGTGGGTTTTGTTTTGTGTTTGTTTGGGGTTTTTTGTGAGGTAAGACTATCTTGAAATTCTCCTTGGAGAAAAAAAAAAGACAAACCCAGTATCTTTTTGGTAGCATGTGTTCTTAAAATGTATTCAAGCAATTTCTTCTGATATAGATAGTTGACTGAAAAAGTTGTTATTTTGATTTATGGATTCACTATGATTTTGGAAAAATCTTATAATCAATTTTTCCCTCAGATGTCTGCTAGTGAATATCTCTAAAGAACTTCGATTTGAAACTCTTTTCTGGCATGGTCTTGCTGTCATAATAACTGCAATAAAAATGCGTTTTTTCAACCTTTTGGTTAAAATCAAGATGTTCCTGGAGCCTGAAAGTTTGTTCTGTAAGATATCTTCATTTGTCCTAAAACGTGGGGACACAGATTCTGTTGAGGGAAGTAGCATTTCATATCTTTGGAGATGTTTTCAGACTAAATTGCAGTAAAGAAACCCTCTGTCCCCTTTGCTGTCCTGGATTAACTTTATAGATTGTCTAAAAAAGAAGCACTTTTCCTGCAGCGTGTTCATAGAAAACAGTTTGTTATGCAAGCCTGAATGCTATTTAAGCACTGGCCTACTATAACCGCAAGCATGTTTTTCAGTGGGGGGACAATGAGTATGACATTTAACTCCTCCAGTGTCACAAACATAATAGTCTTGTCTCACAACACTGGGGAAGATAATTATACTGCTATGATAGTTCATTGACATGAATTTAAAATACCAACTACGTCCCCAGCTACTGGTACTTACAAAATAAAAAAAAAAAACAAACAAAGGAAAACCACAGTCATTGTGGAATAGTTCTAAAATGTGGAGCAACAAATTCACCGTTCAACCTTGATAAACTTCAGTGACAGTTGCATCTTACAAATATATACTGGTAATTAGGAGGTTCTTTTACTCCTCCTTTGCAGTAACGAGATTTTCAGGCTCCATGCTTATAGAGTGAAAAACAATATTTCTAACAATAGTACTATTGTTATTGATGAGATTACTTTTCTTCTGCGTGGTGTTTTGGGAATTGTATTCCATGTATCCCACATGTATATGTTGAAATAGATTTTTCCTTTGGTGTCAGTGGTATATTTTGAAGTCAAGGGCGATCCAATTAGTAGTGATTGGGATTTGGCAGCTAAATCCCGGCTCATTGAGCCAAGAACATGCTTGTTATTGCTTATCTGTTAGTGACTAGATTCATTGTAATTTCACGTCTCTGATGTTTGCAATTCTCAATTTTCAATCTTCTACAAATTGTATAATATGAAAAAATGCAATCATTGAACACTGTTTTTTTTTTTTTTGCTTGGAGGAGTCTTTTGCTCAAGGTGTGAACGAAGTAATTTCCACTGAATTGGACATAGGTAACAGCCTCTCAGCACTGCAACCAAGAGCAGTAGTTGGTAACTGTCAGTCCAGTCTGAGGTTTTGTGTAGCCATAGTAGAACAATGCTAATATATAGAAAATACAAAATCATCAGAAGTCTGGATACAAATTCAGGACAGCTGCATACAAAACAACATCAGACCCTGGGAGACCTCAATGGATAAAAAGAGACAAAAGAATGTTCCTGGGGTTACAAAATCAATCACTCAAAAATTCGAAGGGAGGGGAAAAAAAAGGAAGGAATAATGTATTTTTTCCCCTAGGATTTAAACATTCAAACCCCAGAAAATGCACTGTCTGACACTTGGATAGGTCATCAGCAAGGTTGGAAATGTCCTTTTAAATGGTAGACTTATACTCTGGGTCTAATGGAATAGTAACTGGAAGGAAGATGAGACATTCTGACAGAGGATTTCTCAGATACTTGCAGATGCGAAGAAATGACAGTTCTTTCTAGAATTTTGACTTCAGTTGTGGAAAATTGTGCTTTGGAAAATGGGTTTTGTTGAACTACTTTTGTCAGATGCCATAAATATTAATGCCAGGAGTACTGAGTTGACAGTTGGCAGCTTCCCCTTCAGGCTCTGTAGTGGACTGTTTATCTCTTCAGTGTGCTTTGGCAACCCTTGCTCTGTAACGCCATGGCCACTCTTCCTGCTTTCTCTGTTTGACACATCCTGGTATTTTAAAATTTTTCTGTCCTCTAGTTTGGTTTTCCAGGTTTACCTCAGAAGAATCTCTGACCTCAGTGTCTCTTTGTCCTTCCTCCCTCCTTCCCTCCCTTCCTTCTCCCTTAATCTCTGTTTAGTCATTTTTATTTACTCTCTGCTTTTCTGAGATGAAGTCCTCTTGTCCAGTCAGTCTGATTTCTCATGGTTTTAATCTTCAAACAAATATCGGTTCATCGCGTAAAGACAAAGGCTAGATTTTGTCCTTGTTGTAAATTTTGGGCTTAAAAGAGTGTTTGCTAGAATTTTAGTTTAGACAAAGAAGTCCCTTTCCCCTAGTTCAATTATTTCAGAAATTGGGAAATCTGTTTTTTAATACTATTACACAGGCTGCATTTTATGAAAATGCAAATTGCAATTGCATAAAAAAAGAAGACACATGCTTTGTTCATGCAGAGCTGTTTCTTCATAGTCTCTTTTCCCAGAAAAATATATAGTAATTTTACAAAGCTTAAGCAATGACTAAGCTGTTACTGTTCTATATTGTTAGTATATGCTATATTTAAACTAAATTTAACAGAAATTATTCTAGTAGAAGTTACAGGAAGATCTCAGTTTTCATCTTGATTGGTAACTTGTGAAGAAAGAACTAAGTTTCCTATTTTTGAAGAACTTAGAATTTATTTAAGACGATTTCAAAGGAAATTTGGTTATAGTTTTCCTTCCTAAAGCACAGATTTAAACCCGCGTTTTCCCCCATATTGTATTGATAATTGTAAAATAGTCTATTTGTCGTCTCTCTCTTTTAGATTGTGAGTTCTTAGAATCTTGAGTCTGTGAGAATTTTTTTCTTCACTGTTTTTGTTTAGTGATTGGTATGGCTCTCAGTACTGATCCTGCAAGGGCTGGTAGTGGGTGCTCGTGTGATTGAAAATTGTTATCGAATTCACTGTGTCAAGTAGAAAGGTCTGGATTTGCACTTGACATCCTCTTCTTTCTCAGCTGTGAAAACTCATAGTAGTCGTAAACCCTGGAGATGGCTTTTGTGTGGTTCAGGTGCCCACTCATTTGGTGAAGTGGTGGGTCCTGCTGGAGGTTCTTGGTGCAGTGAGTGGCGTGGTTGCTGGTGGGCTTCTAGGCAGATTTTGTCTAAAGTAGCTTAGCCTGGAGTCTCTGTGTGAGCAACAGATTGTGACTGACTGCAACTGAGGAACCAGTTAGAATTCCCTGCTAAGGGAAGGGCTGCTACCTCAGCGTTGCCATTTGGCTTTCGAATTCACCCCACATTATTTTGTGCATTTGAGGAACTACTTGATTTTGCAAAATAGGAAATTAGTGTGTGTTTCTCCATGATCAGCAAGTTTCATCAATGGTAGAAGGCCCATGGTGATAAATAGTCAGAGTTTAGGGTCTGTGTTCAGAAATTCATGGAAGTTTTAAGTGTTCAAATTGCTGCAGAAAAATGTTTACTTTTTAGATATTTTGTAGTGGCTAAAACTTAAGCACTTATTTTAAGGAACAAATTCTGATCCACTTTGCTACAGTGAGTTAAGGTAATGCCTGTGGAAGTCTCAGATTTGCCCTTTAGCTGGGGGCAACTGCCCCTACAGCAGTTTTAGACACTTGTGCCAGTTTCATGCTCCTTCCGATAATGAGCTGAGGTTTTGACTTAAGCTGCCAGTAAACATGCTTTAAGCTGAGACACCTGGGTTTGTATTGACATGATTGAGGCATCGGGCACATGTTCCCCTTTTCCATCTTTGAGGGGTTGATTGTTTCAGTAGAGAAGCAGCAAAAAGAACTAGAACGTCCCAGATCGTCTCAGTAGGTTGTGCTAGGACTAGTGTTAAAGCTGTGGTGTGTCAGCTGCGATGGCATTATAATTCAGCAGGACAGCCAAACCAAGTGTAGTATTTTTTCAGTTACAGGCAGCTAAAAAGAAGACAAAACCACAGAGAGCCACGTGTTTGTGATTTGGAAGTCAGAACTCTTCTTTCAAAATATTCTCTTTTCTGTTTGATTAATCTGTATAAATAATGATACCAGGTTTGCCACTGGGTAAACAGTGTTAATTCAAGTAGTGATACTTTTGAAAAGTTGTTGTTTCAGTGCTATGTTTTCCAAATATTTTGTTTATAGTGTTTATTATGAAAGGAGATGAGATCATACATATTTAACAAAATATCCTTGTGGAGTCCGTTTTTATTATTTTGTTCTCTTTTGCCACATGGCATCTTTTTGGAAGAGCCAAGACTGTCGCTGAAGTATTTTATTTTTTGTGAGACAATGGTCTTGATAACACACTTTCTACCTTTCTGTTCTCCTGAGAAGTTTTTGCATTTTAAAAAAAAAAATTGTTTATGTGTTTTCTTTATGGGTTTCTTATTCTTTCTTTCTTTTTTTCCTTTTAAGAAAGTATGATCCAGTGTTTTAGTAAGTGGCCCATTTTTAGAAATTTGCATTTCAGGAATGTGTGGCTTCACTGGTCTGGTCTTTAGACATGGTCACTGATAGTCACAGATGCTCTTGTGGGTAGCATAGTAGGAGAGAACGTAAAAATTTACAGCCATACTTAAGACTGACAAAAATGAGGTTTGTTCCTCATTACAATGATACAGGATTTTACAAGCCTAACTCGAAGACTGTTGTAATCATCTGTTGTTTTCTTGATAGTATGCTTACCATTATTCGAAGTTAGAAAAACCAGAGGTAAAGTTTCTATAAAAGTGTTAAGACTTTTTAATGTTATTATTATTAGCTTGGACTGGACCTGTAGTGTTGTATGTCTTATGGAAGCGACCTTGGAGATGTTGCCTCTCCCAAAGCTGTGGTGGCTAAAGATAAGATGCTGAAAAATAAAACCCACACAACTCCTATCTTCCCTTGTTGCTGAGTTCTGTGTGTTCTGTTTATTCTTGGCCAGTGTACTTGAAATTATAATAAAGCTTGTGGTTTGCATTATCTCCCATTGCTAACCTCTTTACTCCTTCCTCTCCCTGTCTGCCTCAAATCAGTAATTTTTCTTGTTTCAGGTACCTTGTAAAACTTAGGTCATGACTACTAATAAAATACTTTAAAATCCTGAAGCAAAAGACTCTTGAACTGCAGCATATACTTCTGAATTAAAAATCAGTTCCTGTTTCATACAGGCAAATTTTACTCCTCCTGTGGGTTGAAAAAAAACTCCCAGGGGTAAATATTTCAACAGAATATAGAAATTGATCAGATATTCTCATCCATTTCTGTTATGCGTCTTCATGTTTGATAATAAACTTTATCACCCAGGTCTCTATTTTTTTTTGCTGTTTTCTATCATACTGCACAGGTTTTGTAGCAAGAATTATTATTCTGCAGAATTATTCAAACATCCCCCAACCCCACAAAGATATGAGCACGTGGCTTCTGTGAAAAATCTGACATGGAGGTGTCTAACTCTTTAAAAAATCCCCATATGAGGTCTAGAAATGAACAGTAGGAATTCTTAATTAATTACTGTCTAAATCTGGTATGTACTCCCTACCTAATATTAACTGTGCTTTCTTAAAGTTTTGAAAATAGATTTACAGAGACCAAAACATAATTTCGATGTTTTATTAGATTTATGGTTTTATGAAGACACTGAATCTTTTTATTCTTATGTATTTGACAGTTACCAAGAAGGGACTTGGACTATACTGATCTTAATATAGTTCTGCAAAGCATCATATATTTTTTACAGTTTTTATAGCAGGTGGACATAGATTTTTGTCAACATTGCATTTCCAATTTTAGTTTTTAACGAATTTTCATATCTGGAGCTTTAGAGACTTTGAGCTGTTGCTGGTTAAATGGACTCCTGAAGCTGGTTTTGCAGACCCTTTTTTTGTTCATCTTGTAAATAAAGAAAAATGAAAGGTGGAGTAGTGAGAAGATGAGACTTCAGATGATTTCTAAAAAAAAAAAAAAAAAAAATCAGGATAGCTGAATCTCAGGCTCCAGAAAGAGGTTATAATTCTGAATGACTCAATGTTAAAATTTTGAATGAACTACAGTTTTGATAAATACAAGCAATGGTGGGAAAAGATGATCCTAACATACATTCACAACAATAATCTCCACTTCAGTTACTGTCATTTAGTGAAAAAGTCCTTGGAATTTGTTGAGACAGTTCTCTGTAAACACCAGCCTAATGTCTGGTGATAACGGCAACAGTAAACTCGAAAATAAACAGTATGGAATTGTGGAAAAAAACCCACCAAAGTTGTGGTTTTGGGACTTGCAGCCTAGGGTACAAAAATGGATTAGGTGAATCCCAGAGGTCCTCTTTGGCTCTGATTTTTATGATCCTGAATCTTAAGAAAGACTGGATAAGACCTGGTGGGAATCACCTGAACTGTTCTTGTCCTGCAAGGCACAATTAGCTGTAGCCTTCACTGATTGGAGTAGATCTTTGTATAACTGTTTCTTCAAAACCCTCAATAACAGTGCTTTCACAATCTGCTTTGTCAGTCTATTCCAGTGCTACTTCCTCTGACATTTGGAAGGGTTTTAATAGTGTTTTACTCAAGTGGTTTGTGCTGCAGTTTTAAGCCTGTTATTATTATTTTCCTTGAAGCGTGGTGACCAAACTGGATGTGGTGACTGATGAGAAATCTTACAAATACTAAAAGTGAGAATGTTATTTGCTGGTTTTGCAGGCAGTTACATATGTAGATATCACTCTGTTTTTACTTGTTTTTTTTTTTTTTTAAATTTTCAATATCACAACAGGGAGGGTTGTTTTATGATCATCTTTATCCTCTACATCTCTTTTAACTAAACTAATGACTATTTGGCCATTCCATATATGTGCAGTCGGCAATTCTGACCTAACTGCAGCTGTGCAGTTCTCCTTACATACTCTTATTTTTTCATAACTTTTTCCAGTCTTTAAAGAACACTTTGAATTCTTATCTTGACCTCTAACATGCTTATCACCTGCATTTTCTGAAAGTAATTTATGTGTAGTAATTAATAATTTGTGTATATTTGTAAATATTTGTGTATATATATGCTTACATATAAATATAAACCCAACAGCTTCAGTTATGCTTTTTGTTTTAGCCTACAGTGACTTTAATCAAAAATAAAACAAAACCCACCCCAAAGCAAAACCTGAGCATTAAACTCTGTAATGACTCGCGTATCAGCTGGGAGATGGGATTAATGCTGCTGTAAATATGATTGTGTGTAGTGAGTAAATTTGCAGAAAGTATATTCAGTTGGTGTTCCTAGGCATATTAAAATGGAGATGCTTTGTGGTATATTTAAATAGAGTTAGGGTACTTGGAGGAACAAGGTAGCAAATTATTTCATAAACAGCAGAACTAGTGGCATCTTTCTGCACATTTTTGTCTTTTGTCACGAGTAGTGGTGCTACTGGACAAGCAACAAGGTCTTGAATACTAACTCTTCAAATCAGGGTCACTGGACAGTATTTATTTGGGTTAAAGGCAGTTGATCACATAAACTTTGCTTCTGTAGGAAATCTGTCTGAAAATAGCATTCTTACTTGCAAGATCATGATTAACTGTCACTTAGAAGAACATCTGCTTTAATTTATAACAGCCACATTAAAGTACGCTCCAGTTAATATTCTGGGCCTGCTACAACCTCACAAGGGAGAGGTTATGTTCTAATAATTTGTTATGGGCTCATGGTCAACTGGTATTTAATTGCTTGCTAGGACATGGATGCAGCTGCATTCTCTTCAATTATGCTCTTAATTTCAAGCAATCAGTTCCTTCAGTTTGTTACAATTGCAAAGTATGGATTGAGGGTTGTTTTTAGTTACTATTTTTTTCTGCTAATAGTGCATTCACTGGAAATGCATTTTGATGTCTAAATTCTTGGCAGAGTAGCTTAGTTATGGGGCAGGAGATAGCAGGGAATCATACTTAATTCTTGCATTACAATTTTAAAAGAATTCTCTAAAAAACCTGAAAGAACATACTCATTGTTTAAAATCACAAATTGATTTTTATTTTAGGCCTTTCTATTTGTTTGGGGTTTTTTTTTCTGTTTTAGTCACATAACCACCATATTATTTTTCAGCATCACCTATAAAGGACTGCGTTCTTTGCATTGATCCTCACTTAATTTAAGTCATTCTAGCAACTGCATTCTTAGAGGAGGAGGGAATGAAATAAACTGTTAACCTGTGATAGCCAGAACACAAACAAAGAGTGTTTATCTTTTGGATGTTTGTGGATATTTCAAACAATGGTGTGAATTTTGATTGCCTTTTTGAAGTAGACCCGTTCTTTTTGTTCTTAGTTTGAAGCTAAACGTGTTGTTTGGAACCTTTCTGCAGCTGTGAAGAACAAAGTTTGTCATACAGTAGTTCAGTAAGATGATATCATGAGATAATTCTGACTACTGTGGCAATCTGCTTGCGTTTGCCCTTGTGTAAGCGTGATCACTGGCATGTATTTGTTTCCATTTGGTTTAAATCAAGGAAGCTTTGATGGAATTGCATTCTGTGGCTATTTACTTGTCCCTGTTTTTCTGGGCTATTGTTATTTTGACTGGAAAATTATTTTCTCAGTCTCTATTCCAGCTTGCTCTTCTAAAAGGTGTTCCAGGTAAGTTCGGACAGCTGAGCATTCCTGTAAGTCTGTGTTGGGTTGTCAGTGAGTAACCTGGGGATGTTTGAATGATGGCACACCAGTTCTTTGAAATTTGGGTGTGACAGAAGGCCACTGGCTGTGGAGCCTTGCTCATGTCCCCTCACATCCCCAGCTTACAGAATACTGGAGAAGGCAGAGCAAAACATGTCTGAGCATTCTGGGCCAAACTCTTGAGATCATCTTATACTGCTTTACAATACTTCCTTGCACGTGCTGTAAATTATTCTGTAATTTTGCTAAATACATATGGGTCATAAGATATGCTCATACATAATGGAAGCTCTTTGCTTTTGCTGTGTTTTTAGTCTGTAGTCAGTCCAGACAAAATATTTGGCCTACCAGGATATGTGAATCATTCTTCTTTGTAAGGCTTCATTTATCATCAGTGTTCTGAAAATGTTTTGTATGAGGGAAACATTGAATGTGCTCAGAAACCTTATTGTTAATGTGCGTTTTTACAGCTGTTGTGTAAAAATCATGCTTTGGTTAGATAAAAATATTATTTAATTGTTTTAGCCTATTAGAACCACAGGAAATATACAGGGTGGGAAACTCCCAAGTGACTTGTCTCTTCTCATCACCTGTAGGTGAGCAATGGCATGCAGACTTTAAAAAAACAAATCTTAGCAGCTGGTTAGTTCTGGGAAAAAAAAAGAAGAACAGTTTCTCCTTCATCCTTTATACATTGCTGGTACTTGGGCTTTGAGTAGTAAAAATGCTTTAAAATTTCCTTTATCAGTGCAAAAATGTATGTACAGTACAAAATTGATGATAAGGATTGAGTGAACAGATTGATTTGTGCTGTTTTTTTTTCTTTGTAGTCTGGTTTTAAAAGCTACTAAGGGCATATGCATATGAATGCAGGTGAGGAGGGCACTGTCTGAAATTCTGTATGGACTTCCAGTGTGCATCTCATTACCTGAAAGAATACACCAATTTCTGTGATGTTGAGGGGAAATTGATGTTCTAGTAGACAGCTGAGATGACCTTCCAGTCAGAAAATGCTCTGAGTTTTGAACAGTTTTTAAATTCAGTATGCCATCCAGAAGTTTGTTATGTGAATCATATGAATGATGCATGCTGGGGTGTCTGCATATACAGCTCCCTGTTCCAGTTCCTTTCACTAAAGAAGTGTGGCTCTCTAAATGCTTAAAAGCAAGCAGGATTATAGGGAAATGGTGTTTTATGTAGCAATAAGGAATGAAAAAGGGCACCGGGAGAGGAGCTGGGAGTTTATAAACATTGTATTTAGAGGGCAAGTGTGCAGTGTGCAGAATACTGTGGAGGCAGTGGAGAGATAACTAAAGGACTTGGAAGTTGAGGCAGCTTCTTATTATAGAGGAATGAAAAGTAGATCAGGAGGAAGTGAATTGCAGAGCAAACGTCTTGCATGTTGAGATGTGCTAAATTCTATTTACAGATTGGGGTTTAGACGTGGGTGGGTTGAGCAAGCTATGAAACAGGAATTTGCAGTGATGCGTGGTATGGAATTACAAACGAACATTTGATTTGAGACAGTTGGAGAAATGGGTTGTTGGTATCTCTGCAGCACTGTCACAGTGTGGGCTATAAGAAAGGCCTGTATGAGGACGATTCCATCTTCACAGTTTTCAGACTTGAGAATTGTTTTGATTTGGGACAGATGAAGAAGATCTGTGTCTGAGGATACGGCTTTCAAAACAAGGAAGTGAAGGCAGAAGGGATTTACCTGTCTACTGCCTGAACTGTGTTGTAGTTCATAGGCACTGTGTTGAAAATTTCAAATGAGCTGGCTTGATCACATGTTGCAAGAATATTTTGGACTTTGAGACGTTAATTTTTAACATAGTTGACAAATACTATTCAAAAGTAATTTTAAGTTTTTGAGGGTCATGGAAATTCTCTAGCTAGAGTGACAGTGTGTCCTCTATAAAGCAGCATTAAGCAATTTAGTAGGAAATGCGGATCTTTCAAATACATTGGGTCAAGTATGTATTTCCTTTGATTCCAAGCAAGCGCTTTTTACAGAAGATCAATGTGGGTTTTTATGTTATGGAAGTATTTCTCTTACTGGTTAACTAACTAACCAGAAATGGTTTTAGAAGTGATGAATGTGTGTCATACCAACTTTTATACTTTGCTGTTTCTGTGGGGTATCTTTCTGATATTGAAAAGAGCAAACCACAAGACATCTAAAATTAAGGTAAGCTTAAAGCTTTGTTAACCTTCACCTTCACATTTTCAGAAAGTGCATTACCTTCTGTATAATGCATGTTACTTATGAAGGATTCTTTTATTTATTGTAAAGGAAGATGCATCTTGTAAAGCATGCTTATGTTGGCTTCTGGTTTCTTGGATTGAAGAACGGACCACTTTTGCTGCTATATCTTTTGCACAGATATGCATTTTATTTCTTGCTTAATTTTACTACAATCCTTCAAGCATGCTTTTGATGACCAAGAAGCAGAACACTCTTTACAGAGCATTTGGAAAGTTTACTTCATACCACATCATCACTTTGAATTCTGGGGAAAAAGTGAATATCGTGAAACAGCTGAGATCCAAACATGTCAGAATTGAGCTTGAGAATAAACATTCTGCATTTTCAGCTGCTCTGGGCAAGATAGACTTTTGGAACGTGGAGTATGTAATTACTATATGCGAGAAGATGCAAAGGACTTTTTATTTGATGTGAACACTGCCATCATACTTTATGTTCTGTTTTACTCCAGTCTTAACGATTACTTACACTTTGTATTATTTGGTAATAAGACAGAAGGAACTTAAGAAATATCACAAAATATCCTAGATTATCTCAAGGATAAAATTAATTTTATTCTTCGTGGCAATTTTCCTTATTTCTGTGGGAAAAGATTTATGATTTTTTTAAAACCAGACTAGAAGCTTTTGCCCTTTCAGTCATTAACCAGGCATGGAGCCCAAATCCTCAAGTTCAGGGAAAAATTACTCGTCTGTGACAACAGAACTTGTCATTCTGATATAGAGAGCTCTGTAGAGCTTGTCGACACAGCCCAAGGCAAATCCTGCCACAGTTTTTTAGGAGTACACCTATGGTATAGAGTTGTCTGCAGCCACAGTTGCTTTGAGGTGCACCTGTTCTGCACAAAGGCCACACAAAGCCTTCCAGGATATAACTGCTGCAACATAGCCTTACCCTGCGCCACAGTCCTGTCAGAAGTAAACCTGCTCCAGCATGGCTGCAATTCCTCCAGGGGTGTACCTGTTCTGCCGTGGGCTTGTCCGTGGCCACAGGCTTCAAAGTGCTCTAGCATGATGCTTCAGGGTGTACCTGCTGCAGTATGGGCTTATCCAAAGCCACAGATACTTTGAGGTGTGTATTCTCCAGCATGGACTTAGCCTTGCGCTGCTCTCCTTCAGAGGTGTACCTGCTGCAGCACAGACATGACCATGGCAACAGACACTTTGAGGTGTACCTCGTCTAGCATGACTTATCCATGGCCACAGATCCTTTGGGGTATCTTGCTCCTGTGTGGACTTATCCACAGGTCACAATCCCTGTGATTCAGGGTCACACTTGGGGTCACAGCAGCACAGAAACAACAGTGATGCCCTGACCATCTGCTAGCCCAGATGCGTTGCCACTGCTGTTATCAGTGTCTGAGGCTTAGTGGAGTGAGATGATAAGCAGTGAAAGCAAAACACAGCCAGTAAGGAGCACTAGGCTCTAAGGCAATACCATAAGGCAAGGAAAGCCCCATGGCAAACACAGGAGTCTTCTAGTTAAAAACTAAACAGTAATAATGGCTATAAATTTCATCTAGCATATTCCTGTCAAGCATGCTGCTGTCTCAGCCTTTTGAGCTCTACATTGGGTGCCAAAAAGGGCTGTCATCTTGAAACCAGCTGGTAACTAAGCACCACACAGCTGGTTGTTCACCCTCCACTCTCCCAGTGGGATGGGGGAGAGAACTGAAAGAATAAAAGTGAGAAGAGTCATGGGTTGAGATGGAGACAGTTCATTAAGAAAAGTAAATCAAGGAATGCATCTACTTGCCATCGACAGGCCATCTTCAGGAAAGCAAGACTTACTTGGGAAGATAAAACACCATAACTGGTGGATCAGTTGGGGTCAGCTGTCCCAACTGTATCCCCTCCCAGCTTCTTGTGCACACCCAGCCCACTCATTGATGGGGTGATGTGAGAAGCAGAAAAGACCTTGACTCTGTGTAAGTACTGCTCAGCAGTAATGAAAACATCCCTGTACTATCAATGCTGGTTTCTGCACAAATCCAAAATATAGTCCCATAGTAGCTGCTATGAAGAAAATTAACTCTGTCCCAGCTAAACCCAGCACACATCTTTAATTTTAAAAAATTCTTTTTGAAGAAGTATAAGAAAATGCTTGTGCAATAGTACTCAATAGTGTTTTCTGAGGTAATTGTTCTTTAAGAAATATCTGTTTTCCTTGTTGGATAGTTCTCAATAAAGTCCATATTAAGTGCCTTCCTCTTAGTACTTTACTACAGTAGCGTCAACAAATTTAGTTTAGGCTAAAGATTTACAGTTTAAAAAGTCAGTGGGAAAACAAAACCAAAATGCTTTCCACCAAAACCAGCTATTCTTTTTATATGTGTCTTTCCCTTGGCCTTGTCCCCCTACCAACAGTCCTCAAACTTTTCATGGGTGTAACTCGCAGCTTCTTTTGCTTGAACTTGTGAAATCCAACCAGTTTTTCAAATTGCAAGCAAGTGATTTTTTATGTGGATAGTCACTGCTCTGCATATAGTCTAGACATGACGCACAGGTCTGTTTCATAGCATCTGAAATAATCTTAGATTTAAGATTGTCTTTTAGTTTCAGTCCTCTGTTTGAAATTTGTATGTTGGTGAACTCAGTGACTATTTGCCTGAGACTTTCCTCAGACTTCATGCTTTATAGTGTTTGTGGCAGTTCTCTAAACATCTTTAGAGTTCTGAACTCAGGCTAAACTCGATTTTCAATATCCAGTTGTTGTTGAACATTCTTCATGGGCAGCCTGAGGATAGTTGTTATTCTTTGCAAATACTTTAGGGAGAGATAAACAGGTTAGTTACTTATTTGCTACTTGCTTACAGTTCTACAGGTGTATTCCCTGCAGTTATACAGTGCACATGAGAAGATATAAACTGATGTTTTTCTATTTATTTGGGTCCTTCTGGATACTTAATACAATGGTTGGGTTGAGCTTTGCTATCTATTGCCTGTTAATTTTTTCTCTGAATGGGACAATAGCAGTGTCTTGTAGATAGTGGCTTTGTGATCTCTGCACTGAGAGAAGAGTGCACTGCAAGTTTTTGAATGCTGCCTGCAGTGTAAACACCTATTCCCTGTACAATCCAAAGTTGTCATACATTGATAGCAAAGAGAATTGTAGCTTCCTTGCCTGTGATCTGATGAGTTGCATCCATGGGTCCTGAGGGAACTGGCAGATGAAGTTGCTAAGCCATTATCCATCATATTTGAGAAGTGGCAGTCCAATGAAGTTCCTCCTGACTGGAAAAGTGGAAACATAACCCCCATTTTTAAAAAAGGAAGACCCGAAGAACTACAAGCTGGTCAGTCTCACCTCTGTGTCTGGCAAGATCACGGAGCAGATCCTCCTGGAAGCTGCTGGGGTACATGGAAAATGGGGAGGGTATTGGTGGCAGCCTGCGTGGCTTTGGTAAGGGCAAGTCATGCTTGAGGAATTTGGGCTTCTGTGATGGGGTTACAGCATTGGGGGATAAGGGAAGAGTAATTGACATCATCCACCTGGACTTGTGCAAAGCATTTGACACTTTCCCACATGACATTTTTTTCTCTAGATTGGAAAGACATGGATTTGATGGTTGGACCACTTGGTGGATAAGGAATTGTCTGGATGGTCACACTCATAGGTTGGCAGTCAACAATTCAATGTCCAAGTGGAGACTGGTGATGAGTGGCATTCCTCAGGGGTCAGTATTGGGACTGGTGTTTTGTTTAAAACCTTTGTCAGACACACGGACAGAGGGATTGAGGGCATAGTCAGATAATTTGCAGATGACACCAAGGTGTGGTGTGGTCAGCATGCTGGAGGGAAGGGATGCCATCCAGAGGGACATTGACAGGCTTGATAGTTGGGCCTCTGCGAATCTCATGAAGTTCAGCAAGGCCAAGTGCAAGGTTCTGTACCTGAGTAAGCGCGCTCCCAAGCACAGACACAGAACAGGCAGAGAATGGGCTGAGAGCAGCCCTGAAGAGAAGGACTTGGGGGCGCTGGTGGATGAGAACCTGCGATGTGCACTTGCAGGCCAGAAAGCCAGCTGTGTCCTGGGCTGCATCAAAAGAAGTGACCATCAGGTTGAGGGAGGCATTTCTGCCCCTCTGCTCTGGTCATGTGGGACCTCACCCGGCGTAGTGTTCAGTTCTGGAGTCCTCAGCAGAGGAAGGACATGGATCTGTTAAGAGGACAGTCACCAAGACACTCAGGGGGCTGGAGCACTTCCCGTTTGAGGACAGGCTGAGAGAGTTGGGATTGTTTAGCCTGGAGAAGAGAAGGCTCTGAGGAGAACTTATAGTAGCCTTCCAGTACTTAAAGGGGGCTACAGGAAAGCTGGAGGGGGACTTTTTATTAGGGAGTACAGTGACAGGATGAGGGATAGCATTTTTAAACAGAAAGAAGGGAGATTTAGATTAGATACAAGGACATTTTTTCCTGTGAGACTGATGAAGCACTGAAACAGGTTGTCCAAAGAAGTCATGGATGCCCCATCCCTGGAGGCGTTCAAGGCCAGGTTGGATGAGGCTTTGAGCAACCTGATCTTGTGAAAGATGTCCCTGCCTGTAACAGGGGGAAGTTCAAACTGAATGATCTTTAAGGTCCTTCCAACCCAAACCATTCTATGTGCATACAATGCTTGAAAGTCATGGTGATGCCAAACAATATTGAAAATTCCTATTCAGATTCAAAACTGCATCCACCGTATATCTGGACACAGATGTACTATGATGCCAGTGATATTCTTCTGTGACTGCTGAGTTTTCAATTTTTTAGCTGTTGAGATTTCTGAAAGTGAACCCCTGTTGAAAGATCTGAAGATTTCACCAGCTGATAATTATTTCTATACGACTGTTTGCTAAAACAATTTTTATGACAACAGTTTTTAAGTTGAAAAACCCATGTCTCTGTCTGCAGCTCTGCTTAATAATTGTCAAAATATATTTATTTTTGTTAGCATTAAGTAACTTTCCTCAGCTGCTACTTGAACAAAAATCAACCTGAAAGGCCAACCCTGATAAGTTACGCAAAAACAAGAGGGACTTGGAGGGCAAACCAACAAACACCAGCACAAAAACCCAGCCAAAGACCTCCCCCCCCCCCAAACCATGATCACCAAAATAATTAACTAAAAAAACCCCAAAGTAACTTTCTTTTACCTTCCTCATGTGTTTTCTGGAGAAATTTGGGACCTTTGGATCCACAAGTGGATTTTGTCATTTAATTGAAGTAATAGATAGCATTACATTTTACAGCATTTGGGGTCATCTGCTTGAAGGAGGTAGTACATAGAAAGCATGAAGATGAAAAGGTAACATCTGCTTCTGCCACGCAGGAGGTTTTTTACCTCTGTGTCAGGAAGAGCTTTTTTGCCAAATCATGTCAATCTCTGTATGGCTGAAATATTGTTCAGTGATAGAGCAGAGAGATGCAGAGCATTAACTCGTGTTCAGCCTATATTCTGCGACTTGTGCTATTCCTGAAGCATAGTAGAACTATGTTCCTCCCGTCGTTCTTTTTCTATGCTTGCAAATTAAAATACTTCTGCATTTCCAGTTTCCATAATGGAGGAAGACAATAGTAGATACAATATCTTTATTATTTCGGGAGGTGGGGATATGTGTGCGCACTTTTTAAGGATGGTTTTGGATATGTTCCTGTTTTATTTCATTGTCCCTCTGCATTTAAATGTGTCTTGCTTCTGTTAATTTCAAGTTAATGTATGTTATGATTGTGTTGTACACGTAGGCCATGACCTGGAACCTGGCTGGAGTATAGGGAAAACTGCTTCAGTGTAAAGATAAATTACTTCTTTTTAAGTTGCACCTTAGAATACTTGTGTTGCAATACTGTCTTTTTTTCATAGTGATTGATTCAGCAGAATACAGTGTCTGTAGAGGGCCACTTTAGCAGCCATCCACAGTACCTTCGTGGTTTAAAGAAGAACCTTCAAAAATCCTTGGTGGATTTTTTTCACCTCCTATATTTTTTCACAACATGTGAGAAAGTAACAAATAATTGAGGAAATTAATGTAACAAGGTTTCTTCCTGATTAATGTAGTGCTACTTTTGTTCAGTGCCATACCTATTAGAGATAGAAAACTGAAACCAGTTCTGAAATTGTAACTCAGGCTTTTCTGTGTCAGTGCAATAATAGTCACTCTTGTCACCAGGATTGCAAGAAAGTAAAAGTAGAATAAGGAGATCGATTGGGGAAGATTCCTTGCATAAAGTTGAGACTGGGGTAACTGGGAAAATTGAAAACTAGAGGTGTGTAGGTAGTGTTGTGCCTGGCAGAATACCCATTAGTCCTTTGTTCTTGTGGACCGGGCTTATGTCTTAAAATGTCCTCCACAGAAGGACTAATGGAAACAGTAATGTATTACACAGCATATTTCCCAAATTTTGAGTGTTTAGAATAATATTTTTCTTATTTCTAAATAAGGTACACTAAGATGCATATTTCTAAAATATATATGCTCTTGTTGCATTTGTATGTATTTTTGGAGTAACATCTGAAAATGTTGTCACCCTGAACAAACGAATAGGCCACAGAAATTTTTTTTCTTTTTTTTTCTTTCTACTTTCATGGTGTCTGTATCAGATGTTCCAGCGGATGAAGTGTAGTTTCTGTAGTTCATCTGGATTTTTTTTGTTGTTATTTTCACCCCTCAGTAGCCGCTGGTTGTGCAGAGGAGGTTAGAAAAATGAGGAAAGGATAAACCTGAAAGTGTAGGGCTTAGATTGTAAAAATAATTTCCTTAATGGATAAAGCAGTTAGATAAGATCTTGCAGATCTAGTGCGAAGAACTTCAGGATTGATGATGATAGTTGTTGTTATGATAAAGCTGGAAGCTTTACATTACATTAGAAAGAAATGTGACATAGAGTACTCTGGTTTTAATCGGTTAATAGTGATGTGTTTGGTTATAGTGTCATGGTAGCTGAGTTTAGTACCTAATTTTTCAGGTTAAGGAATGCAAAGGGCTAGAACTATGGTGGTGCACAGTCATTTTATAGCTGGTGAATCGTCACTGAAAGAAATGTTTGTGTTGTCATGCTGTCTTGGCAATTTTCAGCTTGCATAACAGCCACTTGAGGGGCATTTTTAGGAGCAGCCCTAAGGCTTTTTGTTCGTAACACTGAGGATTTGTCTTATTCCTACCAGGCAAGGGGTAAGGAAAGCGGAAAGGTGGCTTATAACCAACTTCCACTTGCCCTCTGGTCCTGTGCTGCTGTTCTGGGGCACCTGGCCAAGCATACGTAATGTGAAAGAGTTACCAGTAAACCACAGTTTGAAGATAAAGAATATATGCAATTTGCAACAATTTGTACATATTATGGAAAAGGTTGCATTTAGTAAGTAGCAGAGAAACAAAGTTATGTTACGGATTTGGTTGGTGATATGAGTAGTTTATAATAATGTGCAGTTTGTATCTCAGTAGTCTTTTTTTTTTTTTAAAAAAAAGTCAAAGTACTTTCATATGTGTTACTCTCCTGACAGATTCTTCATTCATCGGAGTCAAATTCTTGCGGATCTCTTCCTCTGCCAGAAAGTAGTAGCTGCCCTGTAGTCTCCTCATTCCAGATGAATTCTGCCTTCTAAAGAATGTGAAAGGTGTTTATTAAAGTAAATTCTCTTGTACTCAGAGAAAGTATTCACTCCACTATTTAGATATTTAAACTTGGCTGAAGAGCAAAATGATAATTAATTAATAAAATTAATTAATATAATTTATAGTGTAAATCAGATCACATCATTCTGCTTGTTCTATACATCTTATATGGAACAGTTTTCTACTAGTTTAAATTTTTAGCTTGTACATATCTATTATTTCTAGATCTCAAATGTGTTCTTGTAAGAAAAAAAACAAACCCCAAACTCACTCATCCCTAAAAATCACATAACCCGCTGACCTTTACTGTTCTTATTCTCTCATGTACACCTTTGTTAGTAGTACAGGTGAGGCTAAAGGCATTCATAGTAGAATGTTCGCTGGTCAGCATTCTCTCTCCCTGTTCTGTGCAGGACTAAGGTGGTCACCAGCTGAGTGTTGTTTTCAGTGTAGCAGGGCGTAATTTTGCCTTTTTTAATGGTTACTAATTTGTGTCATTTGAAGCAAGTTCTTAAGTGTGTTTTGTCTTTGGCGTGTTGAGCTACAGCATTAGCTATTCTCCAGAACATAACTAAGTGATTGGAAGTTGTTATTACTAAGGTAGAGAAAGCATTTACCATTCACCTAGAAATAAAACATTATTGTAGTTCAAGCCAAACAGGAGAAACAGCCCGAAAATAGTCTCTATTAAATGCTTAGGTCAAGGGCCTAGCTTTGATCATGAAACATGTTGGTAGGTATGGAAATATTTATAGATATTTCTGTATTTCTCTCTTCAGACCTAACAAATTCGAAGGCTTTTGTTACTTCTACTGAAAACCATAGAATTCAGGGCTGTTATGCATTGATTTAAACTATATGGCGTATTTATTTATATGCCCAACTTTTATGTTTTTTTTTCTTGTTTGTTTTGCAAAATGCTGTGTGATGTAAAGCATTCTGCTGCTCTTACCCAGGCAGAAGAACTCCAGAGGGGTTGCTGAAATTGAACCGAGTTGTTACAATTCCTGTGTATGTATCTCTCCCAAACTGGAATTGATCCAATGAAGAAATCTTTGAGGTAGTTCATCAGAATCCACAAAGTTGCTGAAATAAATATGCCAAATACTGGTATGTGTTTCAGCTAATGTGAAATAATCTTATCACTTCCAACAAGCAGTAGTGTGATATAGGTGAGGATTTTAAAAAAAATTTATTTAAAACTTAAAATTGTTTAGAGTTAGGTCCATTGCTTTTTAGTGAACTGAAAAGAAAGTTCACCTCTTAAGGTAATGTTTACTTTTAGACCTATGGCAACCTTCCTCTATATTGTATATTGTCTATCTTAAAGCTGTATTAGATAATTCATTCTTCTGTTACTGAATCACTGGATTTATTTGTTTGACAATGAATCACAAAGCGAGTTTGAATTAAGCTCATTGAGGAGAGTATTTTTATATTGAATTTTCATCACAAATGCTACATTCTTATATATATTTTATTGGATTTCATTGAGTTACTGATCCTGTTTTTCTTCTCTGCTCCTTCTTTCTCGCCTCTCTGCTTATTTTATCGCATTCTCTGAAAGGATGGCTTGAATTCAAGATTACTACCTTTGATAGCCATTGCATTTTCTTTTTCTGTTGCTTTAGTGTGATAATTTGCCAAGTCCGTCATTTTTGTAGATAAGAATCTGCTCTAAAGTGTGCCACTTACTAAGTCACACTATTTCTTGCAAGTAAGGTTAGATGCAAAAATGTTTTGATTACACTGAAATTACCTGGGCAGATGATAAGAATTGTATCAAACCCAAAATTTTATAGTGTAAGATTAGCCGAGAATGTAGATATTAGTCTGTAGGTCGTGTTAAAATAAAAATGAACTGGCAATGCCTGAAGGTAGTCTACCCAGTAGAGGTGTGTCTTTCAAGTATAGGAGTTAAATTATTGCTAGTTTCTAATCTTGCATTTCTTTGTATCATACAATCAGCGTTCATGTGTGTCAAATTTTAATTACAGATGTGTTTTTATTTTTTCAATAAATTTTTAAACAAATTCTATGTTATCTTCATTTCTTTCTTCTGTTCTTCAAATTGTTGAATAGTATGCCGTGTCATAACAGATAATCGATGGTGTCTTAGGTGGCGTTAACAACACTTCACATCTCTGAGAAAATAGGGTTCTGAACATGTCATCCAGTCAATAAACCCCCAAAATATATTTTCTGTTATGGGTATGTCTAGTAAGCTTAGCATCTCTGGCTGTTTTTGAGCATACTTGATTCTTGATAGAAGAAAATTGGGTAAATGGAAACTGCTGTGAAGTAACAACTGGGAAGTCCATAATGAGCTGAGATTTTTAATTTATCCTACTTCATTTTGTGTGGTTCTTAAGGCTCTGGCTAGCTGGCTTGATGATGTGCTGTGGAGTGGTGGGGACTTAGAGCTAATAACGCGTTCTGTCTTAAGAGAACTGCAAAATCTCTATTGGCTTTGGTATTTGCTTGAATTTGTTCTAGATTTTTTGTATGCTCTGACACTTTATAAGTTTGTTTCTGAAGTGACTTTTTTTTCTCTGAAGACCTATGAGCTAAACAACATCCAATTAGGATATGTACTTCTCCAGGTTCATGCCCTTCTTTTTGTTTGTACCTCCACTTCTCAGAATGTACAGGATTTAGCTGTTGAGATGTGTTTCTTAAGAGGTGTGATATTTGGGTTTCCTCTTGCTAAGGCAGTGTCAAGGCTTTCAGCAGGCTCTGCTGCCCTCTCCTGCTGTGCTTTCTGGCTTCTGTTCTTGGAAAAGTGAATAACTTTCAGGATGGAACCAGGACAAAATGGCTTCTTCCGACTTTAGGAACTTACAGGGAGGAGCAGGGGTGTTAAACTTATAACCTATGGGCCAAATCCAGCCCTCCACCTTGTTTTATCTAGTCCAGCACCTTGTTTCTTCCTAGTGGTAGTGCCGAGCTCCTTGCCCCTAAGCTGTTACTAGCGCTGGGCATGTGTGCAACGCGTGACGCGCCTTACACTGGTGGAGCAGGAGAAAGGTGGGAACCGTGAGTTTGACATCTCTGGGGTAGAGGGTTCCATGCACCAGATACTTTTCTATAAAACTGAGGTATTTATAGCTTAATACAGGTTCCTCTCACTCTTAAAGCGTATCAGTGTTAGTTATGGGCTGGGGAGAAGGACCTCAACCACATTACTTAGACTACCGTGAAGGTGAATAAAAACCATGTGAAATAGTCACATCAGTTGTGATGGTAGCAACGTTTTTTAAGTTTGAAGTGGTAGGCTAATCTTGCATGTTCAGGAACTTCTAATATACTTTTTATATTCCCGGGTCACACAGGTAGGTGGAAGACTACCTTCAATTGTATTATTAGTGGTACAAGGAAAAATAGATGCTGGAACTTAACATTTCATGTGTAATTTGGGCAGTGAGGCAATTTTTGACCAGATGCAGGCTACAATAAGTTTGTTTTCTTTTTTAAAAAGGGATAATTTCACATTTCATAAAATGTTTGCATTTATAGTTAAAATGAGGAAAAATAGTACTGAAAAGTTTGAAAGTGAAAATTCTATGTAAAGTTATGTACCAGGGTATGAAAACTACATTGATAATTCGTTCCCTAGGAATTAATTGTTCTGAGAATAGCTGGTGGGAGCTCTAGGGAAGGAATTAGAAGCATGTCCTAGAAAAACTGTTGTGTGGGGGTTTGCGTATATCCTATTAAATGTAATAATGGTATCTTTAAGGGCTCCTGTTTTGGGTAACAAACAGAAACAATTTAGACAGAGTGTTTGAAAATGCATTTAATTGAGGGTAGTATAAATATGCAGTGAAAACAACTGGGACTTGGATGACATTGTACAGGACAAAGTACTTCAAGTGCAGACCTCTGTGGGAAATGTAGTGTTTACTTCAGAAAGTATCATCCATCAGTTTGACAAATAAAGCTTAACTGGCATAAATTTCTTTTATAAAAATCTGCTTATGTAAAGACATGACCAGAATCTAGATGCAAAGTGAAACCTTTCTCAATTATATTAATCTGAAATGGCAAGTATCTCTTCTGTCATTTTTATTATTCTAGCTAGCTATATTACAAAATATGTTTTATTTATCCAGCATACTTGTGGCTTTCAAGTTCTGGTATGAAAGGCTGCAGTGCTGTGCTAATTCAGTAGGCGTATGTCTTGAGTGGAAATTGGTCTGACAATCCTGAAAATAAAAATACCGTGTAAGTTGTTATCTCTTCTCTGGGGAACATTTTAGGTGCAGTTATGATATTATCAGTGGCTGCTGGCAAGTGTTTAACTGAACAGGCTTTAGCTGGATCACGAGATCATATTCTTCCCACCGCTGAGACCAGTTCCTTTTCCTCTTTGCTGTTGGTGATGAGGAACTTCACAAAAGGATTTGGAAAGGCTGTGTATTCTACAATAGACATTGAGTAATAAGTTAAGTGCCCAGTGCATGCTCATTGGCTTTTACTTTCTGCATCTAATTTGGGTCTAATCCTAGAAGGTAAGAATTTTGATGTTTTAAAAGTAAAGCTAGGTAGCATCTTATTAGAACTCAGCATGCTAGGCTGTACTGTTTGACGGAACATTTGCTAGGTATCATGTAACTCTGAAGCTGAAAAAAGTCCATACTGAATTAAGGTGAAAACATGTATAAGGAAGGATATCTTGGAATAGTTCGGGATATCTTTTTGATCTGTCTCTTTCATCGTGCAGAGAAATTCTTCTTTGTAGTTGTGATTATCTGGAAGGATGCGTTTAAGAACAGTTGGAAGCAATTTGGCAATTTGACACTTGGACTGTGTTACTCATGCAAGTGACACAGGATTTCAAGTCTGTAGGACTTTTGCACTTAACTACCTTTTTTGCATGTAGTGGCAGGGCTTACTATGTTCATTTGGAAGTTGCACGTTAGACAGAGTCATGCCTGTTGCCTCCAGGGGGTCTTCAGAGATAACCTTCAGGTCTGAAATCTGGGAAACAATGTGGTAATGGTTTGCTCTTGTTTTGATTTTTGTGGTTTAAAACTACAAGTGCCACTTCTAATTAAGGCTTTACAGGGAGCTTCAGTTTTGTGATAGATATCCAAATAAAAGAAGATGAATAAACTGTAATGTCTGTGGTGCTGCATAATGATTCTGAATCCTTTCTTAACATTTCTATAAAGTATTACGTTTGCAATATCTGCTGAATCCAATTCATTATAATTATTGTTGACTTATACATTTAGGCACTGATAAATGGCATATAGATGAGGTAGAAGGCGTGCTGGAGTCATAGCCAGTAGCTTTGTATTTATATGTGAATGCATTTTTCTGTTTGTATATAACATAATTTTAATAGTAACAAATCTGGTGTGCCAGTGTTCTTCACTGTTTTGCAATATGTACCTATAGATTATATGTAAAAGTCAAGCAAGTCCTTGGCTTTCCTAGTCATTAAACATTTCTATCACTCTTGTATGTCTTTTCAGCATATGTAAACTAACAGCTTAGAAGTTAATGTGAAGATAATTCCAGCCTAAACCGATGTTCTTTATATAAAGGTGATACATATTTCATTTTAGGATAGTCTTTCCACAATTGAATTCCTGTTCAATGATTTTCCTTTGTAACTTCAGATGCAGTTTTCATTTAGTTTCTTATGGATGGTAAGAGTGGAGTGTTGCCTTTGGTTTCTTTCCTAGACTAGTTTCTTCCCTCATTTGTTTTGGGTTTTTTAATATTTTTTTTAAAGCCTTCTCTCTGAGTGACTGCAGCTTGTCACTGACGGGTAGGCAGCTCTTCCAAATTAAATATTTATGGTTTAGTCATGTAAAGCAGATTTTGCCTGAATGTGCCAGAATGAAACCACTTACTCTGATACATCTGGTTCTGTTCCACTATTGAAATTCTTGTAGAGTTCAAAAATAAGAACAGACGGTAACAGTGAACACCAGTACAGAGCAGTTGTCCCTGGTTGTGCTTTCTTTGTTCTTTATTCCAGAGGGGTAAAAATCGCTTTGAGTACAGTTGATACGATTTTTCTACAGAGTTGAGTATAAACAGAAGGAAGACTTTCTGTGTCCTTTAACAATATTTATTCTATGATACGTTTTTCATTTAAAGTACTACAGAATTTCTAATTTTGTATTTGAATGAAGTCCACATGAACAAATAATTTCCACTTGAAAACTTGAGAATACGGAATAGTTTCCTGGTATAGACTCTGTAGATGGTGCTTTCATGCTCTAAGGGTAGAGAATAAGAACACATGGACACATTAGCTGGAATGCATCTGACACGTCTCTTCCCTGGGGAGATGGAGTGTCCCATAGCTGTGAGTTGTTTTCTTTTCAAAGTGGCAGAAAAAGTTGTTCTTTATCCAAGATAGTCTGGCTTCCCAAATTCTTCTTTTGTCAATTGAGAAGTGACTTCATCTTGTTCTCCACATGTTGTAGTCCTGTTGGCATGGAGATGGAAATGATAAGATGCTCCACCAATCATTCTTTATCAAAACAAAAAATGACCAAGGTCTTTACTTTGGAATATTGTCTTCTTGAAAAGGCACTGAATGTCTCCCTATTTCAGAGGGCCTGTGGCTGTCACAAGCTGACCATTTAACACACTATCTTTAGTGTCAGGCAAGTTTTTGTCAGCAAGCTCATTAGGTGCTGCTATCCTAAAAAATCCATTTTGAGGATATTGCCTCTCTGCCTACATAATAGACTTGACAACCTGTTCAGCATCAGCTCATTCAGTAAAATCCAGGAAGAGAAAGTTAATGCATGTTTGCAGTGCTATGTTTTCAAGACTTCCTGCCTTGGAAAGTATCACTACTTTTGCCAGGGAAATTAAATTAAGACAGAATTATGACAGTCATCCTCATCTGTGAGTTCTAGATCTGCCTCCACAAGACTCACATTCCTTTTCTGTGGCTACAGTTCAAGCATTCAGTCAGTGAATATCGGTTGCAATATGCTATTGCAGAGAAAAGTAGTGTAATTTTATTTTATTCTAAGCAGATTCAACTTTACTTTTCCAATGAAAATTCCTCACCTTCATGGAAGTAGTACCTCAGAATCTTTCCGGAAGGTGGTCTCTGTCGGAGCCATTGTCTTCTTCTTGGGAAAGGTGTACTGCAGCGATTAAACTTCCTGAAATAAGTAGAGGATATACTTCAATGTGGAAATGAAACCGTTGTGTGTGGTCATGTTTTATCACCTGTCTCTAGCCTGGATGTCGTTGCCTGTTAAGGAAATACGATTAACCTTCTGAATCCTCTGTGTGGTGGATTGACTCTGGCCAGTGGATAAGCCCTTGCCTTATTGTTTGCTCACTCCCCTACAGCAGGATAAGGGAGAGAATAAAAAAGGCAACTATAAGAAAGACTTGTGGGTTGAGATAAAGACAGTTTAGCAAGAGAAGGAGGGGGTGGGAAGGGGAGAATAATGCAAAAGTAATCTGTTTTTACATCCCACCGACAGACCAGCCCTTGTTTCCAAAGCCTCCGCCCACCCCCGCCTCCCCCCCAACCTGTCTCCAAGCAATATCTGCTTTGGTTGGAAAACTCCCCCAGTTGAGCATGATGTTATATGGAATATCTCTTTGGTCACTTTCGGCCAACTGTCCCCTGCCAGCCTTTTGCCCACCCACTTGTTGAGGCTGGCAGAGGAAGAAACAGAGAAGACCTTGGTGCTATGCAAGCACTGCTGAGTGACAGCTAAAACACTGTTTTATTATCAACACTGTTTTAGTCCCATTTCTAAACTATAGCACTGTGCAGGCTGCTATGGAGGAAGTAAACTTTGTTGCAACTAGACCCAGTACGTTCTGTTCCTGAAAGTCACCAAATTTTGTCATTTCACTACTCACTGGATAAATGGAGAGTCTTTAGAAAGTGAACACTTGCTTTAATCCTCCTTCTTGGCTAAGCCTTCCGGGTTCAAAGAAAGCATTTGAATCACAAAACTGATTACTGCAAAGGCATTTGTTCCTTTGCCTCAGTGCAGTTGGTCTGTCACATTATTTCACATTGCTTTCTTGAAGTGAACAAGCTGTTCTTTGGCTTTCTGCTCACTGAAATTAATTAATGATTAACTAATAATTATTAATAATTAAGAATTACTTCCTACTACAAGTTGCCTTTAGGACATTTCTGCAGGAGTTATTAGAAGACCTAGGTGATAATGGTCTGTGGAGTTAGCTGATGTACAGAAGCTGAGCACTGTACTAGTGCAGCTTGTGGAGTAATTGGAGTTATTCTTGAAACCTTAGTAGGAGAGATTTACTTCCTCATAAAATGATTGCAGTCTTAAAGTTTGGTTCTACAGTTACATCCTCAGCTAACCACTGTGGTAAATCAGTACGTCTTCTTTGTAAGACAGATGACCTATTTATCTTCTGTGACTCATTGTACCAAATGTTACCTCAGATGACTTCAAGTATCTGGAATCGTTCTGAGTTCTCCTGGCAAGCATTCCTTTGGTGAGTGGGTCAAGATTGCTCGGATTTGCTGTGATAGTGCTGTTCAGCACTTGTACTTCCCCGAATCCTCCACAAAAGTGACATCACATGTATTTCATGAGAGTTGGGAAGCTCATTTTCTCTGTCGTGTTGTGCAAGGACTGTGATCTTGGTTAGAAAACAAGTTTTACATCAATGCTGTGGGGCTCTGGATTACTTGAAACGTTTGAAAGTTTAGATATGATGGGTAACCTCACTGCCTGTAACTAGATTGATAGGTAACATGATGCACAGTCATTTCTCTTTTAATAAGCAAATTGTTTTGGGGGTAGTGGGTACATAGCAATTCACCTGTCAGCAGTTCGCCCATGCAAGGCTTCAAATTGTGATGTGCAATAAGAGGTGTCTCGTTTCTAAACCATGAGCAGCATGCATGGCGTTCTAATTATCATGTTGGAAGTAGGGTATCAATCTGTTTTCCTTCTTACAGCAACTGGAGGCTCTTCTGCTCCTGTGTGAGTTTGTAGCCAAACTTTCTTGGATACGCTCCTGGTTACATCACGGTGTCTAACCATGCTTGTCTTTTTCTGGTTCCATTGTTAAAAATATTTCTAGCCCAAGGGAAGTCACTGGTAACTATTTTTTAAATATATATGTGAGAAATTTTTGATATTTGGACATTCTGCAATTTTTGTTCTGTCTGAAAGGAAAATTCAAGAAAATTCAGAGAAAATTCAAGGCCTTGCTTAGCCTTTTGGTCTTTCACATGTGCTTAAGCGCCTTGTTTTTCAAGACTGGTTGAATGTATTTCTTATTCTGCATTAGAATGTACTCCAGTCTCAAGTGACGAGGTGTTCAGCATTGCACAAGCACCAGATTGCTCAGGTTCTGGTTCTTGGCAAGTAAACTTCCTGCAGCGTTATTCCATCTCTCTTGTTTCCTGTTGTTATGGGTGGAATGTAGTAGTCTGTTTTGGTCCCAGTAATTTGCATCTCTCTGTCTCAAGTAACTGAATTGTGAGGCTTTCTGTGAGTTAGAATTCATATTAGGTCATTTAATTTACGTCCTGGGAGTGCTTTAGAGGCATATAGAAGAGTATTCTTAGCTGCTGTTTCCTTCAAAACTACTGTATAACCAAAATGCTCTTGGAGAATCACCATCTAGCGCCTTTCATATCACTGAATTCTTTTCACTTAAGAAAGCATTCTAATGTATGTGGACTACATGAGAATAACTAAAAACTAAGGAGAATTATTTATTACACTTTAAAGAATGCCTATTATTAGGCTACAGCTGACAACAGGTTATGCCAAGAATTGTTTTTAGTGACAGTACTACTGTTTGATAAAAATGGCTTTTGCAAGAATTTGTCTGTGGGGGCACAAGGACCTAAACCCCTTGGTGGAGACATTTCACTCAGACATAAAGTAGCTGCATGGGTGTTTTATCTATAGCTTTGTCACTTATGGTTTTGAGCAATTAATCTTTCACTGAATATAAAATGGGCTTGTGCCTGTTTTGACAGGTCATCTGTCACCATGGTAACCAACGATAGTGACCTCCTTTATTAAAAGTTTAGTGGTATCATGATGGAAAGTGTTTATAAGCTGAAGCATTAAGTTTGTGTTCTGACATGTGGCACAAGAAAAGGATCTTTGGAGTACAGCTGTTAGGCTAAAGAGAAAGTAGGCAAAATCTTTGAAAGATAAACAGTCTCTCTTATATCTCTCAGGATAATTGTGTATTTAGTAGGTAAAAACAGAAAAAAGGAGGTGGGTGGCTTTTAGCTCCCCTCTCTGGGAGTCGTCACCCATGGTGATGTAGCCTCTGCTATGTATGTTCTCACATCACATGATGTGGCCGCAGCTGGGCTATGTGCAGTTTTCTGCACTGAGGTTCAGGACTGCGTCTGCAGTTGGTGTAGAATATGTATTTTATATCACACTAAGGACGCAGCTCAGTCAACAGAGCAGCAGTCATTCTAAGAATCTGAAATAAAACTTTGGTTTTAGAAACTGTAGTAGTAGATGATGCAAATGCTATTCCTTTGTAAAGTAATAGTTCCTGGGACAATAACTAAAATTAAAAAACTTCAAATCTGGAGCTGATAAAGCTGACATGGTTCTGTTAACAAAAAATGCAGTAACTACTTGAATCTGTGTGTATGTGCACTGTTGCATTTTAACTAATGGGATCCCACCTATTAAAGTCTGTAAGATCAGGCTAATCTGGGGAAAATGGAAGCTGAAAGTGATTAACTTGTAGCTCCTCCTTATTTATCAGTATGTTAAGCATTACATACTAAACCTGAACCTTACATTTTTACTTTCTTTCCTTTTTATATTTAAAAGAGCACGTTCTTGCATTTCTTCCCAATTCCCCTTAAGGAACGTGTAAGTAATGCATAAGATGATTCCAGTGATAAGCAGGGTAATACCGAGATCTTTATGTAAAAAAGGAATAGTGTAATGAATTTCGTGCAGTGTGTTGACCAAAGAGAGAATGATTATGATGGGTAACTCAGATCACAATTTTCTACCTGGTAGAAGAGTTAGGGGAAGTACTTTGGTTAACTTTTACTGTAGTAGGCTGATTTTATTTGCTCAGCTAGATTTGACATTAGCATCAAACCAATAAAGATGTTAAAAAACAGATTTTGCAGGTCTACCTTGTTAGTAAGCTGATCTTTAAGTACATTAGCTAATATAACTTCACTTTGTGGAAAGAGCCAGTGTTTTTGAATGTGTGAGTAGTCTTTCAGGTAATTTACATAAAAAATAGAGATCTAAGTAATGACAAATGGCTTGACTTTAAACCATTGATTATGTGTTTAGCTGATTTTTTAAAAGGAAAAACCCTTTTCTTATTAGCTTTTTGTATGTTATACATAGCTGCAAAATGTTTGGCTGTCAAAATACTTAAAAAACATTCACAACAATAACTTGAAATGCTATGGCAATTGATCTCAGTATTTTTGCTTGGAGATCAGATATATGAAGCTATGTAAAACTAACTGCATACCTGTCTTCTTACTATACCTATGTTCTTTACATGGGTCTGTTTAAAACGTATATGAAAATTTAAGGAAGAGTGTATTCAGTTTTAAAGGGGAAGAAGTGTCTGATTTTATAGTGAAGATTAATCTTTCATTAAATATAGAGTCCAAACCTTCTGCTTCAAATACGTGAACTTGGTAGAGCTTGAACTGCATTCTAATGCTGTATTTACTCTTTCTCATGGGATGGAAAATCTGTGCAGAATCTTCTTTCTGTCTCTCGAAAAATGTACCCTCTGCTCACTTATCGTGGGTCTTTGTGTTGGTGAGCCCTGCATTGGACTGAAGTTATCAGCCAGCTCTGGGAAGTATTTTGCTTACTCTTTTGCAACACTGCATTCCCTGCTAATTAGATACATCCGACTCCATGGTGCCTTTGAAACAAGTCAACACTTGAGAAGACGCATTTGGTCTTGTGCAGTGACAGTTTTCCTCATCAGCAAAATTTTTAGGTGATAATTCACACTAGCAGTCTAGTTTTATCTTTTTCAAAGCTAGACTGCGGTAGGGATAAGATTCCTCATACAATGTGAATATTTGGTTGAAGTCCTTTTGAGAGTAGGTTTTAAATGATGTTGCACAAACCATTGCAATTTTTGGAGTAAAAAAAATTTTGGTGTTCCTGTTAGTGGCTTTTTATGAATCTCTTTAACAGGGAAAGTGTGTAATTTGTATACCTTTTGAGAAACCCATTTGCTCTGAACTGTTTCGACTTTTTTCGAGATCCAATCAGCATGAAATCTGTGTCTTTCGTTTTGGAATGCTCTTTCGAATCACCATTTTTATAAGAACTTGTTTCAGAGCTCTTTCCTTTTTCACTGAGTTTGAGCTCTGTGACTCCCTCCCTCAAACAAAAACAGTTACTCAGACCACTGGATATACAAATGTGTGCTTCAAGGGAAGTCTTACTGTTTGTCTTAGAAAAATGTCTTTATCCAAGAGTTTACACATCTTTTACCAACCCCAAACTTTGTGTATGCTTATTCCACCCTGTATATTCAGCTACTACTAATCTTATTCTGTCAAATAAACTAGATCTAGCATTATTCTGGTAGCATTTGCATCAGTTTAGGAATCTTTTCTTGAACTCAAGACACTGTTTCTGTAAAACAAATAGATTGTTCCCTACTTGGACCTTAGGCTAAACAATGCAAATAGTAAGTATTACGATGCATTGAGTTTAATATTAAGTTTATCTTATTGATATATTTCAGGTTTCTTATTCCTACTTTTGTTCTAAATATGTTTATAGCTAACAGCTGAAGAAAGTGGAGAGAAGCTGATAGACTAACACAATATACACTGCATAAGCCTTATTTCCTTAGGAAACCAGCTGGGGAAGGGTGAAGATATCCTGTTAAAGTGAAAGAGCTACCAGTTCAGAAGATGCTGAAAGTGTTGAGTTCTAGCAAGTTTCATGGAAGTAGGTAGTCCAATAGAAGAACTTTGCAAGTATTCAAAGTTAGAAAAAGCTTGAAGTACAATTACAATAAAAATACTGTTGCACACCAGACTGCTGTGGAGCGGGTGTTAAAGATACCAAAAAAATAATCAGTACTCAGACCTTAGACTGAGACTCTGACAGGTGGGATCAAGCCTTTTAGGAATTAAGGCTTCAGCAGGGTTTTGCTCACAGAGCTACTTATTCCTCCCCTCACCCAGATTTTCTGTGTATTTTTTATAGCGAAGTTTTGTGGATTTTTTTCTGTGTGGTTTTTTTGGTTGACTTGATTTTTTCTGTGCTTGAATGTGTTATTTAGCGCTTTTAAAATGAGAACAGAATTGCAATATTAGCTGACTTCTTAAAACTTTTTATATAGAATTTAGTCTGCAACTTGCCAAAATTCTATAGGCTCTGAAAGGACCTATTGAACATTTAATTTTATGATCATATGTATGAATTTTCAAAATGCATAATTTATGATGATGCCTTAGATGGCACTGAAAATGAAATTATTTTGAGCAGTGTTGTCTTTTTCTTCTTTGTCACAGCTCATATTTCCATAGAATGTCACGGAAGGAATCTCTTCTTGTATTGTGTTTGTTACCTTGTTTGTAAGTGTTGACACAGCTATGAGTGATGTTGATTTCAACCCCCCCTAAACTGTATTCTTACCATTTTCAATTGACAATAGTAGCATATTTCCATATTCCGTTTGGGCCTGAATTTTATTTAGGATTGTTATCTGCATGATGTCATTCACAGATATAATTCTGTCTTTCTCTGACTATTACCAAGCATGATTAGACACTTCCAAAAGGTATATTATTTTGTATATCTGAACAAATAGCATATAGCGGGATTCCTTCCCTCCCTCCACACATACCCTGCAACCCCTCTTCCTCCCCTCTTTGGCTTTGTTTCTACCCTGCTCCTAGGAAAATAATAATACTAGAGGTTAAATAGGCTTAAAATAAAAAGTAAGAAAAGTGTTTCAGTGTACTTTGGATATATTTTGATTTTTACATTTAGAATCTTCATATTTAGGGAATCTTTAAATGCATAGTGATACAGAAGATCTGTTGTAGATTCTTACCTGTTATACTCCTATAAAGTGATATAGAAAAATAAGTTTCGGCAGATGGACAGGCTACTTTAAGTTAGGAAGCCTTTTTGTGAAGTTGTTTCTTTGCTAGATTTTAGAGTATGAATAGCTTTTCTTTATATTCTGCAAAATCAGATTACAGTTACAGCTATTTACAACTCTAGACTCTAAATATCTGACCATGCAATCCATGTTTGGTTAAAGAGCCAACTATACAAAAAGTAAAAATAGTAAACCAGAAGTATTTACTCAAGCAAGATTTGTGTAATGTAGTCAAATTTTTATGCTGTAATGGGTATTGATGAATATGTTGAAATAATAATATTGAAAATGTGAAATTGTTGTAGGGTAAAATTATAATCTTAACATTTTATGTTTAAAAAATTTTGAAGTGGAGCTTAATTTTTAATTATTGGGTATATCAATTAAAAATAAATCAAGTAGTAGTTGTAGGAGGAAGATAACTTCCTGAAAACAGAAATCAAATTTAATAAATAGGAGAATGTTACTTCTAAGGCAAAGCAATATACATTTTTTGTTAGAACTGAGAAGCTGCCTAAATTTCTTTTTTTTTTCATGTGATTAGTCTGAGAAGCTCGAAGACATTGATTTGGAGTACAAAGCTGAGTACATCCTGTCATCTTAATTTTTGTACCTTTCTTGAAAATAAATAAAAAAGATTTTTTTTCCAAGACAGTAGGGATGTCTTGTCTGGTTCGATGTGTTCAAAAGAATGTTTGTTTAACATGAAATGTTTATTTTTAAGTCTGATCTTCCCTTCCTACTCAGAAGCTGGCAAAAATGATTTGTTTGCAAACAAGGAGGGGAATTGTCAGTGAGCAGGAAACTTTCTCCCTGCCAGCCCCCCAAGCTTTTTTCCAGTTTCTTGAATATTTTGCCAACCACTGGATAGGGAGTAACTTTAAAATCATTTCACTTTCACTGTTGCTTTCTCTTGTCTGTTATTTCCTCCTCTGCAAAACCATGTTCCTGCCCACCCAGCAAAAATACAATGGATGTCCGGAAGCGTATTATGTCCCAAACTTCTGTTTGGAAGGTAGAGGCATGAGATCCAGCTGTTACAGCCAAGTTGTGTTAATTGTATCAGATCAAAATTTTATCGAGATAGTATTTTGGGGGAGTTGGAATCCAGGTCAGAAGTGGAGGATAACAGTACTGAAGGGTTCATCAACAGTAACGGACACCTTCATAGGTCCTAGGACAGAAAAGCTTTTTAAAGGGCCCTTTGTGTTATTGCAGAAGTTCCTTCATGGGCTCTTAAGAACAGGAGTTGCAACAGTGGCAAGAAGAAATAATTTTTTTACAGAACTTGAAAATAGTGGCTGCTGGTCACTAAGGTTTTGGTCTTTCAAAATGAGACAGTACTTTACAGGACTAACAGCTTTTCAGATATAGTACTAACTTGGTGACTTTTGGTTTGTTGCTCTTCAGGGAGGTTAGAAGCTGCCAGAGTCCTGGCTGACTAAATCCCTGTGTGCACTGTTGTGCCCGATACTGAGCAGTATTAGAGGGTCAGCATTGCAGTGGGTAAATGTGCCTCTAACTTGTGGTGATGACTGTAACATCCCCATTTATTCCCTCTTCTTTCTCTTCATTCCTCCCATGCTTCCCTTTTCTCCGATTTCCTTCCTCTTCTCCTTTTCATGGTATTTATCCATTTTCATTTCGCTTTGCATTGATACAACTTTCAGTGGATGAAGTTCATCCTTAACTACAAATTTCCCCCACACTTCTCAAACCTGTTTTAGAGGTTTTCTGACTGAGTAGGAATTGCTACCCTTCTTTCAGCAGAAATGGCTGTTGGTTTAGTGGAATGAGATATGGCATGTATTTCACCCCTATTCCCAGCCCACCCCTCCTTTTACTTAACTAAAACACAGACTGTAGTGTTTTTCTTCCTTCATTTACAAAGCATGGAAATTAATTCTGATCGTAGTTGGCCTGCATAGGAGAATATCTGTTGCAGTATTGGGAGGGGTAATCCAGTGAATAAGATGCTAAGCTAAGATTTGGGTGGTACGTATTGATACTGCTTTTTGCACATCCTTTAGGGGCATAGATCTGTGCTTCCTTCCCCTGCGTATAAGATGGGTTAATGGCTCTGCAAAATAGGAAGGTACTAAAATCAAATAAATACTGAGTCATTCAGGAATTTGGACCATCCAAATATTTTAGGTAGTCATGACTAGCAGTGCCAGAACATTCTGGGGGAAGAATGAAATACTATTGGTTTTTTTTCTGATATGTTAAAAAATTTTTTCCTGTTTACAAAGAAAAGGGCCTGAGGATCATCTTGTCCTATTATTTCATTTATCCTTGATAATATGGCAAGCCTCCAGAACGTCTGTCGTTCAAATTCCCAAGATTGTTGCATGCATTTCCTTGACTCAATCAAGATGAACTATGAATTTTGCCAGTTGTACAAATAGTGTCTGTGGTCTTCAAGGGAAGCCTATCTTCACTTCATCTCCCTAAAAGTACCAGCATTTTGTTTAACATTTTTTAGTTGTTAGCCTGCAATAAAGTCTTTCTTGTCTAGAATACATCAGAGTTAAATGCTCTTTATGTAAAACACTGTGTCCAGGCTACTTCAGGTTAAGGTGCTGTAATGGACTTGAGCAGTTTTTGTCAGAACTTCGTGCTGTGTGTTTTAGGCCTATCAAAGTATTTTTTTTCTAGGTATTTAATGTTCATTCTCCTTTGGCTTCTTGTTCACTTTGGTTCCATCTCTGACTTCTGTATTGAGACTGAGTAAAAATGGGGATATCTTGTAGTGTTTTCTGTCTTCTGGCATCAAGATTTCTGTAGCAATGTTCTTAAAGTTTTTGAGAGATCTCAGGTACATTTTCCTCCCTTGTACAAATGGAGGCGGGAGATGGAACATGGGTTATCTTTATGCTTCCATGAAGAGCTTTTTCCAAAACTCCCAAGAAGTGACAACAAACCTCGGTAGTTTAACAATTCTGCTGTTTCAAATTGGTTTTACTTCACAGCGGATTTCGGTGGTTTCTTTAGTGCTAGGTACTGTTTTGAAAAGAAGGGAGCGAGGTGCTGTACTTGGCCACCTGCATCTATGTATCTTTCACATTGACAGTATATTTCTAACTTTGAACCTGTGAAGTTGTACTTCCGAATACTCAAAATGGTTTACTAACTTTACATCTAAGATCTATAATGGTAGTTTTAAAGTATTTTGTGGGGGCATAATTACTGTTGTTCTTTCTCTGTCATCTCCAGTGTGTTTCTTCTGCACAGACCTGAAAACACTATCTTTTGTAAGAGATCACCAAAGTGCTTGTATTCAAAGCTTTGCATGTGCAATTAATAATTCTTAGAGCTCAAATGTATTTTTATCAGCGGTTTGTAAGTGAAAAGACAGGGTTTATCACAGTTCTCATTAATTTGGAATGTAAGTTGCATTAACAGCTCGCTTCTGGAATTTCAAGGGCAAGCAAGAGATGGCATGTGACCTTTCATGGGGAAAGATTTATATAAGAAGGGAGTTTAGGGGACTAGGGTTCAGGAACCAGCAAATTATGCCAGAATTTTCATGTGTCGCATGTTTGTATTGTTTAAAGACAAGGATGGGAAAGAGGGCAGATCAGAAGAGGTTAGCTGGGGAGAAAAGTTGCTTTTTCTTAATAGCTTAAGGTATAAACTGCTCATTCAGCATTCTTGGAGGCTGAAATTTTGGTTCTGGTCTTGGGTGAAGTCACTATGTGTATACATTGTACAGGCACAGGAATGTATTGTCTAAGGATTTGAAGCCTGATTTACTGTGTGGTCATCTCTGATTCTTAATGGAAGAGTTAAACTATCTTAAAGATACTATTGGATCATGATAGTGATGTTTAATGAAATTGCAGTTAATTGCTGTAGGGGTTAAATTACAACTCTAAAATATTCTGCAGTATCTTCTCAAATTTTGTACTGCACTTTATATAAATATTTTACTAGAAAATTAAAGAAAAAAATTGCAACATTCTTCTGTTAAATTGTAGGAATAGTTTTGCTTTTCGATATGGGTGTTTTAATAATGGTAATGGCAGTAGTTTTGTTTGAAATATGTCTTTTGAATTCTTGTTACTGCCAGGCATATTCTGCATATGTAATTAATAATGAAAGCGATTACTGTTTTACATGGAACACATTGTTACTATGCAATGATCATCCATGCGCTGCTCATGCATGTGTACTATGTTAAGTAGTTTGTGGTCGAGTGATGTACATAGTGCATCTGAGTTGAAGTCCTTCCAAAAACCTCCAGAAACTTCTGTGTAATTGATTTGAATTCGGTGGGCAGTGCCAGCTATGGGGTTGCTCATTATTTGAAAGGATACCAAAAGACAGAGACCTTTATATTGATGATAAAAAGATCATTCTTGCTGGCTGTGGCTGTCTGAATCCATTAACACTGGGATAACCCATTTTTCCAGTTTAAAAATGAGGTGTCAGAATTAAAGAATGCCAGTTCTTCCTGTCATTCCCAGTGATCGGAGTGGAATGAAGAGCAGAACCTCTGGGATCCTTGTAGATCTGGGATCTGTAAAGCAGCTGCTGGCTTTACTAAAGGGGTTACTGCTGCTGTTCACAGACTGTTCTCTCTGTGTGTATTTTTAATGTGGTGTCACATTTGGTTAACTAGCTGTAGTTAATGGGAATTTCACTTGACTGTTGAAGGAATCTCCTTTTAGTGTTAAGAATTAATAAAAGGGACTTCAAAGAAAACTGGAAAGGATGGATGCAGAGTAGAGGGGATGTGGTTGGGATCTAAGACATTCTTGGGAAAATCTTAATCACGTTATTTTATTTTTTTAGTTAGAAAAAATGAGCAAAGGCTGTTACTTGTCCAATTAAGACAGTAGAGGCCAGAGTAGGGTGGAGGTTACTGAGGTACTCCCCTTTCTTTGTTTAACCAAGTGGGCAGTGGGAGATGGCAGTATGTCAGTGTCAGTGTGCACACTTTGGAAGCCCACCTGATGTATTGAGCCTCAGTCCATGGAAACTGGGGGTAGCTGTACCCATTACACAAAACATTGGAGACCAGTGGGTATGTTTAAATACATACTGAAAGCATAGGCATCATTGGAAGGGCAAAATCAAACATATAAATGTTCTCTCTCCCCCCCAATTAATTTTTAGTTTGTTATTTAAGAGAGATCTTCAAATTTTGTAAAGTATTTGTAATGGATACATTTACGTAAAACAGAGTCTTGCATTATTGATTAAAGGTGTTTTCAAATACTTGATTAGAAGAATTAAAAAAACCTCAATGTCTGTGTTTGTTTTTTAATCACTTTTCAAATATGTGAATGAAACCTGATTTAACAATGAGTTAACATTTGGTATGTGGCCTTGATATTTTTGGGAAGTTGTCAGTAGTTATCAGTAGCATATATTGAAAAAATTACACTTGTTGAAATCCCATGATCTGATTTTTTTTTTCTGTTTCTGCCTGTTGTGCTAAAAGTTGAGAATGTAAGAGCACTTAGGTTGCAGCCAACTCTTGAATAATATGATATTTTCAGAATTAACTGTCATGCTGAAGGATGAATGACTTAGTAAGAATCAGCAGAAGGCAGATAGCATCGACACCCCCTCGTCCCAAAACTTGGGATTTAGGGGCTTACTACAGTTTTATTGTTATTTAACTAGTTGGATTGAAAAATGCCAATGGAGAATCAACAGTAATTGCACTATAAAGTATTGAAAAAATGTAGTGAGAATACTGTAGTGAATTCCTTTCTTATTAATGGGAGGGCAGCTACTGAATCTTCTCTTGCACAGACTAATCTTGTGTAGCAGCATTAAGCAAGTTACTTTTACATTCATGTGAAAGAGTAGAGTCCATAAGACAGAACTTTTCTGTCTTTCTTTTTCCTTCTCTTTAAGGATTAAATGTAAATTTCTGTGTTTGGGTGAAGCATGCTTCCAAGCAAAAGAAAAACCTTCTTATGGCACGACCAGGCCAGGTCCTCGCTGCCAGTAGAATGGAGATTCTGTCAAGTGCTCCTGGGTCTAAACTTTTCACAAAGAGTACAAATTGCAGTTCAGAAACTTGTGTATTTGAAACTAATAATTTTATTTCTTTTCCAAATTTATCAAGTTGCAGTGAATTTTACTGTGTAATCACAAACATATAAAATGCCAAGATTTTGAAGAATTTCCCTGATACGAGAGGAGCGCAGATTTATTTAAGAAAAAACCTCAAATCCTCCTGCCCTCACCCAAAACCAAACCAAATTCTGGTGGGATGGAAAGAAGATTTTCCATCTATCTGTATTGTATACCACTTAAGAACCATGTGAAACAGTTAGATTTTATGCATTATAAGTAGATTTGTAAATCTATATCACAGGACTTTTCTGTGGAAGGATTAACAGTGGGTTTTTTTAGGGTTTTCTTTTGGGGGAGGGAGTGGTATGTTTTAGGTTTTTTAATTCACATCTGATGGATGTGAATACTTAACTAGTCTTAATTTTTCTGATGCTCATATCTTGGATACAGAATGTTTCGCTTCAATTTTTTTTGTTGCATTTCTGTGATGCATCCCTCATGCACTTCTGAAAAGGATCCTTTTCTGAGTTTTTGAAAACTCGGATACCAGGATCAGTTACACTTGAACTAGAGATAGATAGAAAGTGTTTCGTTTTTCAAGAATTTTTTCCCAACAGTGGCCTCTAAGACTGCAAAATCAGGAATAACTGTACTGGGCATAATTTGCCAAGTTTTGGGAGCAGGGGGCAAGTTATATGAGAGGAGGTCAGAAACTACCCTTTCCTGTCACAGCTGCTTCCAGACAGCTTTGAAACTGGTGTAAACACCCCAGGGTGTGCCAAAACCTCAGCCAGCTAGAGGAGCCAGTGGCACATGTGCTCATCTGTATTTAAAAGACAGAGCAACAGCCTCGAGAGGCAGGAGCTGTGGAAGGGGATGTTGCTGGCTGCTTAACTAAAGGCACCCTGTTGGAAGGAGATGCTGCATGCCAGAGAAAGCACACTTCTGTGGGACGCTGGCCACTGGGAACCTGTGACGGGTTGGGGACACCTCTGAAGGGAGCAAAATGAACAAGAGGCAAGGAACAGCAGGGTAAAACTGCTGTGTGCATGACCCCAAACTCCTACACTGCCCGTCACCTCACCAAATCAGTGGGGATGGGTGGACCCACAAGAGAATGGGGAGTGGCAGTGCAGGACTGAAGTTGAGCATAAGAAGGGAGAGGAAAGATGTATTTCCAAAGGTTTGTTTAATTGTCAACTTCATACTTAAATCAGTGGTCAAAACTTTGTTAATTGGCAATAAATTAAAGTACCAATTCCGGGTCAAGACTGGTTTTCCTGTGGCAATAACTGGTAGTCTGTGAAGCAGCAGCAGTTAATAAACAGACCTTTTTATCTAGCCCATCTATACTGGGCATAATCAGCTAATTGTCTCTGAGGACTTTTAAGCTGGTTAGAGCAGGTGATGTTTCAGACCTAATGAAACAATACCTAAATCTGCTAGGTAATGATAAAGACGAGTTTCTGAATCCGATTAGTATCTAGAGCGATTTAATACATTAATATCATACTGACGGTAACCTAATCTTAGTTACAAGAAGAATGTAGTTCAATATGATGGTGTGCTTTGTTATATTTTGAAGTCACCTTGTAAATTTATTTGGAATGGTGCAATCTAGGCTACAAGCAGCTACAACTTATTGCTATTTCTCATTTTTTCTCTTTGAAAGCACTTTCTGCTGAAGTAAGAGCAGCCAAACCAGTTTGTGTGTGTTTGTATTTGTGCGTCTGTGTCTTATTTTTAAATCTAGTAACTTACTAAGATATATTATGCAATTAGATTCAAAGCTATGGCTTCAGTTAGATCATGATAAAGCATCCAGTTGATCACAATTTTGCAAGAATCCTTTACCTGCATTCAGTACTCCAGAGGAAAAAAATTGAAGCGTGGAGGAAACTCTGCTTAGATGTGGTAGTAGAAAGGAGTAAAACAGTTTGAAGGTAGAAAGATTTAAGGGTCCATGCTAGAAATCTAGTTGAAGGATTCACCTTGGCTTTACTTGAGGCTTTAAGAGAAAAATAATACATGCGCAGAAAAGTGCAAAATGATTTCTTTTAAATTCTTGGAATGGTTTATTCAGTATGTAATGATTTTAAGACGTCTCCTCAGCATGTGAAACTTTCATTTAATTATTTTTTGTTTAGAATTATTTCCCTTTGATTGCAGAATTAAACTGAAGGGCGAGATCAGGTAGAATAAGAAATTCCGTCTGACTTTCAGAAAACGTTCAGAGGTCCGTTTCTTTCAGATTCAGTCCTATGGAGGTTTATTATCCACCCTGAAAGCAAAACAACTACGTGCAGTAAAATCTTTTAAAACTGGTGGCCAGCATTAATGACTTTCTAAGGAAAGTAGCCGGAAAGACTGATAACGTTTTGACATAAGGAGTGAATATTACAAATTAAAAAAAAATGTATGTCTCTAAATTTTGAATTAAAAGAAATTCCTATACTGTCATGTAGGGAGTCTCTTTCTCGCAGTCGAATAAAAAGCGAACCTAGAAGGCTTGCTAGCTACAAAGTGCGATGAAGGAGAAGAAATTTAGAGCTGCTTTGCTGGATTTCATTATTTATAGGTGTAGTTGGTATCGCACAGTATCACAGTATCATAAGGTTGGAAAGGACCTCTGAGATCATCAAGTCCAACCTATAATCCAACACTAACATCAACCATCATCTAAACCATGGCACTCAGTGCCTCATCCAGTCTCCCCTTAAACACCTCCAGGGTCGGCGACTCCACCACCTCCCTGGGCAGCGCATTCCAATGGCCAATCACCCTTTCAGTGAAGAACTTTTTCCTAACATCAAGCCTAAACTTTCCCTGATGAAGCTTGAGTCCATGCCCTCTAGTTCTGTCACTGGTCACCTGAGAGAAGAGACCAACCCCTGCCCGACTACAGCCTCCTTTTAGGTAGTTGTAGAGAGCAATGAGGTCTCCCCTGAGCCTCCTCTTCTTGAGACTAAACAGCCCCAACTCCCTCAGTCGCTCCTTATAGGGCTTGTGCTCCAGCCCCTTCACCATCTTCGTTGTCCTCCTCTGAACACATTCCAGTATCCTAACATCTTTCCCAAACTGGTCTCAGTCTTTTGAGAACCATTACAGATTGAGAGTATAAGAACTTGTCACTTGTGTTCCCACAGAGAAACTTAAAAGTACTGACAACAGGGAGTGAACTCTTTCTGCTGCTGTGATTCTTCAATACTTTTCTAGGAAGTCTCGGTATCTCTGTTCACCTTTTCCTTCTGCCCTTTCTTGCTGTTGGCCTCTCAACCACAAGTTCTGCTCAATGTGGAGGGTGCTTGCTGCTGTCTTGGCTGCATTTGTTTGCTGTCTCTTCCTTATTCCATCTGCCAATGTTAGAACAACTGGAGGAAGAAGAAATTTGACCAAGACATGACTTACGAAAAGCAGATAATGTGGTAATTTGAGACTTTAAATCAACAAGGGAAGAAGTTCTGGTACTGGGTCAGTGCAGGAACAATGGTCTCAGAGTGAAGAAGAAAGTAGTAGAGGCCGTCAAGTAGGCGCCTGCGTAAACGAGCAGGAGGAAGGAGGAATTCTCTGAGTGGGGTACCAAAAGAGAAGGGTAAGAGGAGACCGAAGAAAGCTAAAGGCTGTTTATTGCATTCTAGGAGCAAAATGTGTATCAATTCCTGTCATATCTAGTTGAAAATGTAGCTGTTCTGTACTTTTTTTACATGGCAGAAGGAAACAGGGAGGGCCTGGATGTCTGTAGAAGAAAGGTGGAGTGCGTGAGTGTGTTCACCTGTCTTAGGATGGAAGGTGTGTGACTGCACTTCTGAGAGATAGGGAGGGAATGGTAAAGCCTTTCCCTTTATACCTCCTTATTTTGGAAGGATGTTGAAATAAAACGGTGTGGGAAGAGAAGAGATAATTCAGTAGAAGATGCTGTGTAAGAAAGAGTGCATGAGGCAGCACTTGATCTTAAACAAGGGAAATTAGTGACTGGTGACCCTATTCGGTTTTTACAGTTTAATAGAATATGGAACTCAGTCTCCTTACAAAACCTGCAGCTGTAGCCATGTCTGTATTTGTTCCTTTGTTTCTGGCACATCCTAGCACTGCTTTCTCAGCACCTTTGCAGCTTCTCTCTAAATGTGGTAGCTCCTTTGGCGTTTAACTTAATGATTACGTCTGTTAATGCTGCTTACATCTCATAGCTAACCCAGTCTGACTGCAGTTCTTTAGCGCACTGCCCTTGGGAATCACAGTGTGTGCAATCTTGGGGGTAAGATTGCTGTTTGGAGCTTACTCTGTGTATGCCCATTGTATCAAGAACGTCTCTTCCTAAAATATTTTCAACAGAAAAATCATAGAACGTTAAGTGTAAAAATACATAAACTGGAGAAAATACTTCTTACTGAATTGTCAGATTAATTCTTCCTAAACACCTTGTGGAATTTATTGTGGGTTTTAAGATAAAAGCAAACTCAAACTGTAAATTAGCAGGAAGCTTGAAGCATATTCTTTTTTCCACCATAACATTGATTTATGAATTGTTGTATGCTAACATACTTGAGTTGTGTCAGACTGGAAATTATTTTTTATGGTAAGACCAGGAAAATAATATATTCATTACTACTGCCTGGGTGTCTGCAGAGGAAGCAACACATATGGGCTGCTACTACTACTGCAGAATTTGTACTGTTTTGTAATATTGAAGTAGGGCATTGAGAATTTCACAAAGTGTTTAAAATTGTAATAGTCAATCTCAAAACTTTTTAATATGACTTAGAGAAAGGGTGATCCAATTGAATGTGATGGGTCAGTATAGATTATTAAAACTGTTAAAAGATACTTTAACTGATTGCAAATTTCAACTTTCCCATTTAGGAATCTTTATGTATAATTTAATGAAAACTGTTATCATAAGTATCTTTTTATTTTAAATCAAACTTGCAGTGATTGCAGCTTGTTTCCTTATCTAACCCGGTTTAGATTCACTTACTGGGTAAGGGAATGCAAATACGGTGGTAGTCTAGAGCTGTGTGCTCTGCGTGGTCCATCTGGATGAAACTGCTGATTGCCTGGGTGGGTGCTTGGCTTATGAAGAGGTAACTACTCAGCTCTCCTCCTTTTTCCTTCTCTTTGAGTAGAGGAAAGAACAAGAGTTTGGGCCTCTCGTCTCTACCCAGCAATTGAGTTGCAAATGTGTGCAGTTTGTGTCTGCTTACCTCTGAAATTACATTGAAATCATCCAAGAGATGCAGAAATTGCTAGAGTAAAGACTGATGGATAGGTAGTGTTATCACAGAAATCTTGATTTCTTGGGTGTGAAATGTATGTGGAATGTTAGACAGGTCTTTGATGTGCTTGTGAAATATTTGGCCATGTTAAAGCAGTTTCCTTCAGAAATCAGAGTATTAGTTTTTCCGTCTGGTATATCTGTAAGATAAAAAAAACCCAGAATTCACTTTTTTTTTGTGTGAGGAAAGGCAAGATACATGCAAGAGAAGATCATTCTTCGCAGTGTTGCACCACATTTTAGGTGTGGAAAACTGGAGTTGAAGGCTATTGATTGTATATTTTATGTTGTATAGTGGCTCAGTTCAAAATTGTCCTAGCTTTCAACTTTCCTTCAGGGTAGTATTGATTAATGTAAAAATTGCTTTCACTTTGCGGCATTATATTGTGGTGTATTCCAGAGCTAAAATTCAGTAAAAAAACCTTGGCCTTTTTACATTATTTACTCCAGAACTTCATAAGGTGAAGAACAAAATTCATGTCTGTAAGTGCTTTCCTTTACTGTTCATGATGACAGGATCCTACAGTTGAATATTTGTGGTATTTTTGAAGGGCTTCCTATTTATAGCACTGTGGCTTTAAAAAATGGAAGAAGTAAAAAAAATAATTGCATCAGAAAAGTTATCAGAAATCAACTGTTCTTCTCTACAGCTTTCTGTGCAGAAAATCACTGCTAACTTGTCCAAGGAAACCAACTAGAAATAATGGCAATGAGCTAGTGAGTCCTGGATAAATCATGTAGACTTTTAATCTATAGACTTCATTTTGAAAACTGCTTCTTGACAAATGTTTGATTTCTTTTTTAAATGTCACATTATCCATTATATTAGTTTTTAATTTACTAGTGTTTGTAGAGAGAGACCAGAATTACCAGTAATCATCTGTCGCTTTGAAAACATGCGTGACGGGCATAGGCTGGATGCAGCTTGCAGCTTCATTTCATGTAGTGACTCCTTGTGTTACTACTGGAGAATGTTAAGATTGTATTAATTATATGACTTGCAAGACGCATTCTGCCTCTTGTGGCCAAACATTTCCTAATATCAGGTATATTCTGAAAATACCCGCAAAATTCTGGCAATTTGAATTCTACCAGTTTGCCTTTAAGTAATTGAATTTTATCTTTCAGCAGGCCCAACAGAAGGATTGGGAAAAATAATACAAAGATTTCCTCAGAAGGACTGGGAAGACACTCCATTTCCACAGGGAATAGAGTTGGTAAGTTTGCATTACATTTTGTAATTTTTAGAATTTCGTTCACATACTGTTGAAGGTACATCGACCCTCATGCAATAATCTGTATTATCTAACCTGATAATTGGAGAGTGAGTAAAGGGGACAGATAATAGCTTTAAGAATTAAAGTCTTGGCTAACAGCATATTTTTAAGAGAAATTTTCGTTAACAGAAGGTAATTTATGCTGGTCTATACCACTGAGTAGATATTCCTAGAATACAGAAAAAGTCTGTGAGTTTAGAAACAGTGCATGTAAAATAGGTGTTTATTTGTGTCAGTAAGTTTATAATTGACTACGTTTTTAGAAGCAACCTTCAGATAGCAGATGGCTTTTCATTGTCACGTGCAAATAAATACAAAAGTGTATTTGTATATTGTAGATTAAGAAAAGAATTAAAAATATCCCAATAAACTGGCTTGATGAAATGGTCAGTCTTTACCCAATGTTCTGTCCTTTATAGATGTTATGATCGGTGCTTACCAGAACAGTACACTGAACTACACTGGTGTACAATGATTTATTTTAAATGCCCTCTCTGAGAATTCACTAGGTGTTGCTTCTTTCCATTCCTTGGTCTCGTACTGTGAGATGCAATGAAAAGGTGTATCTTGCTCATCTGGATCAGGGATTCATTAAACATACAGCTCTGAAAATCTTGCAGAGAAATGAAATACTGGGGTCATGCTCTGCAAACGAGGTTTCCGAGAAGTCAGAGTGAAACTTTTACTGCCTTGAACATCCTTCTGGGACAGGATGAGCTGGAGGAGGAGCTGGCCTTTAGGAAATGTTGCAATGTCTTTGTACTATGGGGCAAAATCAGCTGCAAAGGACAAAGACACTGACTCTTCACTGAGTTTGTTACACAGATAGAGCAAACACAGCAAGCTTTTGCCAGTGTGATACCTTCCAGCCAGTGCTCGGCTCAAGTTGCTGAGTCATGACACGCCAATGGCCGGGTGTTACCTTCTCAGTGGAAGAAAGGAGGGATCTTGAAGTTCAGTGCTTGCTTTCTGGGTATTTGGGGTGTGCTGGTGTACGCGACTGGTTGCTCGTTTTCCTCAATAGTGTGGTTTTCGTTTCTTCATAGTCAAGCATAAGCCTTATGTTTTGAGGGGATGTCATACATTAATTACTGGTGTGAGCATTATTCGGATACACGTGATGGATAGTTACAGTGTTTGTGGTAGGCTTGCATAATACTACATTTGGCAATGTAGTGCTATGCTGAAACAATGGAAGCTCCTGCTTTCTCTGAAGTGTTTCTACTACTGTTACAACACTATACAACCCTGTATAGCAATTGCTGTTTGTGCTAGCTGGTAATTCTCTACTTAATATGTGCCTAGCCAGCATGTGCTCAATGACTTCTGACCGAGTTCAGATAAGTGGCTGTTTTATATAGTGTACACAGTTGTAGTTCATTAGAAGAGAAATAAACTTCTGATGCCAGAGCTTAGGGGTGTTTGGTTTTTTTTTAATCACTCTCTTAGGATTGAACAAGGTGATCTGATCTTGCTTCAAACAGTTAAAAGAGTTTGAGTCACATTAAGACTTATTTTGGCTTACAAACTTTTGTTACATATTGCAAGGGAAATAGGGGTGTCCAACTTCCAGTGATACTTTGAAATAAATGAGCAAAGCTTCTCTTAAAGCAGCAGAGCTTCTTAAGTGATATACCTGTACTCAAATGTAATTTCCCATTTAAGTTTAATTGTAGAATGTTAGCACTACAAGAAACACCTTTCTAAAGGGAGATTTTTTTTTTTGGTTGGACAAAACCATTATTTTTGTGTCAGTTCTCAAATGGCTCATTAGGCAAAGCTGTTAAGACTTTAGACTTTCCAAGTAAGATGAAATCTGATGACTTAAAAGTTAAGGACATCTATTCAGCCAGTTGGCAAAAATTAGTCAAGTTTTGATTAACTTTCCAAACGATGTAATAAAATTTTAGTTAATTATGCATGAGTTAGGGATCAAGAACTAAAGAAAATCACTGATGAAAGACAGATTTTGACAGGATGGTTTTTTTCAAGGTTTTGGGTAAGTGTATCATGAATCAACATTAATTCATGGACAGGAAAGAAGAAAAGTTGTGTTACCATTTTCTGCCTTAAGGGCAGTTTTGATATCATGAAGAGGTTAACAGGCAAATCTTGGGGAAAAGAAAAGGAGAAAGAAGGTAAGAATAGAAAAGTTGATGTAAAAGTATATGAGAATGAAGGTAGATATATTTACGAATAGCACTTAGTTCTATAAGTAATTTGAGTTAAAATCTTAAGTGTAGTTCCTCTCCTTTGAGTGAAGTTCTTTATGGAGTTATTTGGTTTCTCTGACATGGAAAAAAGTAATGGTTTGTATCTGAAAAACATGTTAAGCTCTCTTCACTGTGGTCTCATGAAGGAAGAAAAGGGCAGTAATTTCATGCCTAGCGATACGATTGATGGGAGATTTGATTTTTGAGTCTTCTGTCAAAGTTAATTCTTCTGCCACGAATCATGGAGAATTTCAGCTGATTATTGGTGAAAATTTCATTGTGCACTTCCCACCTTCTTTTGTAAAGTGAATTATTTGCCTGTGAATTATAACTTTTTTCTTTTATTTTTTAAAGTTTTTTTGCCACATAATATAAGTTGGGTCAGATAATTTGTCTTGACATCTAACAGGTGATAGAAGACAATAGTTGTTTCCAATTCATGTAAATGGCATTTTATGAAACAAGGTGGGGGGAAAAAGTGGAAATAACCTGTGCCCATCCCCAGCCCTCAAGTTTAATACTTTAAGATGGAAAATGCCTGTGTGGACCGATTGTGATCTCCATAGCTTGTAGAGATGCTGTCAGTCCAAGCTCCAGCCAAAAACTAATAAGTCAAAATTCCCTGAGAATTTTTGTGGAGGATTCTTCTCTTTCCCCAGCCCTTGAATTTGTGTGATCAGTTTTCTGAGACAAAAATTAAGACAATGCAGAGAGTGGAGTTATGTAGCTAATTTTAAATTAAATAATAAAACCCCATCAAACAGTGATTTTTATTTTGTTGAGCCCAGTTTTGAAAAATGGGCTGACGTGGGACTATGCCTATTGGACCTGCCCTTGGCTGAATGAAAAGAGATCGTCTGGAGAACATCTCATCTAGGAAATATTATGACCCTGTTTCAACTTTTACTTTTAGCCTTAACTGTGTTTGTGGTTTTGTTAATTTGACACGCATATGTAGTGAATTGGGTCATTATGGAATGTAATTGCAGTTTGAACTTTCTGAAGAGTGCTGTATTTGGTTTATGTATATTCTGTATTAAAGGATTAACACTTAAAATGTTTCTGTGTTCAGCACGTTAACTATGTTCTGGTCTTGTTTAGCAAACACATAAGTTATGGAATAAACACATGGTCCAAAATTCAACAAAAATATGAACTTGTATTGAAGTGTTTTAATTTGTCCTGTTAAATAAATTGTGTGTGTTCTGGTTATCACTGGTAAGTGAGCAAAGCCACCAGTCTATTGAGGGAAAGGTACTATCAGTAGGTCTTAGTCAGTGTATCTTCTAAGAGCTTCTACTTGTGTGCATCTCGTCAAATGCACTCTTTGCATGTGCCATTTGTCTAATGGCTTCACAGCTTGAAACTTTGTTCTGTCTAGAAATGAATACAGAAACTTTGATAAGTGAGTCACCTGCAAATTGCTGTGAAAAATAGCTGAAGATTTTTGTGATGGATTACTGATCATTACAGTAGTAATACTTTTTTACTGTTTGTTGAGTTGTGATATAACTGAGAATAAGGTATGATATTTGTTAATAGTCTATATCATACATATTGACTGTTACTTCAAAAGCAGTAAGATGCTCCTCTTTGGTTTGTTAAAAGCTTTTGTGTGCTATTCAAGAGGAATATAGGAAACATTTTTTATAATTTCAGCTTAAAATATGAGCATCTTCAGTTTACTGACAAGTAGCAGTCCATTTGGAGTTTACTGACAAACACAAGTCAAAGTGAGTTTTCTCAAGTTTCATGGAAGTAAGCTGACTTTGAGAAGTAGAGATTTTTTATTGTTCTTACAGTTGATGAAGTGTTTGGCTCAGAAAAGCATTTAAGCCATCAGTTTTCAAAATAGTGCAGTTAGAACATACCAATCTAATAGTTGCCCCTTCCCCAGATATTTTAAATGAATATCTCTGGGTGTCCTTCTCCGTAGTCTGTCTGTTTCAGAGAAGTTATTTCAGCTTTACACTGATACAGCTGAAGTTTAAAAATAATGCCTTAGAAACAGCTGAGTCATATAGAGCGGTTTAAAATTAGGGTAATCAAACTTCATGTTCTCACTTGCTGAAAGAATCCTTGAGAAAGTATGTTGGTTGAATGAGTTAGCTTTATATTTCTGCATATTTTTCTTATTTATAATCCAGTTTTAATTCTGCTACCTTTCTAGACATCATAATTAGTTATACATCAAAGGAGGAAGCTTTGGTATGTGATGTTATACTTATATACTCATTTTTATCCCAGGGCTAAATTAGCTAAATGAAATGTCATCTGCATTACTCAGTGTTGGGAAGCTAATTAGGCCAATGAAAGTCATATGCAGAAGTAGAAATGTTGCCTTATGTTTAAGCTAGGTATAATGTGGTTGTGCAGTTTGAGCAGCAGGGAAGAAAATTTTCCACTATAACTGGTGATGATGGTGGTAGTGGTCACGAATTAGTAATCTTCGTTTCAAGTATGTGCAAGTATAGAAATGAACATATATTTCTAGACAAGCTAATCACCTCTCCAAGTAATTACTTAGTTTATAAAACATAACTGTAAATTGTAAAAACTGTTATTTAATACAGTCCTTTGAAGGCAGCTTACACGTACTTTGATACTAAGAGAAATGCTTCCGAGAGAAGGCTTTATGTGTCCCTTTGAGAACTGGTAGAATGCCTGCTGCCTCCTAGAGGAGGAGTAGTTGGGTGTTGGAATGAACCTATTAATCCTTTGTGTAGAGCCTTATCTCTGTTGTAGGTCATAGCATTTCTACCCCTTTGAGCAGCTTCAGATGTGAACTCTTAAATGGACATGAAGTGTGTCTTTTATGAAATACTTGATGCAAATTTCAAATTCCAACTAACCTGAGATATGAAAAAAAATCAGAGTAAGGAATGGTATTTATGTATTTTCAAAGTATATCAATATATCTGTATTTTGACTGACCCAGTAGATCTCAGTGTTTTGACAAAAACAACTTGGAAATCTGTTCCATACTACAACTTCATGGTGAGAGACATAACTTAGGAGTGACAGTTGCACCTCTGAGATCATCAGTCAGTATGTACTGCTGTTGGAGCTTCACAGTGGGGTCAGGGAGAAGAAAGCTATCACCCGCCCCAAATCCAACCAATTTGTCTTCAGAGTTACATTGAAAATCAGACTTTCCATCAGTCAGTTGAAGGCATTTTAAGATAGGCAGGTTTTAAAGTTGTGAACTCCCAAACTTTTAGAGATTAACAATGCTGAGTCTCTGAAAATTGATACATTTGCAGTTAAAAGTAATACTTCTCTTAAAAGTAACGCTTCTCTTAAAAGTAACACTTCTAAAATTCAAGTGTTGATCCCTTAATGTCATTTTTGTTTTGCCGCTTCGGTGTAAGTCGTCTTTTCTAGGAAACAAATCTGATGCTTGAACAGTTTACTACTTATTTTAAATGAGACACAAGAGATGAGCTGGGTTGTGGATTAGCCAGTTAAGGCCTGAAGTGATTAAAGTTTTAAGGGGGTTAATCTTTAAATGCTTCGGTCTTAGCAAGCTGATCTGTAAGCCAATTTTTCTGCAACATTAATGCTTTTAAGGATCTGAATAAAGCATTGTCTACAGCATCCATTTAACCTTCAGTGCACTTGGTCAGCTGCAGAGATTTTGGGTTTGTGGTTTTTTTGTTGTTGTCTTCTTTCCCCTCAAAGTTTTTTTACCTCTCAAGAGTCATTACATATGTAATTATTTAATGAACAACTGCATGATGGAACTCAGCGTAACACTTACAAATGCATTGTGCTCTTTGATTCTCATTATGTTGCAGACAGGTGCTTTCAGCAGTTAGAGTGCAAAAGTACAGCTAACTTTTTTATTGGAGTTCTATTATGGACTCAGTTTATGTTCCTTTAAGTTGTCTATATTAGCCTCCAGTGGAAATCTTGGAGTGCCATAAATTTGATGTGTTTTACAGTAATGTCTGCTGTGCTGTAAGTACTTATATTGTAGTTTTAGAATCCCACTGCTTTTACTGAGTGGGTTTTAGCTGCTGGATTTTGTGGACTAGTGGGGTAAAAGAATCTGATATTGAAATCTAAGGACTTACAAGTAGTCCTTGTGTAGCAAAACTTGGTCTTGGCTAAAAACTGTGAAAGGGTGCAATTAATATGTATTATCCTTTTTGTTTTGTTTTCATTTAAAAAAACAAATACGTAACATTTTTAATATAGCCAACATTTTTAGTAAAAACTGTGAAATATTGAAGTGATGCCTGTTTAGAATTTCAGCTCTGTAATATTTCCACGGAGATTACTAAAAACAGTATATTGAAGTATAACCTTTTTTATAACTGTCAAGGTGTTTTAAGATACCTTTTTTGCCATTGAAAGGTATTTTAAGTTAAATTATTTTCAAATCTGCAGAAAGCATTTCTATAAGCTTTTTTAAGAAGTGCAGATGTTTTTAGAATCATAGAATGGTTTGGATTGTTTTTCTTCATTCTTGGTATTTGTCATCTCCACAAATAATACTTGGCTGTGTAAGATATTCTTTTCCACCTAAGCTTTGTGTGTGATTCAGTATCTATATTACCTCTCAGTAAGTTTTTCTCATCTTTTTTAAAAATTAGAGGAAAGACTGCAAAATGGGCGTTTCTGTAAGCCTCTCCTTGTGGTATTTTGGGTAACAGTCAAGCAGAGGAGATTCCGAGACCCACAGTTAAGTCATGTGGTGTTGCAACATTTAAAAAAATCTGAGCAACTTTGTATTTTCAGTTTATAACTACTAGACTCTTCTGTGAGAAGTCCTGACCCTGCTTTTCTTGAAGGTCCTGAAATTTTGATTATTAAATGTTTGTTGGTGTTCCTTTTTTTAAAAAAAAAAAAAAAAGCTGTGTATGTAGTGATGGAGACAGTGGAGGTAATCACTGATTGTAGTGATGCAAATGTGATTGTGCTTCGTTTAAATAGTTTTATGATGATGGAACCATATCAATATCATCATTCTTACTCTTTGAGTTCCCTCTCCTGCATGTCTTTGAGAATGATCCGTTCTTCCCCTCAACAGACCTGCCTGCCTGTGCCCAGTCGGTCCAGGATCCTTGAACAGATGTGTTTTTCTTTCCCTATGCTTCTCTGAAGTTTGAGAGTCTGCAGGATTATGGAGCATTCTTTGTGCTCTTCAGTTTCACAGTGTACAAGACCAGAGTGTATAATACCCTTAAAATAAATGGGTTTGTGGCTAATATGTTCCAGGAGATATTTTTCGCTATCTGTTCATCCTGTGTGTACTCAGTGTGAACACATAAACATTTGAAATGTTTTTCATGCTTACATAACTAAGAAATGGTCTAGACTGAAGAAGGAAAGCAACGTGTAACTTGAACGCATGGTATGAAAATGGGTAATAACTCCAGAATAGCAGAAATCCTATCATATTTCATTTTTTGAGAGGAGGAATTTTCTGAAAATTTTTAATTTTTAATTATTTTCAGATTTATTTTCCTTGAACACTTCATAGAATAGTTTGGTTATGGACATACCATGTCTTTTTCCAAAAATGTTTCTTTATGCTTGAAATTTAACTTGGATGACTGCAGTACATGACTGTAAAGTGCTCTGTGTTTTGTATAGCTGAACATGTTCTTAACATCAGGAGAGGTTCTGTAAGTGACATGGT
>JAUMJL010000271.1:1840000-1850000 GCA_033558185.1 Dromococcyx pavoninus | reverse complement strand
GAGTGGATTATCTTAGAGGTCTTTTCCAACCTTAATGATTCTGTGATTCTATGATCTGTAGTTGTTTATAGGAAAAGAGGAAGTGTAGATTCCATCCTTGGCCACATTGATAGAAGCCCATCAACTGGGGCTACCCTAGTATCAGTGAGAACTGAATGTAGCCAAGGAGATCACTATGCCGAGCCACAAATTACAGTAGTTGTCTTCCCTGATTGCTCAGCACTTGAGGCAAATGTTCTCTGTCTCACGCCCTTCAGCTCTAACTCACTGTCAGACCCTTCTCCTTTGCCAGATGGACAGCTTGGTGCCACTCTCTCCAAGTCTGTCAGGACTTGGAAGTGCTATCATGGTGCTCTAACTACTCGCTAGAGGAAGGAGAACAGACACAGTTCACTGGTACCCGGGTTTGTTTTCTCAGTTACAGCATCAGAACAGATGCACTGTTATCCTTTCTGAAATACTTGGCTGATGAACCATTGCCAAATAGGGTCAGTCAGAGTACCAAAAAGAACAGGCTGGCTTGGGTCCTCTGCCTTCTGGCACCAGTGGCAAAAATTGTACAGACGTCAACAGTAAACAAAAAAAAATCTCAGGGGCCTCTCCCTCAAAGTGGCTTGACAGGGTTTAACAATGGTTTGTTTGGTCATTTGCCGTGTTGCTCTTTTTGGAGAGGACATGTATGGAAAGATAAGTAGTAGTTATGACTTTCTAGGCAGCTCAAAATATGGTTAGGAAGCAGAAAAGAAGCTTCTTTTTCTTTGGGTGGTGTTACCAGGAAAGCTGAAAGCTGATGAGTATGTTCCACAATGGTGTTGCACGTCTTCAGTTAAGGAGACTCTTGGTGGTTTTTTATGAGTGCTTTTTTGTTGCTGTATTACTTGTATCAATGTTTTCCAGACTCATGGGAAACTATCCCATTCATCTCTACTGGATAATCCATATAACTCAAAATGAGAAATATGTCTGTAAAGTTTGTTAGGACTCAATATGTAATACTTTTTGTCATAAGAAAAATTAAAAAGATTGTTGTAGTTACATTTTAATTATGGGAATTGAATATGCACATTGTCTAGAACCTAGAATATCTGTAGCATGATGGAAGACAACAAAGAATGGGATTAGAGCAGACATGAAGAAAAGATCTCAGGCCTTAATAATAATACAGAGAGGAGAACCAATCGTAACAAAACCAAACTGAAATGGTTGAAGTTGTCGCGCTTTAGGGGATGTTTAGTTTCTTAGCACAAATTGCCTGCAATAGATTTTGATTTCTACATGCGTTCCATAATTATTTTTGTTTTGGTATAACTGTGAAATTGAGTGTTTTGGTTCTGCTGTTATCAGGTCAGGTCTGAAAATAAAGTGTATCTTGGAGAACAGCAACATTATTATTATTATTCAAAGGCTACATATTTGGGCAATTATGCAAACATTGTCTTATTGTCAGTCAGTAAAACCTTTCCCAGAATACCTGGGACTCTTGAATTAATCATAATTCTCATCTCCTCCTTTCAGTGCCACCTTGTAAGGGGGCCACTTCTGCCCAAACCCACATCAAAAGTCCTCCAGCACTGTACTTTCAGGTCAATTTGCCATACTGCTGCCCAGCTGAGTGGAGTTCTGCAATGAACAGTGTAGCTCCTCTAATTACTGAGTAAAAGCTTATATATATATATATATACAGTTCTGCAGACTTTATATGGTGTTGTAGCAGAAGTTGACCAAGTGACTCACATGTTGCAAAAAGTGTGAAATCTCCTGTAAGCAGCATTGCTTCCCTGAAGGAAATAAGAACAGTTTCTGTGGCCTTCTAACTTCAGAGACATCAGATGCCGACTTCCCATTTCCATCATGACTGGAAGTTTAGGAGCATAGTTTATATGAAAGCAGCTGAAGAAAAAGTCCTGGTGGAAAAAAAATACAAAAGGTAATGATACTAAATTTAAACAAGAATGATTTTTTTTCCCTCCCTAAGTAGTCTTAATGGGAATAGATGGTATCTTTTCAGATCCGTATATTTCTGCAGAAACATACTGCTGGGAAAAGGTTGCAAAAATTCTAGCCACCATGTAAATCTCATACTGAAGACTCACCTGGGAAGAAGAAAAGACATAAAATTTTGTGCTGACCCTCTAAATGAAGGTGAGTGTTGTCCTAGATATGCACTAATGAGAGCAAAGCTAAACAATGCCCAAATTTCATTGCAGAAGCAAACCAGTGTTGTGTCAGACAAAGCCTTCTTGATTTTTATGAAAGTGGTGACCTTTTCTCCCTTTGTCTATCCTTACTACTTGGTAAACAGGTGTGTATAAAAATGGAAGGGGTGGCATTAAAATCATCTGTCTTTGCGGCCTCCCTGGCTACACTCTATGTGTGTGGTACTCAAAAGGGCAAGTGTGTCCCACAGGGAGGAGGAATATTCAGTGTTCTACAATTGGCTTTGAACCAGCTGCACATCACACAAGCACCCTACTGAGCCACTGGATCTAGATACTCTTGCTGGGACAAGTTCATCCATGACTGTATGGGGAGCTGCTTAATTGAGCCTCATTACTTCAATTTCCTACTGACACTGTGCACCCTGTGAGGTGCTGTGCAGGCAAGCGTCAGGGGCAGGGGGTTGCACAACTGCTGTTTCTTACATGGAAGCCGTAGAGTATGAGTGATAACAGTGCCCTAAGCCAGCACTATTGCTCCCATGGCTAGTACCACTTGTGAGGAGGAGCAAACTGCTAATTTGACCCCCTTAGACAGGAGAATGCACCTGCGTCGACCATTGCAATCTTCCCTGCTGGGCCTTTTGCCATAGAGAATGGTGCTTCCCTGACAAACTGCCACTGGCAGGTATTACCTTCACCCCTTTTGGATCATTGGTAATCTATATGTTTGTGCTCTTTTTAAGAAGGTTTCATGCTTGGAAGGATCTCAGCTAAAATCTCCCAAAAAGGAGTATTACCTTATTTTAACAGGTAACATGAGCAATCCGCTTTTTTCTTGTTCAGGTTGTGTAACCTGCACCTGCAACCTCAGTCAAGCTTTCCTCCAAAGCCTCCAGCTCAGATTCTGTTTCTTCAAGCACGTAAGCTCCAGCTCACAGGTAGATATAGCCTTACTTTTTTGTCCCTGGTCCTGTGGAAGTCCTGAATCCCTGCTGAGAGCTTTGCTTCTCTGAATAGTCTTTTTTTCTTACCGACATTCTTCCAGGCCTTTGATTGAAGTATTTTCCCCAATTTTTATTGTTACAGGGGAACCATTAAGGACTTTTGCTCCTATAGGTAAATATGCAGTATCTGCCACTTAATGTCAATGTCTCCGAAGTACCAGAAAAGCTGTTAGATGAATTAATCACTTTTTTGTTTTCATGGGACAGTGGATGACATGTCAGAGAGAACTTAGGCAATGATATCCATTATTATCACCTTTCTGAAACTCACCACCGCTGAGTGAAAATGAGCTTTGTGATGGTAATCAATCATTGGTCACCACATGTGTTCCCTCAGTATAATATTAAGGGTAAAACTTACCACTTTGAACAGCATCAACGCAAAGCCTTGTGTAACACCAATTCTCACTCACCTGCTTCTGCAGGGGAGATGAAAGAGGTATCCATTACCCAGGGTGCTCTGACTTTGCATTTCACCACTACCAGTGCAAGTAATGACTTGTTGGACAACCATCAGACTAGCCAGACAAGGACTTTGTGCTGCAAGGTGGCACGAAGCTAGCTCTGCACATTGAGTGATAAGTCAGATAAATAATAACACCGAGCACCACAGCAGTAAAAATGACAAAAATAAATACCATGCTATTACACAGAGTTCCTTCCTTTGCTGCTGCCTTTAGTCAGGCAGTATGCAGACAATTCACAGATTGAGAAATTATTTCAGAAAACTCACACTAGAATGTTGTGTTACCCTCAACCCCCCTACATAAGTTCCCCCAGAGGACATTTCAGAATTGATGAGGGATAGGTTCAGATGAGTGGTGGTGTCCATTGTATTAGACCCTACATGTTGAACATTAGGCAACCCAGAGACAAAAAATATGAAAGGGCTATGCTTGTGTGCAGAGGTTTCTTGTTTGGCAGCATCTGAGAGCAGAGCTAAGCTAGTCAAGGCATTTCAGTTTGGGTCTGTCTTCTCTGCTCATGTGTATGTAAAGGTACCCAGGTAATTTTAATGGCACAGGCTATGCAGGCATACAGTTGCTGCATCCTGTCACTGGAGACTAAGAAGCAGTGGCAGGTCATCACAAAGAGAATTAGCTCATGTTTTTTGACAGGTGAAACTAAATAAAATGAAATAAATTGACAGGAAGTAAAGCCAAAATGCAACAAAGACGTAGACTTGCAGGAGTATCAGGTTACCAGAGGGAAAAAGACACGAGGATGAGAAATGTATATACAAATAAATAAGGATAGATGGCTATGTTTATAAATCTGTTTCAACCACAGTACTTGGACTAGCTAAGAGTTCTTTGTCTCTTGACCTGTTTGGGTAAGGCAGTGCTACTGTCACACGAAGCACTTCCACTTCTTAACACAAAGTAAGAGGACACTTTGTGACTACTCTTCCCTAAGGGAAGAATGAGAAATGCTATATGGGGCACAAAAGCAACAGTGGATTTCTTAGCATATGGTCTTTTCCAGTGTGAGCACAGAGAGCCTTCTGCTCTAAGGAAACAAGCAAGAGCTTTGCAACTAGCATTACCAAGTGGCTAGAGACTTTCTTATCACTCTGTTGCTGAAAAAAACCCTCAGACAATATAAGGAGAAAATTGATGCCTTACTTTTTGCATTAGAAGAAGAAAAAAAATATAAACTACACAGGCTACGTGGAAAGCAATAGTAGGTTTTCTCATTAGAGATGCTGACAACATAAAAGTAGAGAAGGCAGTGTGTCAATACAGCTGTAGTTGGTCAGAGCAATGAATAGCTGGCCTGTTTCTGAGACCCACAGTTGTGATCCCTGGGAACAGTCTACACATGCATGATGGTAACCAGCTCAATAAGGTTGTACCAGCCTACAAGCCTCCAGCCAAACAGCCTGCCATTTAGTGGTACATGTCCCTTGGCTGCACACAGCAAACACAGGCCATCTGTGAGAAAACAGGATCTCCCTCCTGTGCCCACAGAGCAGCAGTGACACCACCCGGGGACTCTGCTGGACCACAGGCTGGCATGTGGTCAGCTCCAGGGGGTCATGGGTTATAGCACTAGAGGTGACTGTGAGATTTGTCTTTGATACCCAGAGACCCAGAAGTCTGCCTGAAGAAGCACAGTCTCATGTGTCAGCAACACTGAGATGTACAGAAGACAGGCTCTCTGGTTTGAGAGTAAGTAGAAAGAGGACGTGTCACCGAGGCAGCTGGAGAGATGATGGGAAAATGAAAAGAGAGTTTAATGTTTTGTGTATTTAAACAGGTAAAAGTGTAATTTGGAGACCTGGACAGAGGATTTATAATATGAATAGGTTTGTTTCCTTTCAGAGAGTGTTTCTTAATCTGTTTTGTTCTGAAAATATTGTGTATTAAGCACTTTGTTGTTATTCCTGTTGTTTAGACTTGGTTATGGATGTGTATGAAAAAACCCACTTGTTATCTACTTTATTTGGATGGATTGCTATCTGATGTTAACAGGAAATGCAGGCAGAGTCCTGCAGGAGTTATCCTTTGTTGTAAGTGTGCAGGCTTATTAATCACTTTAAAATGTTTCATGGCTCTCAGAGCTGCCAAGATCTCTTTCAAATCTGAGCTGAGTGTGAAAAAATGAAGTAAGAAGGTCCACTTGAGTTTGGAGAGAGTCTAAAGTAAGAGCTCTAGGAAGTGCAGGCTGTGCTCTATCAGTCTCATTTCAGGCCAATGGACTGCATAGGTTTGTGGCCAAGAAACTGCCAAAATGCCACAGAAGGGACATTTTCATTTGGACTTTGCCACAGCAGTGTGCCTGGCACCAAAAATAGTGGTGTGATGGGAGGTGAGGAAAGAGTCCAAAGCCAGGTGCTGGTGACACCTCATCCCCCACGCAGCACAGATGTGTCTCTTCTGCCTGCGTTATTCACACAGGTGGCCCTGACAGCAGTGCTCCAGCTCCACTTGCCATCCTTCCTGGACAGGAGCTGCCTGCAACAGCCTCTTGCCCAGTAGCTTTTCCTGGCAGCACAATTCTGACAGCAGTACAGACTTCAGGTTTGGAGCCGTGGGCCAGTTTGCAAATGGGGAGAGCTGAGACCTGTGGGAATGCAACACTGGTCGCAAAAGGAGCGAATGCAAGTCAGGAGCTCCCTCTTCCTCTGTGGCCTGGAGGACGGGTGGCTCTGACCCAGGCTTACCAAAGCACAGGCTTGTGGAAATGGGCCACCTCAAGGACACAGTAAAGGGCCATTTTTTTGCCAACTGTTGACTAAATTTATACCTAGGTGTACGCTTTCAAATTTGAATTATTGCTGGCCAGATTGCATAGTAATGTAGAAATGGGAAAGGAGGGCATTTCTAGCAGCCAGAATAAACTAGCAGTAGAAGTGATTTTAAAAATAACATTGCTGTGGAATTTGCCTGACACAAACCTCAGTCTCACCCTGATGCAGAGACACAAGGCGCAGAGTAGCTTCAGGGAAATAAACAACCATCTGCCCTTAAACCCATTCAACATGAAAGGACTTTGCTATTCTTCCCTGAACAACTAGATATTGAAAAAAAGGATGATGACAAGATGAAGTATTATAAAAACATCCTCTTTCAGGATCTGTTGTCACCGATTGACTCAACTATGAGGGAAACACCCTTGATATTAGTTCTGTGTTCAATGTTTAGACATTATTGATGTGGAATGCTTATGAGTCACATGGAAGTTCCTACTTAGCTTGCGACAAACTTCAGGGCAACAGTCTTTGCAACTGTGTTCTTGCAATCTGGCCAGCACAGGTCTTGTTCCTGACATGAGGGTCTACCCTACCATTGCATCTATATGCAGACTGCTACAAAAGAAAAAAAGCACAGGAATTTCAGATTTAACCTGACTTCTGCTCTGTTATTTAAGCATTATCTTGCACGATGTCCATCACATCCATTAGAGCAGAAAATTAATGGTTAATTTTGCAACTATTCTTGTAAATAGGCCTCTTTTTTTCTTTTTTAAAGAATCATATATCAAGCAGAGAAAATAAAAGCAAGAAAATAAAGATGTATTACATCCACATTTTCAGATACTCTAAGTGAGCTTTGCTGTCTGGGTGTGCCATAGAAATACACAGACTTTTCTCCCTCACCAGCAGAGTTATTCAGCAGGAAGCTAGGCTGATTTCAAACCAGTTTTTGCCAAAGACTGCTGGTACCTCCAACTGAGATCTGCTGGAGGGTGCAAGCTTAATTATAAAGCATCTTCCCTACAGCTGCAGAACGCTAATCCTGATTCACCAGAGTCCAGTGCCTTTGTTTGGTTATGGAAACTATATTTTGGATATTTCAGAGCTAATCTAACCCTGATCTAAGTCAGGACATACAGTCATCTTGGAATACATTTTATGATCTTAATGTGCATAACCAGGACACCTGTTATTTTTGCCATACCTGTCTATGAGCCAATCAGGCAGCGTACCAGCACTGTGTTGCTATTGCAACAGGCACAAGGCTCTTATCAAACCACACATGTAAATAATGTAAAACAGGAAGTGATTTTTCTTCCAAGAGAGGAATACTGTGTGGCAAGAATCACTTAGTAGTTCCCTCCAGTAGCATCATGTTGTCAACACTGACACACTTTTGTACTTCGTGGCGTTGATTGGTTACTTTGCTGGATGGCGGTTTCACCTAATTCAGTGGTTTCAGGGAAAGCTGGATGGCCCTTTGGTGAAAAGTGAAAGGCTGGTTGTACTCTGTGTTTGCCAGGATCGAACTATTAATTCTTCAGTAGTGAGACAGAATGATCTCTCATTCAGTTGACAGCCATTACCTGCAGACACTCTAGTTTTGTATGAATTATAAGGTCTGTGGCCCTGAAAGTGTATTTCAACATTTGGAAAAGACTTAAGACTAAATTAGGCACCATGGTGAAATAATTCAGGTTTTCCAGAAATCCCTGTGACTTCTGTAACATCCCTACCTTTACTGCTTAGACAAAAGAAAAGATTTTTAAAGTTGAGGAACTTCTTGAGACTTGAATGTGACTGCACTGAGGAGAAAAAGAACATTCTTTTTTCCTGATTTTTTTCAGGATTGTATCCTTGTTCTGTCATCATAAGTGTTGGACAGATCATTGTAATATATATTTTGTGTAGTGCACTATAGATGTGTCACAAGTCTAATTAAAATCTGAAAACACTGCTTTTCTATTATTTATAGTACTTACCGTAAAAGAACACAGCATCATAAATGAAAATAACTCATTTGATCTTAAAGTTTTTCAGGGAAAGGGGGTCCCAAATAATTTGAATATTTTGAATTAAAGCAGAGGATAGGTATTTATTATTTTTAAAAATAATTCCAGCTTTCCCATAATCTTAGGCACTGTGGCCATTATAAAAGAGAATGAATTTTGGTATGCAAACAGCAGAATGGAACACATAGTGTTTTGAAAAACTACCCTGGAATGATATTAAAAGCTTAAAAACTATACACTGGAATTGCTTTCTTCCCCTCAATACACATTCTCGTTTTCAAGCTTAATAAATGTATAAGAAACTTCAACCCAAGTTTGGTTGAAGTTGGCTTTTGGAAGCCTAAAGGCCTCTCTTGTATTTATATTAAAACCTTTTTACAATGTGCTGCAATATAAAGAGTTTTTAAGTTTGTCTAGTACAACCAAGAGGTTGATAGCTTCTTCTCTCCACTCATCTACATTTAGGGATGACTGTGGTTTTAATGAAGCAGAATATTCCAAATACTAATGGATCTTAAATTGCTTATTCTTACCAAGAGGTACTCCAAATAGCACATTTTCCTCAAGTGATATAAAGTGATGAGTTAATTCATGTACTTGTGTCAATTGCTTCAAGATACTGAGAATTAGCTGCATTAGTGATATGCTTGCTTTTTTTTCTTTACATATGGTACAGGAAAGTGCATAGCAAAGGAGATCGATTTAACCTCTGCTGCACAGAGGAGAGGAGAAATCCAGTGGGTGTCCTACAAATGTCATTGACAATGTTAGTAAGATTTTTCTCTTTGCATTCTCTTGCCATTCCTTGTACTTATGCTTGAGCAACTGAAGATTTTAGACTAGTCCTTGGCCACAAAATTTCTGACCACAATAAATTAACCAAGAAGACTTTGTCTTCAGGACAGCCACAACAAACGGAGCTTGAAAATTCATCCTAGTAACCTGCACCAAGGCACTGCTCAAGTTGCTCCTAGGACCTCTTCTCCATTTAGACTCCCAAACCCATCTGCGTCATGTTTTGCAAAAGCAAGAAAAACACTGGGACAAATGCACATCCCAATATCTCAAACTTCCCTGGAGATCAAGGGCCAGAGCACAGTGTGGTTCCCTAGCCTTGGGGTTCCTCTGAAGTAGCACAGAGCAACAGGTGGCAGCTGTTAATGTGCTGAATGTGGCTTCCCTCTGTGTCAGGCCATGGAAAACAAAGCGAGCAAACGGATCCATGCCAAACACTTTGCAAGCATGGAGCTTACACAATTGGGCTCCACCCACACGCCTCACATGGGAATTTTCTCCCTCACCAGCTGGGTTAAGATCACAAGATGGAAAAAAAAGAGAGAGAAAAAAAAAAGAGCTGGAGTTGTTTTCTTTCCATTGTGGGTCTCAAGCTGAAAGTTCCTTTGCAATGGAATAATAGAATAAAGATGAGAAGGAACACTGCTGATGGCTCAAAATCTGGCACCGAAGTTTATTTTTCCCAAGCAGTCTAAGCCTGAAGAGTCCTGTCAGACAACGTCAACAGAGGTGAAAAAAAATGACGAAAATCATTGAATCTAGTTGTGCTCAAAAATGAATAAATGCACCAGATAGGGGAAGCATAGGGCCATTAAAAATGGCATAACCCTG